>CM076253.1:1778562-2189080 GCA_038380765.1 Odontothrips loti
CTCCAGAGCCAATTCCATGAACAGTTTATGGTGCATCCCTCTTCTCTTTCCCTTCCTCTCAACAAATACGGCTGAGTCCATACCGAACGCGTACCTCTTTCATCTTCTTCAAGAGCGGCAATCAATAATAAAGCACAGGCACACGCTATTCGTTTTCTGCGCTGCTGTATTGCGTGTTTTCCTAGAACCCAATGGGCTGGGTACGGCTGGTCAATGGTAAGCAAAGCAGACGACGACCGTTGAAGTGAACCGCCGCGCGGCCCGCTAGTAAACTGCAGTGTGATCGGCAACCCCCAACCGACAACCTCCAACGGCAACGGCGGCTCCAACCCGTAGTGTGATACGACCTTAACCAAATCATGAATCTTGTTCAAAGCTTCTCTCACAAACAATCGATATTTAATCCTTCTTGTTTGTCCAGTCTTCTTAGGACGGTGGTGCTTCTCTCTCTAATAGTAACGGAGTCCTCATGGGAGCCCCGAACATTATTTCATATGGAGAGCACTTAGTAACTTCATTCGGAAGATTTCGATAAGCTTGAGCAATGAAAGGTAAATATTCTGGCCATTTCAATTGGTCCATTTCTACAAGCAGTATAAGTTGCTGCTTCAAAGTTCTAATCCATCTTTCAACTTTTCCATTGGACTCTGGATGCTTTACTGATATCTTTTATTTCTTTATGTGATACAGGTATGGTATTTCTGACATGGTATTGGATTCAAATTCTTGATGGGTGCCCCAAATATGGAAAATACATGGGTAATCAAAGCCCTTGCTACTTCTGAAGATGACCTGCCATACAAAGGAACTACTACTGGCCATGCAGAAAATGACTGTACTGCTATCATGATGTGAGTATAACCCTCTTTACTTTTGTTAAATGGTCCCGCTAAATCCACATGCCATCTGCCATGCAAAACCCCATCTTGAAATATTTTTAATTGTGGCTGTTCTGAACCCCTTTATGCTTATGACATTGTTTACAATTTGCAATAAACCTTTGTCAGTTTGCATTCCAGGCCACCAACAGAATCGTTGCATATGAGCTACTCTATTTACTCCAAAATGATTAATTTCTCCAAGTTGCTCGTGATAATGCTTGATGGTATTTTTCACATAGTTTGCTGGTAATATTAATTGATATTGTATCTTTTCAGGATCCCTGGTGATATGCTCAAACTTCTTAAATAACAATCCATTCTGAAATACAAGGGACTTGAACTGATGCCAAAGTGTTCGAGTCTTGTTACTATAACCACAAATGTCTTGGGAATCCGGACGTTTTCCATTTTCAACTGCAGCTATTATGGGCATGATGTCTTTATCAAGCCTCTGTTCTTTTCTCAACTCATCTGAGCTCACTCCAACTGCTACTATGGAAGTCCAGTTAACCATGACATTTTGCAGTGACACAGGTAAATCTTGCATTTGCTTAACATCTACTAGTTTACATTTTATGCAGTCTACTGCTTTTAACATATTTACATTTGCTACTCTATTTACATTTTCTGTTTGTAAGTGATACATATGCGCTTGTATATTTGTATCTGAGAACACTTCCTTTAAGAATTGCACTAGTCGCTGGTTATTAATTGATCTCTACCACAAGAAAACTCAGGCATACACCACTCATAAATTTTATGAAACTGTAACCAATTCTTCAAATGTTACAGTGACTGTCTGATTTGCTGTGGTGTTGGCTTATGAAAATATCTATATTTTGTTATTACATTAATGATTGGTCTTTGTCCTGTCCACACAGGTACCACTCCAGGACAAGTTCTATTTCTTGAAAGGATGCCTCAACCATCACACCCTTTCGCTTATACTCATAATACACTGACAACACGGAATGACACACATCATTCATAAACTCCCAAGTTGACGCTGTCATGTACACTGCCTGCTCCGTCGGTTCACGAGGTTCGATGCCGACGATCACACGAGTATTTCCCATTAGCGCACTGTCAGTACGTGTGGCTCCTCTCCGTACCGGATCGGTGTGAGCCTGGTGGGGCCGTCGATCTGGTCGCACGGGTCCCTCGTCGGCGTCGGGTCGACGATACATGTGGGCCGAGCGGCGCCCTCAGCGGGCTCCTTGAAGGCCTTCTTGATCCACGCGTAGGTCGGGCCGTTGACCTTGTCGTAGAATTCTTGGTCCTCCATGCGAATACCTTGGGCCGTACCGACGGTAATGTACAGGTAAGGGTTGTAGTGGTTCAGAATGTCGAAGCCGATCTGTATCTGCTTCCTCCCCGTCTTGGTGATGTTAGA
The DNA here is from genome assembly GCA_038380765.1 of Odontothrips loti. Classification (NCBI taxonomy): domain Eukaryota; kingdom Metazoa; phylum Arthropoda; class Insecta; order Thysanoptera; family Thripidae; genus Odontothrips; species Odontothrips loti. The sequence goes on from CM076253.1 coordinate 1,780,837, forward strand.
AATCCTGGTGATGAGGAGGCGATTGTCGGCGGCGGGCGTGTCCCTCTGCATGCCGGAGGCCATGGTGTCCTCGGCGGCCTGGACGACCCACGACGCGAGGTTGCTGGGGCGCACTGGTGTTTCGTTGTTCATGTCGTGTCTGGACGATGACTGATGCAAGCACGGGGCTCACCTGGCTTCTTATGCCCTCGGTTGGTAGGTAGTGGGGGGGCTGGCTGCGCCCGGCGCACCTGTCCGCTCGGCCGCCCGGTGGGAGGCATACCTGTCCGAACCTGTCCGGTGTGAGTTATGCAGGACGCCTCCGCCTCTCTCACGCCCCACCGTATGCGGCACCCGTGATCGTGCGAGCGTGTGTGTGTATGGGCACACGTACACTCGGCAACCTGCCGCTGGTGTCGAATGCCGACTGGGCGGGCGTCTGCAAACCCATCCTTACGGAGAATATCGGCGGGTACGGAAAGGTACCAGACGTGCGTATAACACCGCAGCCGGGCGGGAAAAAAATAAAAAAAAAGGTCAGTTGCCTGCCTGAAAGCCCCCCACTTTCGCACACGGGCTCACGGGGAGCGTGGACACGGGTCGTCGGGGGTACCAGGGCTCGTCAGTCGAGCGCAAATTCCCGAGGTGTGAGCATGGCAGACTGGCCTCCGGGAAAGTATCTAGGGTGTCTGACATACGCGTACTACGAGGTGTACCGATGGACCGACTCTGTGAACTGGCTCCAGATGCCCCTGAAGAAATTTTCCGCAACCTGTGACCTACCTGAGGAAAAGGGGGCCTTTCCCCACTTTTTCAACGACGGCTCCGCCGAGCGCTGGGCATATGAGGGGCCGCTGCCCGACACCTACTTCTACGGGCCGGACACCATGTCCGAAGCGGACCATGCCCGCGCCTGCTTCATCAAGTGGCATGCAGACCTACGCGCAAAAACAACTGTGATCAATTTCAGGCGTGAGATCTTAGACTACTGCAAGAGGGATGTGGTTCTACTGCGCAAGGGGGTATACAGGTATACAGGTATACAGGACTGTCTGGAAGAGACCAACGTGGACCCCCTACGCGAGACGCCCACACTGGCGTCTCTGGCTCTGTTGGCGTACCACCGTAACTTTCTAGAGGCAGACACCATCGGCATGGCATCCACCTGCCCCAGGGGTACCGGGCGGCTGACGTGCAACCAAAACACGTCAGCTTGCTGGAATCATTTAAAACTTCATGGTATCAATTCCACAAACATTGAAGCAAATATTACTTGCCGCCGCCAAGAAAAAGAACTCTCAGCCACCCAGCCACCCCGACCGTCACAGCCATCACCACCCCCACCACCTCCAGTTCCCGCCCTGGTTCAATAAATTTTCCAATCACTTTTCGACTGCTAACTATTTTATCAAACTAAATAGTCGAATAGGCGAAGCGCCACGCCGCCGTCCACTTTCAACCACAACTGTCTGCTACCGCCCGGTAGCGGAGGAGGCGCGCGCGCGCACGCCAAACTGCCACAGCGAGCGCCTGATGTAAACCAACGCGCGGTGAAACAATGCAAAGGCGCGCCTGCGAAAAGAAGACACGCGTACCGTTGTTGCGACGGGATAGTTCGTATTTCAAAATATGACGTCAACATTGTACGACCCCCCCTCCCCCCACGTCATTTACCGTCATGACGGCGGTCGACCCCCCCTCCCCTCCCAAGTGATGACGTAATATGTGGACGGCCCCCGACGAGGCGAGCGATTTCCCTGACGTTTCCATGATTTCCCTAACAAAACAATTTCAGTGACTTTTCCCCGATTTCCCTGACTTGTCACAACCCTGGCAGGACAACATATTTCCTGATTTGAAATATCGCGTCGATCCCCGATCCAGCGAGCCCCGCTGGCACGCTGATCCACTTGCCGCGTGCCCACCAGGACGATCGCAACCATCGCGCCTCGACGCCAAGAAGCGCCGACCGCGCGCGCAGATCATGGCCTCCTCCCTCGCAGAAGACGGACCGATTTCTTTGGTGAATGAAATGTCGGACGGGTTTTCTCCCGGGGCTCGGGTTCCCTGTCGGTAGGCACCAAATGGTAGGCACTCGCATTCACGCTCCGCAGACCCGGAGGGGATGAAGGCTCGGATGAAGTGCAGCATTACAGTATCCCAGTATGCTAAACCGAGTTGGCGCTCCTTTCTTTCCCTCCGCCTTAACACCAAGAAGCCCTGCAAAACCTCAATACTCTGCCCAGTCTTCTATTGCATGAGCTCCCCATCTACTACTGCCCCGAGCAGCTCTCGCCGGTCGCCAGAATTTTCACGGTTGCTCTTTCACCAAACCCAGTGCTGGGTCGAACTTATTGGTGCACGGTCCGAGTGTGTCACAAGGCGCTAGCGCGCAGCGCGGCTCACCTTTGACTGCTCCTGCCGCAGCTTCAGGGCAGTGCAAAGGGCCCACGGATTGCTGCAAGTGGACAGTGACGACTCTGGGGTGTAGTAGATGACGGACGAACATCTAACCCTCCCCACGGGGAGTTACCTGAGCTACCGCATCTATACGGCGTACGAAACGAGCGGGTCCTTGTGCAGGCGTTGTTTCTGTGAGAAGCACCGTCCGCGGCAGGCGCAGCGTATTCATTACAAGCAGGTCCACCTCACCAACACGTACGTGGTCCCCGAAGATAATATACACAGCATCTTCTTCAACAAGTGTGAGGTGTGCCAGCGGGCGCTCCAGCTCTACACCACCAAGTGCCGCTGTTAGGCGTATCCTGCCGCTGAGTGGGCCAGAGGCAGGCCGGAACTAGGCCTAGAGGCCTACGAGTCGGGAGTGGACACCGCAAAGTGACGATGAGTGAAAGGATGCCCAAAAACGGAATTATTTTACGTCACTGCCGCTAATCGGCTCATACTCGTGTGCCCTGAACACGTGCCTCGGACACGTGTAGTATCAATAGACGGCAGATATTAATATCGTTCTAAAGTGTTTCTTATCCCAGAGGACTTGGACGAGCACTACCCTGAATCAGTGTGACGTGTGCAAGAAACCCCTGATCCGCTTCGTCCTGGACTGCCGCTGCCGTGAGGTGTACGCAGACAGGTGGAGTGCGTGCGACACGTGCGACAGCAACGACATGACCGACTCTGAGTAAAGTGCTGTCCCTTGCGCGGTGTACGGTTGCGCCGGGCCTGGCGCCTGCGCCGTGCCGCACACCAGCGGCAGCGCTCGATCATACGGTACGCCACTACAGAGGGATATATTCTGTCTCAGCAGGTGAGTGTGTGCTCGTGCGCGTGCATGTGTTGCACTGCTACAGTTTTTTTTTTTTATGATAGCACGGCGGCCGTCCAGTAACTCGTGAGCAACATGAGGGGCAGTCGGTGAGTGTGCGCGCGTGCGTAAGCCCGCGAGTGTGTGTGTGTGTGTGTGCGCGCGCCTCCCAGCTTAAAATCCCACGTGGAGTGTGTACGATCGGACTTTGGACAATAAGGACTGTGTGAGCCCGCTTTGTCGGTGCGAGTGAACCGCCACAATGGGCAAAACTATGGATACTATGGATTACCCTGGAAGACCTACCCTAGCCTGGTGAGCCCCCGCCGTTAGTAAAGCCACCTCCACGCGAGATACAGAATTAGGGTAGCATATTGGCCTGTTGTAGCTAGTGTAATAAATCCGACAATGGCATGCCTAATCCGCGTGTACACCCATATGTTGAACAATCCCACAAAATCCACTGAACCACCAAACATCCATCTTCTTCAGAATACACTCGTCTCCCAATCCTGGAGGCCATGGAGAAAGACGTGCGCCCCTACCACGAAGAGGCCGCCTCGTACGGGTCTCTTTCCCGAGCCCTCTGGCTCAAGTGGGGCACTCTGGAACTCCACGACGTCGTCCTTTACCTCCGTTTGGAACATGCGACGGGCGACCCCTCCCAAAACAAGAAGGTGCTCGTGTTGCCGGAGAACAGGGTCAAAGACGTGGTGGTGGTCACCTACCACTCGTCCCCCGGCACCGGGTCACACTTCGGGGTCACCAAGAGCATGCAAAAATTACGCGAGCGATTTTACTGGCCCCAAGCTTTCCATGACTTTCGAGACATCATTCACAGCTGTGCAGCGTGTCGACGCACCTCCGGCACCGGCCGAGGTCGCGGCCGCACCCCGGGACCCATGCGTGTTTTCAATGACAACACCTTTTTGGGCCGGTGGACTGTGGATTTCGCGGGACCTTTCCCCGCCCCCACGGCGTGCCCTCAGTACGCTGAGGCCCCTCAGAAGCACAAGCGCTGGTACGCGCTAGTCGCGGTGGGAACTTTCAACTGCTGACCCGAGGTCATGATCACACATGACACCACAGGAAATTGTCTCGACAATTGTTGCCCGGTGGCACAGCGCGTTCACTTCGCTGCATTCGGACCAAGGCACTAATTAGGAAGCAGCGGTTTTCAAAGACGTACTTAACATCCTGAACATTCATAAGACTCGGACGTCGGCTTACCATACCAAGGGTAATGCCAGGTGTGAGAGATTTATTAAATCTCTAGTGGGGCACATCGCGATGGTCGCAACACTGTATTTGGCATTGCAATACACATAACGAAAATTTGCGATAAATCGTTATTACAAGGAAATAGTGATACACTCCCATAAGAAATAAGAACCACGTTACTGCAAACAGTTTGCAACACATCAATTTTGCAATACTTTTATTACTCTTTTCCAATACGTATTGCAAATCAAAAAACAGTGAATGGAGGACCAGCGGGATTGGCCATCTCATGTCCCCCTCATCTTGCCCGCGTACCGCACCGCCGTCCACTCCACCCTCCAAATCACGCCGGCCGAGATGATGTACGGCCGACCTGGCGCGCGAGCCACCGCCGGGCGGGTCGGCACCACTCCAGACCAGCCGGTCCGAGTACTCGCGCTGGCTACGCGCAGCGATGCGACAGGTCCACGAGCAGGTCCGGGTTCTCCGAGAGGAAGCCTCTCTTAAGTTAAAAGAGAACAATGATCTCCACACGGCTATTTTCCCATACCGCCCTGGGGACATGGTGTGGCTGTACCGGCCGACCCGACACCGAGGTCAGAACCCCAAACTGTCCAAAAAGTGGGAAGGGCCCTACTTAATACTGGACAGAATAAATAACCTGCTTGTGAGGATTCAGCAAGTGGGCACCGGAAAGAAAAGGGTGGTCAACGTGCTAAATGTTACCCCCTACGTCTCAGGTCGCAACAATGCGTCTAGCCTGGCCTGGCGCGGCGCATGTGGGGCCATGAAGTGATCCTTGCCATACAATGATCCGGGGATCACTTCGTGGCGCGATGAAGCGATCCCCCCCCAGCACCACCGTGTCGGGGATCATTTCATGGTGCCATCAAGTGATCCCCTATTCGCCTTATCCTTCCTGTGCCCGTTTAAGGGATGATTTTATGGTCAATCAATTTTGATAATCTTCGTTCGCTCATGAAATAATTAGAAAATAATCCCGATAATCCCAAGTAGGTACTATTGAAATACTTTCTTAATCTCAATAATCTTATATTTAAATTATCAGAGGTAATTCCAAATAATTACGAATAGCCATAGAAAGATCTTGACAAATTGTGCTTTTCAGAAGCAGAATTTGTTTGCATGAAAAATCCTGTATAATCAGGCAGCTGACCGTAGACGGGAGGGTACGTCTATCTCGAAGCCATAGACGCCGACAGCGCCGACGTTTTTTTAAAATTATTATTATTTAAAGAAAAACCACATTTATTAAAACACGCTAGAGCCAACGATGAAATTTTGAAGTAATAATTAAAAACGACAACATTGTTTGATGGTGCGTTAAACTGCCCTCGTGAGGTTTGACTACGCCCTAACCTCATCTGGAGTGACAGCAGACAGCAACCAGAGATAGCAGGGATGGCAGCTGCCGTGACGTTACTGTGTTCCGCAGGAGTGCCAATAAAGGCGCGCTATTGAAATTTCTTAAGTTTGCTAAGACTAAGAAGTACACTGATAAAACAAATGTGTTGATCAACGCATCAATTGATGCGTTCCCAAGTGGCTGCGATTTCAATGCATGTGTCATGTGTTCCCCCATGCAAATCACACCTGCGTCCCCCTTGATCAATGCATGTTACATGTGTTGCTCCTCGGTAACACATGACACATGCGTTGTTCCACACATTTGTTCTCTCAGTGTATCTGAAACTCAATTAATCGGAAAAGCGGCTTGTCATTTTAACTGACAATAAATACAGGGTGAGTTTTTTCGACCTGACCAGACTTCGGGAGCGTATAGCGGGCACCTAGACGAGTGCTTTGATATGGAACACTTCGGGTCGGAAATCAAATTTACGACCCCTAGAAAGAAATCAATTTTGCGGACAGAGCGCCTAACAGGTAGGCAACCCATCCGGTAGGCGGCCTAGGAATGGCATGGCGCAGCGTAGCGCAGCGGGCGTTCGGCACGGCGTACCACGCAGTGTACCCGAGCTAGCGAAGCGGAGGCCGGCCGGCGAGGCGCGGGGCGCGGCACGGCTGTTACGGCAGGTAAGACGCACCGCACATGGGTCGGTGTAAACATGGCGCATTTCTCAAATGCAGAGTACGCGGACATCCACTTTGAGTTCGGGGCTGCTGACGGCAATGCGCGGGAAGCGCGGAGTGCTTACGATGAAAGGTACCTGGATCGTCGACTACCTGCCAGACAGGTGTTCGAGGACCATCACAACCGTCTGAGGGAGACGGGGAAATTGCAGGTAATTCGGAAATATGGCAGGAAATCCGGCCGATCCGCTGCAACCACCCGCCTTCAGCCGTTCACAATATGCAACGGCTCATGGCGAAAGAATTACTGGCGTGCAAGCTACTGCCTGGAATGGTAGCTATTACTCGACAATTAAAGTGGGTTATTACTTGCAGTCCACCTTTGTTGATTCTCTTGTAAAAGTTTCAGGGTAACGACATCCCACATGAGATGCCAATCTCTAAAGGTCAGTTTATGATCAGTGTTTGAAACCTTCCATACTTGCAAAATGGTCTTCAAAATGTATTAATAACCTCGTCGAATACTTCATTTCAGACAGTGTGGCCACGCACCAGCATACAGACAGCAAACAGAAATCCACAGAGCAGCAGGACATTAAAAGAAAAGTTCCCACTGGTAAGGCATCGTCACTACGATTTTAGCGATGAACAGATTTAGTCGGTTACGGAGAAGAATATCAAAGAAGGTAACAAAATAACACACTGCATTCTTCTGGGCTTCCAGGCGAGTGGCTACCGCTTCAAAACGGCGGACAGGTTGCAAAGCATGGTGTCACGATTTGCCTGGACAACACGTGTGGAGTGGACGCATTGGTCCATCCGTTCGCTGTCGCTTACGCCGATAGCGAGCAATTCCAGCAAGGCTGCAGTGACACACCGATTCTCCAATTGTCAAAACACATAGTGACGCAGGGTGTGGACGAGGACATCTACACTTTGCGTGCTGAATTGCTTCGCGAGCACCTGGATGGCAGACACAGCCGAACAGGGACTGTTCTAATCAATTGTGCGTCAACTCCAAGTGACTTGGCGGTGAGGCTGCAGCTTCCGCCCTCCCATGTTAACTCACTGAAATGCTCCTCTCCAATCTGTCCGGCTGGCGACCGGGTTCAAAGGATCCCAGTCGTTAATGCGTCAGCTGCAGTGGTCATCAAGGAAGGCATCTCAGCCCTTGCTTCGGCACTGGCCGACAATAAGGTTGCCTGCGAAAGGCCATGCCACAGGGCTTTCAGCACTGCTCAGCTGAGAAAGGCTGGATAAAGTGAGTGGGTGCTGAGAGACCCTGGGCTCTCCAAGAACGCCCTCTGTGCTGGCGTTGTGTGGCGCACCGCGGAACCGCAGTCGCACCTTTAGGTTTCCTTAGCGGGTGATCGAAGTAGGAAGGTGAACCTTACAGATGATGTGACCGTTGAAGTGCCAACGGGATGTGAACTGCGTGAGATTCCTCGCCGCATCACTTACGACGGGGTAGACTATGTGCTGCGAGCAGTCATTGTTTTCCGGCCACCAGAGGCAGCAGGTATCGGCCACTATTTTACTATCTGTAGGCGCCCTGACTGTTGGCTTCTGTACGACGATCTTCAACCTACGTACATGAGAATTAAAGACACAACAACAGTGAATGTTGATTCAATTTTGTACAGTATTTAATTCTTTTCGCAAAGTGACCATTGTACATAGTTTTGGTTTCTCTTGAATGCTACAGGGCAGCAGGGAAGTTTATTTCTTATATTATTGTACGTGTCTTGTAAGTGACTGAATTTTTCCAGATGACTGTAAGCCCCTGTCTTAATATTATTTATTATTGTTGTCGTGCATGTACCTGTAAAAAAATTAATCTGTGATTTAAAGTAAGACAATTGCCATTGAAATGAGCCAAATTTTGTATCAGCAGGGTTGATCATTTTTATATTATTGTTCTTGACTTTTCCTTGTAAGTTACTAAATTGTTATTAATGGATATTTTTATGCCTGTCATAATATTATTTGTGTTGTCATGCACGCACCTGCAGAAACATTAATACTGATTTAAGTTAAAATAATTGCCATTGACATGAGCCAAATTTTGTATTAGCAGGGTAGATAATTTTTTATATTTTTGTACTTGACTTTTCCTTGTCAGTTACTAAATATTTATAAATGAATATTTTTAAGCCTCTGTCATCCACGCACCTGCAGAAACATTTCCTGTGATTTCAATTAAACCAATTAAACCCAAATTTCTTGTGTTAGTACCAGATTCCCATTGGCAGTCAACCACCCCGAAAACAATCAGCTGATTAATGTAGAGCTGCGGAAAACCAGTCATTGAGATTACCTCATTTTTGGAAGCACAGGACCCTATGCGGGCACAGCGACTACGAAATTGCTAGACGCATCTATGAAACGATCCCCCAGAAAGGCGGCGCGATTAGGGGAAGGGGAAGGCGAATAGGGGATCGCTTGATGGCACCATGAAATGATCCCCGACAAGGATACAGCAGGGGAAAGGCGAATCGGGGATCGCTTGATGGCACCATGAAATGATGCCCGACACGGGTACAGCAGTGGTAAGGCGAATAGGGGATCACTTGATGGCACCATGAAATGGTCCCCAACTCGGGTACAGCAGGGGAAAGGCGTATAGGGGATCACTTGGTGGCACCACGAAATGATCCCCGACACGTAAAGGAACGACCTCGGTGTGACGTCATAGACGCCGGTGACGTCAGTCTTTATTCGCAGATATCAAGTACACTATTGGCAGATGTCAGTGTCCAAGTGGGTTAGAAAACGTAAAGTTTGGGGGGATTACTTAATGGCGCGATGAAACGATCCCCTCTTGGTGGGAGATCACTTCATGGCGCGATGAAGCGATCCCCCCGAACACCGCCGTGTCGGGGATCATTTCATGGCGCCATCAAGTGATCCCCCTTTACATCCGCCGTGTCGGGGATCACTTGATGGCACCATGAATTGATCTCCCCTCGTTGGGGATCATTTTATAGTGCCATCAAGTGATCCCCGACGCGGTGGATATAAAGGGGGGATCACTTTATGCCGCCATGAAATGATCCCCGACACGGTGGTTCTGGAGGGGATCGCTTCATCGCACCACGAAGTGATCCCCGGATCATTGCATGGCAAGGATCACTTCGTGGCCCCACAAGCCCCGGGCCTTCAACCGGCCCCTGAGCAGGCGGCTCCCGTCCCTGCCCCGCAGTACGCCCAGCCAATGGACGTAGGCCTAGGCCCGAGGCCTGCCGCCGGCTCCGGCCCGGGATCCACCACAAGGCAGGAACTTCCAGGGCCGACAAGGGCCCCAGTTCAGTGTTAACCGGGAGTGGCCTGCCCCACCTCGCCGCTTCCAGCACCACCGTCACGGCGGACCACGGCCCCAGGGGCGTCCTTTCCGGGACGTCAGGGGATGGCAGAAAGAACGCCGACGCAAGGAGAAGAGGGAAAACGCAGCCCGGCGCTTCCAGGAGGGCCCGGCTAGGGGACCCCAAGGGCCTGCCCCTCAAGGCCAGACCGCCGACCATCCCCTGTCTCCGCGGCGGGTGGAACTTCGACCCTCGCCTCTTCCCTCCTCAGCGGCTGCAGGACGGTTTCGAGGAAGAGTTGCTGGGTTCCTCATCGGCTAGAACTCTCTCCCTAGCAGCCTCGTCCTCCATGTCAGATGACGTTGAGCTTATAAGTTTCAGCGATTAGCTTCGGAGAACAGTTTCTGTGAATAATGCAGTGAAGTGCTTGCCCCTTTTAGTTTTGAACTTCGTGTGCCCTTCTCGATTTAGTGAGAGTTCATCGTAAACCCTCCTTTTCCTTGTTTTGCATCCACACGATGTTCACGATGCTCCTCTGTTCCTGTTTATTACTGTTTCTGAATAGAGTGATCTTCTTCTAAAAACCAACCAACTCTCCATGTGGTTAGCAGTAGCTTGATCCCTACCCTGACACGTTTAACGACTCAACCAAGGCTCAAGGCCTGGAAAAGTTTTGCCAAGGCGAACAGGCCTCAGGATATTAAAAGTCTTTGCCAAGTTTTCACACAAATTCAAGGATACCAAATGTTGTTCTCTCAGACAGTTAAGTCAAAATGACTAGAATGCATGCCGGACAGCCCATCCTCGGTAGGGATTTCAGACAGACATCTTCTGTTTTTCACACCCTGTCCAATTTTACCTGGAGTTCATTCCCGGAAAATTTTTCGGTGCAAACCCACCCAACACATGGTCCGATCAGGAGGCACAGAAATAAGTTCCTTCCAGGCATGCTCTCTGGTTGGCTCTGTCGCGCTCAGTCGCGCTCGGCTCACAATAGCTCAGCTCCCTCTGGCTAACAGCGCAACTCTCTCCCCCCACCCAACCGTCTCCACGGCGGGCGAAGCACCTTCCAGCCCGCTCCCGCTTGGCTCGAACGGGGCTGTTGGCATAGTGGATAGCTCACTGGCTTAGTGTGCGGCTGGCTCGGTTTCGAGTCCAGTCGGAGTTGAGAGATTCAACAACACTACATAAACTGCATGTGAAACAGAGACGTCAGTCTTCTATAGTTAAGAGGCACGCCAAGACTGAGAAGCTGAGTGTTGCTGACGTGTCACGAGTGTTCCGGGAACAGAGAAGCACCTAGGTCCTGCGTTGTGTTCACAATACAACCCTTCACATGCCCTCCTGCATTTGAAACGGTACCTCCCCCCCCCCCCCCCCACACACACACACTCAGCCACCGGTCGACAGGCCCTGCTCCCAGCCAGGCCTCTCCTGGGCGCCCTGTCACCCCTCACATTTTTGGTGAGTACACATATGGCTCGGAGTTGAATCCCTACCAGTATGTACGCGTGTCTGTAAAATAATAACTTTTTGGTCCAAGGATGACAATTGCAATTTTGTCTAGTCATTCTCTCATGGCCCAGGATACGCTCCTAGGCCGAGGGAAGGATGAGAATAAAGGGACCAAGGAGCAACAATTTTCTCTGTGAAACCTGGTCTTTCCTCGAGATCTGGGCCTCGAACGCGGGGGCCGGCATTCCTCTCCCCGGTCCGCTCAGGTGCCGGCGCGAACGTGCCGTACGCGCCTCCAGCAAGGGGCAGAAAAAGCTCAGTGTGGAACAATGGACACCCTTTCAACGCAACAGATTAACGCTAAAACAAAGGCACTGGCGTCGAGCAGCGAATGACCGCTCCGCCTCAGTCGCCCTCTAGCTGCACCGTGAAATGGACGCGCTACTCCCCACCCATGCTTGTGCTCCTGATCAGCGCCTTCTTGGTGGCCTTCCTCTACGGGAGGCGGAGGCCTCAGCTCCCCGACGTGTCCCTGGAAGGGAACATCGGGGCGGGCAAATCTACCTTGGCTACTGGCTTGCAGCAAACCGGCAAGTACTACGTTGTGAAGGAGCCGGTCCAGGACTGGCAGGACGCCGGAGGACACAACCTCCAGGCCCCCCTCTCGCAAGACACTCGAGTGAGGGCTTTCCCTTTCCAAGCCTTGGTACTGGCCATTCTGCATGCCCGAGCACTGTTCCAGACGACCCGCCTTCGTGTTTTCGAACGCTCCATGGAGTGCTCTCTGTACGTGTTCGCCGAGGCCCACATGCTGTCGGGGGCCAGGACCCCCCCCCCCCCCCCCTAACACTCACACACACACTCACACATGGCCGTCCTGCGCTAGCTCTTCCACGCGCTCCAGGACAAGACCCGCCAGCGGTGCTACGTCGTCGTGCGGACCGGCCCGGAGGAAGCCCACCGCCGCATGTCCAACCAAGGCCGAGTGGAGGAGCAAGCGCTCCCGTTGGACTACCTGCGACGCCTCCACCAGCTCTCTGACAAGTGTCTCCTGGAGCAGGAAACAGACCCCGTGTTCGTGGTGATGCCGCCCGAGGAGATCCTTGCAAAAGTAATTCTTTTTCTGGATCAGGGTAAGGCGCACGCGGGCAGTGGCGGAGGCTGACGTCCAGCCGGACGCCGGGGCCTCCCGGGCCCCTCCCTGCAGGGCGGCGAAGTCCCGGGGCCCGAACGCCACTGTCGCCGCTCACGGCCGCCGTTGCGGGAGCAGCGACACCAGTGCCTTCCCGATCCATCCGATCCAGCGGTCCCCACTGGCACGCAGACCCACATGCTGAGGACCTACCAGAACGACCACGGCAGCCGCGCCTCGACGCCAGGAAACGCCGGCCGAGATCGTAGAGGACGGACCGAATTTTTGGTGAATGAGGTGTCGGACAGACTGTACGGAAGCGGACTTGCACGCCGGGCGAGCAAGAGAGACAGAGGGAGGAGCGATTTGTTTACCTGCCGTCGTGCCTACCTCTGTCTCTCTCGTTCGCTCGGTGTGCAGTCCGATTCGTCTCACTCCGGCCGGTCGGACTCAGACCCTGCATGTCGAATTGTGCCAAAGCGTTTGATAACAAATTAACTTAAATGTCGCAGTGAGCCGTGAGAGCTACTTAAGCAAGGAGGGCTCGAGCAAGTCTTCGAAAGGAGAATGTCTTGTAGGAAAGGGGCCAAACACGAAGGACTTTTCAAAAGGGCCCACATATGGTAAGCCGCCAAGTTTATCTCTATCAATATTAGTGATCAACGCGCCAGGCGAAGGGTCCTCGGTGCCGGCCGGCCAGGCTAATGCTGGGATGAGCCGCGGCGTTCGCCGTGAATTCGTGCGTAGGTGCCGTGCGTGTCTGTGTGCGTGGTGCACGACGTGAAGGGCTCGCGTGCGTGCAGGGCCAGTGTGCAGGGTTGGCGTGCGTTCAGATTGTGCGTGCGTCGTACAGTATGTGGGCGTGTGGCGCAGAGCGTCTTTTCGTCGTTTCCGCGGTGTGCCCGCCATATTCCCCGGCTCGTGCCCTCTCGCGCTGTGCCCCGCCGTGCCCGTTCGCTGTTGTGCGAACAACATTTGAGCCGTGCGCATGCATGCGTGCCTGCGGGATGTGCGACGGGGGGGGGGGGGGGGCGTTTGCTTAGCATTCACATTCTGCGGTGCAGGACATTCTGTGTGCACGACATCATTTAGCATGGAGCCCGCGTGGCGTGCTCGCGTGCGTGCAGGGCTAAGTGTGCTGGGTTTTTGCGTGCGTTCACGGTGCTGTCGAATACCGGCTCGCGCCAATATGCCCCCTCCCCCTCCCCCAGTAGCCCTCCCCCGCGCCAACCCCTCTCAGCAGTGTCATGAAATCGCGCGTGGTGCAGGACGTGGGCAGAACGTGTGCAGGGCGTGTGCAGCACGTGTGCATTCCGCCTCTTCGCGCCGTGACCCAGCCCCCTGCCCCCCGTCCCCCGTGCCCCAGCGCAGGCCCGCCCGCCGTGCCCCGCCGTGTCGTGTGCGTGTCGTCCAGGCCGAGCGTGCGCCGTAATCGTGCGAGATTCGCGTGTGTTCTGGGGGTGTCGTGTGGGCTCTACCACTCTCTCTCGCTCTCTCTCTCTCTCGCTCTCCCTTTCTCTCTCCCTCTCCCTTTCTCTCTCCCTCTCCCTTTCTCTCTCCCTCTCCCTTTCTCTCTCTCTCTTTCTCTCTCCCTTTCTCTCTCTCTCTCTCTCTCTCTCTCTCTCTCTCTCTCTCTCTCTCTCACTGTCTCTCTCCACCTATCTCGGGCTCTTCCGGCCGGCGAATCACTCGCTACGCGCACCCTGACCCTGCCCTGCGGTACGGTGCGGCCAGACGGCACAGAGCCAGCCGCGTACCAGCGGCACGGCCGCCGGACCCTATTGGTGCCAGCCGGTCGGGCCCCGGAGCGTGCGCGATTGGCACGGGCGTGTGCCGTGCGCAGAGATATCATGCGTGGTGCAGGGCGTGCATGCGTGCGTGCATGTGCGTGGAGCACTTCGAAGGCCTATGAACGTCGTCCTAAGATGCATTCCGCCTCTTCCGCGAGACCAAGCTCGTTTCTAGTTCGCGCCGAGGAATTCCACGGCGTTTGAAATGCCTCCGAAGTCCTCTCCCTCTTTGGTGCGGGTAGGAAACAGAATAAAGTGGATAGCAGACTTATGAGCTACCCGTAACGTTCCCAGCAGTTCATTCGTAATGAAACTTTATCATAACACGATACACAAGGCCCCCGCGGTAACGTTCTTAAAAGACCGCTGTGGGAACGTTAACATCTCCCTCAGCACTTCATTCGTAACAATAGTTTATCATCACACAATACACATGGCCTTTGCGGTAACGTTCTTAAAAGACCCCTAAGGGAACGTTAATATCTCCCTCTTTCGTGCGGGTAGTAAACAGAATGAAGCGGGTAGCAGATTTATGAGCTACTCGTAACGTTCTCAGCAGTTCATTCGTAATAACACTTTATGATAACACGATACACGGGGCCCGGGGCCCTCGCGAAAACGTTCTAAAAAGACCGCTGTGGGAACGTTAATATCTCCCTCTTTGGTGCGGTTAGTAAACAGCATAAAGCGGATAGCAGACTTAAAGGTTACACGTAACGTTCCTAGCAGATCATTCGTAAGAATAGTTTATCATAACACAATACACATGGCCTTAGCGGTAACGTTTTTAAAAGACCGATGTGAGAACGGTAATACCTCCCTCCTTAGTGCTGGTAGCGAACAGAATGCAGCTTATAGCAGATTTATACGCGATCCCTAGCGTTCCCAGAAGTTCGTTCGTATGAATAGTTAATCAGAACACGATACACGGGGCCTTAGCGGTAACGTTCTTAAAAGATCGCTGTGGGAACGTTAATATCTCCCTCTTTAGTGCAGTTAGTAATCAGCATAAAGCGGATAGCAGACTTATAAGTTACCCGTAACGTTCCTAGCAGATCATTCGTAAGAATAGTTAATCATAACACAATACACATGGCCTTAGCGGAAACGTTCTTAAAAGACCGCTGTGACAACGGTAATATCTCCCTCCTTAGTACTGGTAGCGAACAGAATGCTGCTTATAGCAGACTTATACGCGATCCCTAGCGTTCCCAGCAGTTCGTTCGTAAGAATAGTTTATCAAAACACGATATACAAGGCCCTCGCGGTAACGTTCTTAAAAGACCGCTGTAGGAACGTTAGCATCTCCCTCTTTGGTGCGGGTAGGAAACAGAATAAAGCCGATAGCAGACTAATCAGCTACCCGTAACGTTCCCAGCAGTTCATTCGTAATGAAACTTTATCATAACACGATACACGGGGCCCGGGGCCCTCGCGAAAACGTTCTTAAAAGACCGCTGTGGGAACGTTAATATCTCTCTCTTTGGTGCAGTTAGTAATCAGCATAAAGCGGATAGCAGACTTATAAGTTACCCGTAACAGTCCTAGCAGATCATTCGTAAGAATAGTTAATCATAACACAATACACATGGCATTAGCGGTAACGTTCTTAAAAGACCGCTGTGGGAACATTAATATCTCCCTCCTTGGTGCTGGTAGCGAACAGAATGCAGCTTATAGCAGACTAATACGCGATCCCTAGCGTTCCCAGCAGTTCGTTCGTAAGAATACTTTATCAGAACCCAATACACAGTGCCCTTGCGGTAACGTTCTCAAAAGACCGTTGTAGGAACGTTAACATTTCTCTCTTTGGCGCGGGTAGGAAACAGAATAAAGCGGAAAGCAGACTTATAAGCTACTCGTAACGTTTTTAGCAGTTTATTCGTAGTAAAACTTTATGATAACACGATACACGGGGCCCTCGCGAAAACGTTCTTAAAAGATCGCTGTGGGGACGTTAATATCTCCCTCTTTGGTGCAGTTAGTAATCAGCATAATGCGGATAGCAGACTTATTAGCTACCCGTAACGTTCCTAGCAGAACATTCGTACGAATGGTTAATCGTAACACAATACACATGGCCTTAGCGGTAACGTTCTTAAAAGACCGCTGTGACAACGGTAATATCTCCCTCCTTAGTGCTGGTAGCGAACAGAATGCAGCTTATAGCAGACTTATACGCGATCCCTAACGTTCCCAGTAGTTCATTTGTAAGAATAGTTTATCAGAACACGATTCACAGGGCCCTTGCAGTAACGTTCTTAAAGATTGCTGTGGAAACGTTAACATCTCCCTCTTTGGTGCGGGTAGAAAACAGAATAAAGCGGATAGCAGACTTATGAGCTACCCGTAACGTTCGCAGCAGTTCATTCGTAATGAAACTTTATCAGAACACTATACACAGGGCCCTCGCGGTAACGTTCTTAACAGACCGCTGTGGGAACGTTAATATCTCCCTCTTTGGTGCTGATACCGAACAGAATGCAGCTTTTAGCAGACTTATACGCGATTCGGAATGTTCCCAGCATTTCATTCGTAACAATAGTTTATCATAACACAATTCACATGGCCTTTGCGATAACGTTCTTAAAAGACCGCTGTGGGAACGTTAATGTCTCCCTCTGTCGTGCGGGTAGCAAACAGAATGAAGCGGGTAGCAGACTTATAAGCTTCTCGTAACGTTTTTAGCAGTTCATTCGTAATGAAACTTTATGATAACACGATACACGGGGCCCGGGGCTCTCGCGAAAACGTTCTTAAAAGACCGCTGTGAGAACGGTATTATCTCCTCCTTAGTACTGGTAGCGAACAGAATGCAGCTTATAGCAGACTTATACGCGATCCCTAACGTTCCCAGAAGTTCATTCGTAAGAATAGTTGGCTGAGCGATAGCGAAGCCCTTACCCCACTGGCCAAAAAATGTTTTGTCTGTTTGTCTGTCTGTCTGTCTGCGTGTCTGTCTGTCTGTCCGCGCGATTTCTCGAGAACGGTTCATCGTAGAGGGCTCAAATTTGGACCACAATCTCCTTGCATCATACCGGAGTCAACCTCACCTCGGGGGCCTCCTACCTCAGGTGCTGCTGCAGGTGCCGGTTGACAAACCAGGGCCTTCTTGTGCAAGAACTGGAACAGGGGGCTAACTTCTAAATCGTGCCGATTTTCAAACATGAACATGGCGACCTACCCCTTCTAAAATCACCCAAAGACCCAAGTAAAGATGGCGAAATCGACCCCAGGTGCTGCTGCCGGTGCTAGTGGTCAAAACGAGGCCTTCTTGGGCAGGAGCAGGAACAAATAGAAAAACTGCTAAACAAGCTGTATTTTGAGGTTAAAGATCGGAACCGACCCCGCTTAAAATACACTCAGAACTTCAAATACAATGCCGAAAAGGACCCCAGATGCTGCTGCAGGTGCCGGTTGGCAAAACAGGGCCTTCTTGAGCACAAACTGGAAGATGTGGGCAAACTTTTAAATCGTGCAGAATTTTAAACTTCAACATGGCCACCGCCTCCATCTTAAGTCACCCCAAGACTCCATTCAACATGCCGAAATTAACCCCAGGTGATGCTGCAGGTGCCAGGTGTCAAAACAGGATCTTCTTGGGCAGGAACTGGAACGGGGGCCAAATTCTAAATCGTGCAGAATATCAAACTTAAACATGGCGAATGACCTCCTCTAAAATCACCCCAAGACTCCATTCAACATGCCGAAATCAACCCCAGGTGATGCTGCAGGTGCTAGGGGTCAAAACAGGGCCTTCTTGGGCAGGAACTGGAACGGGGTGCCAAATTCTAAATCGTGCAGAATGTCAAACTTTAATATGGCGACCGACCCCCTCTTAAATCACCCTAAGACCCCATTCAAAATGCCAAATTTGACCTTTAGGTACTGCTGCAGGTGCTGGGGGGCCAAATTAGGGCATTCTTGAGTAGGAGCAGGAACAAAAGGAAAAACTGCTAAAAAAAGCAGTATTTTGAACTTAAAGATGGGAACCGATAACGCTTAAAATACACTCAGGACCTTAATCACAATCCTGAAGAAGACCCCAGGTGCTGCTGATGGTGCCAGTTGTCAAAGCCGGGCCTCCTTGGACCGGAACCGGTTAGGCTAGGGTAGGTTAGGTTTGAGCAGCATTGAGTACGGTAGAGAAGTCCACAATGAGTAGCTGAAGTTGGAGTAGGCTAGGTCAGAGTAGGGTAGGTTAGTTTAGAGTAGGGTAGGCTAGGTTAGAGTAGGAAAGGGTAGGTTAGGAAGTCCACAATGAGTAGGGGAAGTTGGAGTAGGCTAGATCAGAGTAGTGTAGGTTAGTTTAGAGTAGGCTAGGTTAGAGTAGGGAAGGGTAGGTAAGGTTGGAGTAGGCTAGGGTAAGTTAAGTTAGAGTTAAGCACGATTAAGTACGGTAGAGAAGTTCACAATACTGTGGGAGTAGGTACGTCCAGGGGTTAGGTTAGAAGCGTAGCGTCCCCTCGCGCCTCAAGACCGGCGCCCGCAGGGCGCAGTACTGACTGATTAGCCCCGCATGGTCCCACTCGCCCGGTGACAGCCGCCGGCAGGCCAAGGTAGGTGTACGCCAGGCGTGGAGGGGCGGAACAGTGGTTCGCGGTGAGCGAAGCCTGTTACGCCACGACGCGGTCTGGCGTACGCCTACCTTGTTTATCAGAACACGATTCACAGGGCCCTCGCGGTAACGTTCTTAAAAGATTGCTGTGGAAACGTTAACATCTCCCTCTTTGGTGCGGGTAGGAAACAGAATAAAGCGGATAGCAGACTTATGAGCTACTCGTAACGTTCCTAGCAGATCATTCGTAAGAATAGTTGGCTGAGCGATAGCGAAGCCCTTACCCCACTGGCCCATAAATGTTTTGTCTGTTTGTCTGCGTGTCTGTCTGTCTGTCCGCGCGATTTCTCGAGAACGGTTCATCGTAGAGGGCTCAAATTTGGACCACAATCTCCTTGCATCATACCGGAGTCAACCTCACCTCGGGGGCATCCTACCTCAGGTGCTGCTGCAGGTGCCGGTTGACAAACCAGGGCCTTCTTGTGCAAGAACTGGAACAGGGGGCTAACTTCTAAATCGTGCCGATTTTCAAACATGAACATGGCGACCTACCCCTTCCAAAATCACCCAAAGACCCAAGTCAAGATGGCGAAATCGACCCCAGGTGCTGCTGCAGGTGCTAGGGGTCAAAACGAGGCCTTCTTGGGCAGTAGCAGGGACAAATAGTAAAACTGCTAAACAAGCTGTATTTTGAGCTTAAAGATCGGAACCGACCCCGCTCAAAATACACTCAGAACTTCAATTACAATGCCAAAAACGACCCCAGTTGCTGCTGCAGGTGCGGGTTGGCAAAACTGGGCCTTCTTGTGCAGGAACTGGAACAGGAGGGCAAACTTCTAAACAAACCGTATATCTAACTTCTAAAATCACCCAAAGACCCGAGTAAAGGTGGCGAAGTCGACGCCAGGTGCTGCTGCCGGTGCTAGTGGTCAAAACATGGCCTTCTTGTGCAGGAACTGGAACGGGAGGGCTAACTTCTAAATCGTGCCGATTTTCAAACTTGGACATGGCGAGCGACCCCTTCTAAAATCACCCAAAGACCCGAGTAAAGATGGCGAAGTCGACCCCAGGTGCTGCTGCCGGTGCTAGTGGTCAAAACGAGGCCTTCTTGGGCAGGAGCAGGAACAAATAGAAAAACTGCTAAACAAGCTGTATTTTGAGGTTAAAGATCGGAACCGACCCCGCTTAAAATACACTCAGAACTTCAAATACAATGCCGAAAAGGACCCCAGGTGCTGCTGCAGGTGCCGGTTGGCAAAACAGGGCCTTCTTGAGCACAAACGGGAAGATGTGGGCAAACTTTTAAATCGTGCAGAATTTTAAACTTCAACATGGCCACCGCCTCCATCTAAAGTCACCCCAAGACTTCATTCAACATGCCGAAATTAACCCCAGGTGATGCTGCAGGTGCTAGGGGTCAAAACAGGGCCTTCTTGGGCAGGAACTGGAACGGGGTGCCAAATTCTAAATCGTGCAGAATGTCAAGCTTTAATATGGCGACCGACCCCCTCTTAAATCACCCTAAGACCCCATTCAAAATGCCAAATTTGACCTTTAGGTACTGCTGCAGGTGCTGGGGGCCAAACCAGGGCATTCTTGAGCAGGAGCAGGAACAAAAGGAAAAACTGCTAAAAAAAAAGCAGTATTTCGAACTTAAAGATGGGAACCGATAACGCTTAAAATACACTCAGGACCTCAATCACAATCCTGAAGAAGACCCCAGGTGCTGCTGATGGTGCCAGTTGTCAAAGCCGGGCCTCCTTGAACCGGAACCGGTTAGGCTAGGGTAGGTTAGGTTTGAGCAGCATTGAGTACGGTAGAGAAGTCCACAATGAGTAGCTGAAGTTGGAGTAGGCTAGGTCAGAGTAGGGTAGGTTAGTTTAGAGTAGGGTAGGCTAGGTTAGAGTAGGGAAGGGTAGGTAAGGTTGGAGTAGGCTAGGGTAAGTTAAGTTAGAGTTGAGCACGATTAAGTACGGTAGAGAAGTTCACAATACTGTGGGAGTAGGTGCGTCCAGGGGTTAGGTTAGAAGCGTAGCGTCCCTCGCGCCCCAAGACCGGCGCCCGCAGGGCGCAGTACTGACTGATTAGCCCCGCAGGGTCCCACTCGCCCGGTGACAGCCGCCGGCAGGCCAAGGTAGGTGTATGCCAGGCGTGGAGAGGCGGAACAGTGGTTCGCGGTGAGCGAAGCCTGTTACGCCACGACGCGGTCTGGGGTACGCCTACCTTGTTTATCATAACACAATACACATGGCTTTAGCGGTAACGTTCTTAAAAGACCGCTGGGAGAACGGTAATATCTCCCTCCCTAGTGCTGGTAGCGAACAGAATGCAGCTCAGGCCCTCGCGAAAACGTTCTTAAAAGATCGCTGTGGGAACGTTAATATCTCCCTCTTTGGTGCAGTTAGTAATCAGCATAAAGCGGATAGCAGACTTATAAGCTACCCGTAACGTTCCTAGCAGATCATTCGTAAGAATGGTTTATCATAACACAATACACATAGCCTTAGCGGTAACGTTCTTAAGAGACCGCTAAGGGAACGTTAATATCTCCCTCTTTCGTGCGGGTAGTAAACAGAATGAAGCGGGTAGCAGACTTATGAGCTACTCGTAACGTTCTCAGCAGTTCATTCGTAATGAAACTTTATCATAACACGATACACAAGGCCCCCGCGGTAACGTTCTTAAAAGACCGCTGTGGGAACGTTAACATCTCCCTCAGCACTTCATTCGTAACAATAGTTTATCATAACACAATACACATGGCCTTTGCGGTAACGTTCTTAAAAGACCGCTAAGAAAACGTTAATATCTCCCTCTTTCGTGCGGGTAGTAAACAGAATGAAGCGGGTAGCAGACTTATGAGCTACTCGTAACGTTCTCAGCAGTTCATTCGTAATGAAACTTTATGATAACACGATACACGGGGCCCGGGGCCCTCGCGAAAACGTTCTGAAAAGACCGCTGTGGGAACGTTAATATCTCCCTCTTTGGTGCGGTTAGTAAACAGCATAAAGCGGATAGCAGACTTATAAGTTACCCGTAACGTTCCTAGCAGATCATTCGTAAGAATAGTTTATTATAACACAATACACATGGCCTTAGCGGTAACGTTCTTAAAAGACCGCTGTGAGAACGGTAATATCTCCCTCCTTAGTGCTGGTAGCGAACAGTATGCAGCTTTTAGCAGACTTATACGCGATCCCTAGCGTTCCCAGAAGTTCGTTCGTAAGAATAGTTTATCAGAACACAATACACAGGGCCCTCGCGGTAACGTTCTTAAAAGACCGCT
This sequence comes from Odontothrips loti, assembly GCA_038380765.1. Lineage (NCBI taxonomy): Eukaryota > Metazoa > Arthropoda > Insecta > Thysanoptera > Thripidae > Odontothrips > Odontothrips loti. The sequence continues at coordinate 1,802,880 of CM076253.1, forward strand.
GTGAGAACGGTAATATCTCCCTCCTTCGTGCTAGTAGCGAACAGAATGCAGCTTATAGCAGACTTATACGCGATCCCTACACAGTAAACTGTTGTGTACTTTTTTTTTTTGTACATAACATATGTACATTCTAAAGCATACATAATTATGTACAAAATTGTGCATAATTATGTACAATTTTAGTACTTAAACTCTTGCGTACAAATTAATACATAATTGTGTACAATTATTTTGTACGCAAGTATGTACAATAATGTTTATAGTTTGCGTACAAAATTGTACATAATTCTGTATTTTATATTACATAATTATGTACTAAAATGAACATTTTGTAAATACATAAAGTATGTAGAAAATAGACAACAATGCCCTCCATTGGTGGACGCAGGTTTCGACTTGTCCAAAAAGTGGCCTCGCGCAGTTAGTTGGGCGTCAAAGGCGGTAAACTGGAGTTGCGTGTTCCAGTGTGGTTGCCTTTTGTCTGCGAATGCGTGTGTGTTGATCAGTTCACCAATTTTCGAAAGATAGGGTATGTCGGAGAAGGTCCAAACCGGAAATAAAGAAGAAGTCAAGAAGAGCATCAGCGAAAACAAAACGCGGGTCTCATGAGGGTTACCGTAGCAGAGACCATCTCCGCCACGGCGTCAGCCACGAGCCAACGTCAAAACTTTAGAGGCTTAGCTCTCGCTGACGATACGTCACGATCTACTTGTAGGGTCACACAGCGCCGGTACTACCCCGCGCGGTCTCAGGATGCACGCCTCCGGACCGCGCGGCTGCAGTCTGCGCTGTCTGACCCTACCAAATGGTCGTGACATATCGTCAGCGAGAGCTAAGCCTCCAAAGTGTTGACGTTGGCTCTTGCCTGACGCTGTGGCGGAGATACTCTCTGCTGCGGTAACCCTTATGATACCCGCGTATCGTTTCCGCTGATGCTCTCCATGACTTCTTCTTCTGCGAAATACCCTATTCAAAACGGTATCCCCACTAGCGTTCGGAACAAGCGCAAACCGGACGTAAAGGAGGCTCGCAAGAGAATGAGGTCGGAGACATACGGTCTCACCAACGGGTACGGCCGCCCTTCCCCCCTCTATGGTGTCGGAAAGCAGCCACCTCCAGCAGCAGCACAGGTTTCCGCCGATCCGTCCCAGTTGTGGTCCCAGTCCTCGGCGTTGTCAACGACACAGGTCATCGCGCGGTTCGCAGCAGACTTCGAGGGGGCGTCCACCCACAGCCCAGAGGTCTCGGCCTCCAAGAGGCGGATCGACGCAGGCCTTCCGGTTAGCACCTGCCCCACCGCGAGGCGTCAGAGGGAAGTGTCACCGCGACAAGAACCATAGCCGTCCTATCGCAGCTGGGGCAGACGGCAGGAGCAGACGCTGCCCGCGGCCACCGCCTCGGTGGGAGGACAACGGCGGACGGGTTGGGCGCGGGAATCGGAATCACAGGATTTGGAGGTTAGGGTCGGTCAACCAAGCAGCCCCTTCCCCTCCCCTCCCATTGCCCGCCCTCACCCCCCCTCACCATGCCTGCTCTGCGTTTAGACAGGCAGAGGTTATTGGCAGTGACCCCCGAGCTGTTGGCAGTTAACAGCTCCTGCACCAGGTAAACAATTAGTCTCAAAACAAGAGTGATGTGGGCAATTCTAATGACATTTTGAATTTGATTCTAGTATGTCATGTTCGAAAACCAGTTTCTATCGATAATGCCATCGTTCCTAAACAGTTTAGTGAATATTTGAACAGTGAAGTGGTTGTGATACAAAATGTGAAGGCCTGAAGTGTGGGTGTGGGTGGAAATACATTTCCTACCTGTTGGATATTACAAAGACCCAGCTTTAACTGTGTGTCCAAGGATGTGAAATGTCATTCAACACCATGGCTACACCAAGTTTGGAACAAGAAGTCGGGTCAGAAATACAATTTGAGAAGCCGATGTACACTTTAATTTTACCCTATAAGGTTGCGTCAATTGGGTATGGCATCGTAGCCATACAGTTTACTTATTTTTGCTTCCAATTATCTATTTTAAATATCTAGATGTATACCCCATCTCTTAAATAGTATTTGTATTTAATCTCATACCCCGTGGGAACATTCTATCCTGCTGTGATTTAGTCAAACTTCCTCGGATTTAATCGCACATGGTATAAGTACAAATTTGTATAATAAACATAATTATGTATAAATTGCTCCTGATTCTGCTACTGGGATTTATTGTTTTGTGCATTAGCTATGTACAAAGTTGTGCATAAGATATGTACAAATTTGGACATAAGTATGTACAAATTTATACATTAACATTTGGTGTGCAGACCAACGTCTGTGGTCAGACGAATCACTTATGTATTGAATTATACACATTTATGTACAATTTAGTACAGATTAAGGTACAAGCCTATGCACATTTGAGCATAATTGTGTGCATAAGTAGGTACAATACCAATATTTTTGTTCTTCCACTTAAAATGGGGAATTATACACAATTATGTATAAAATTAAACACAAGCTATGTACGTTAAAATTATACGTCTACTCTGGACACTTTCATACGTAATTATGGTTGCGTAGAAACACACGCAAGCTATGTATGAAACCATACATAATTACGTATAAAATTGTACACAACCGGTTAGTGTGTAACGTTCCCAGAAGTTCATTCGTAAGAATAGTTTATCAAAACACGATTCACAGGGCCCTCGCGGTAACGTTCTTAAAAGATTGCTGTAGAAACGTTAACATCTCCCTCTTTGGTGCGGGTAGGAAAAGGAATGAAGCGGGTAGCAGACTTATAAGCTACTCGTTACGCTCCTAGCAGATCATTCGTAAGAATAGTTTATCATAACACAGTACACATGGCCTTAGCGGTAACGTTCTTCAAAGACCGCTGGGAGAACGGTAATATCTCCCTCCTTAGTACTGGTAGCGAACAGAATGCAGCTTATAGCAGACTTATACGCAATCCCTAGCGTTCCCAGCAGTTCGTTCGTAACAATAGTTTATCAGAACACGATATACAGGGCCCTCGCGGTAACGTTCTTAAAAGACCGCTGTGGGAACGTTAACATCTCCCTCTTTGGTGCGGGTAGGAAACAGAATGAAGCGGGTAGCAGACTTATAAGCTACTCGTAACGTTCCTAGCAGATCATTCGTAAGAATAGTTTATCATAACACAATACACATGGCCTTAGCGGTAACGTTCTTAAAAGACCGCTGGAAGAACGGTAATATCTCCCTCCCTAGTGCTGGTAGCGAACAGAATGCAGCTCAGGCCCTCGCGAAAACGTTCTTAAAAGATCGCTGTGGGAACGTTAATATCTCCTCTTTGGTGCAGTTAGTAATCAGCATAAAGCGGATAGCAGACTTATAAGCTACCCGTAACGTTCCTAGCAGATCATTCGTAAGAATGGTTTATCATAACACAATACACATAGCCTTAGCGGTAACGTTCTTAAGAGACCGCTAAGGGAACGTTAATATCTCCCTCTTTCGTGCGGGTAGTAAACAGAATGAAGCGGGTAGCAGACTTATGAGCTACTCGTAACGTTCTCAGCAGTTCATTCGTAATGAAACTTTATGATAACACGATACACGGGGCCCGGGGCCCTCGCGAAAACGTTCTGAAAAGACCGCTGTGGGAACGTTAATATGTCCCTCTTTAGTGCGGTTAGTAAACAGCATAAAGCGGATAGCAGACTTATAAGTTACCCGTAACGTTCCTAGCAGATCATTCGTAGGAATAGTTTATCATAACACAATACACATGGCCTTAGCGGTAACGTTCTTAAAAGACCGCTGTGAGAACGGTAATATCTCCCTCCTTAGTGCTGGTAGCGAACGGTATGCAGCTTTTAGCAGACTTATACGCGATCCCTAGCGTTCCCAGAAGTTCGTTCGTAAGACTAGTTTATCAGAACACGATTCACAGGGCCCTCGCGGTAACGTTCTTAAAAGACCGCTGTGGGAACGTTCACATCTCCCTTTTTGGTGCGGGTAGGAAACAGAATGAAGCGGGTTGCAGACTTATAAGCTACTCGTAACGTTCCTAGCAGATCATTCGTAAGAATAGTTTATCATAACACAATACACATGGCCTTAGCGGTAACGTTCTTAAAAGACCGCTGTGAGAACGGTAATATCTCCCTCCTTAGTACTGGTAGCGAACAGAATGCAGCTTATAGCAGACTTATACGCAATCCCTAGCGTTCCCAGCAGTTCGTTCGTAAGAATAGTTTGTCAGAACACGATACACAGGGCCCTCGCGGTAACGTTCTTAAAAGACCGCTGTGGGAACGTTAACATCTCCCTCTTTGGTGCGGGTAGGAAACAGAATGAAGCGGGTAGCAGACTTATAAGCTACTCGTAACGTTCCTAGCAGATCATTCGTAAGAATAGTTTATTATAACACAATACACATGGCCTTAGCGGTAACGTTCTTAAAAGACCGCTGGGAGAACGGTAATATCTCCCTCCCTAGTGCTGGTAGGAAACAGAATGCAGCTTATAGCAGACTTATACGCGATCCCTAGCGTTCCCAGAAGTTCGTTCGTAAAAATAGTTTATCAGAACACGATACACATGGCCTTAGCGGTAACGTTCTTAAAAGACCGCTAAGCAGTTCATTCGGGAACGTTAATATCTAAAAGACCGCCCTTTTTCGTGCGGGTAGTAAACAGAATGAAGCGGGTAGCAGACTTATGAGCTACTCGTAACGTTCTCAGCAGTTCATTCGTAATGAAACTTTATGATAACACGATACACGGGGCCCGGGGCCCTCGCGAAAACGTTCTGAAAAGACCGCTGTGGGAACGTTAATATCTCCCTCTTTGGTGCGGTTAGTAAACAGCATAAAGCGGATAGCAGACTTATAAGTTACCCGTAACGTTCCTAGCAGATCATTCGTAAGAATAGTTTATCATAACACAATACACATGGCCTTAGCGGTAACGTTCTTAAAAGACCGCTGTGAGAACGGTAATATCTCCCTCCTTAGTGCTGGTAGCGAACAGAATGCAGCTTATAGCAGACTTATACGCGATCCCTAGCGTTCCCAGAAGTTCGTTCGTAAGAATAGTTTATCAGAACACGATACACAGGGCCCTCGTGGTAACGTTCTTAAAAGACCGCTTTGAGAACGGTAATATCTCCCTCCTTCGTGCTAGTAGCGAACAGAATGCAGCTTACAGCAGACTTATACGCGATCCCTAACGTTCCCAGAAGTTCATTCGTAAGAAAACTTTTTTCAAAACACGATTCACAGGGCCCTCGCGGTAACGTTCTTAAAAGACCGCTGTAGAAACGTTAACATCTCCCTCTTTGGTGCGGGTAGGAAAAGAATGAAGCGGGTAGCAGACTTATAAGCTACCGTTACGTTCCCAGCAGTTCATTCGTAAGAATAGTTTATCATAACACAATACACAGGGCCCTCGCGGTAACGTTCTTTAAAGACCGCTGTGGGAACGTTAACATCTCCCTCTTTGGTGCGGGTAGGAAACAGAATAAAGCGGATAGCAGACTTATGAGCTACCCGTAACGTTCCCAGCAGTTCATTCGTAATGAAACTTTATCATAACACGATACACAGGGCCCTCGCGGTAACGTTCTTAAAGACCGCTGTGGGAACGTTAACATCTCCCTCTTTGGTGCGGGTAGGTAAACAGAATAAAGCGGATAGCAGACTTATAAGCTACCCGTAACGTTCCCAGCAGTTCATTCGTAATGAAACTTTATCAGAACACTATACACAGGGCCCTCGCGGTAACGTTCTTAACAGACCGCTGTGGGAACGTTAATATCTCCCTCTTTGGTGCTGATACGGAACAGAATGCAGCTTTTAGCAGACTTATACGCGATCCGGAATGTTCCCAGCACTTCATTCGTAACAATAGTTTATCATAACACAATTCACATGGCCTTTGCGGTAACGTTCTTAATAGATCGCTGTGGGAACGTTAACATCTCCCTCTTTGATGCGGGTAGGAAACAGAATAAAGCGGATAGCAGACTTATGAGCTACCCGTAACGTTCCCAGCAGTTCATTCGTAATGAAACTTTATCATAACACGATCAACAAGGCCCCCGCGGTAACGTTCTTAAAAGACCGCTGTGGGAACGTTAACATCTCTCACAGCACTTCATTCGTAACAATAGTTTATCATAACACAATACACATGGCCTTAGCGGTAACGTTCTTAAAAGACCGCTGTGAGAACGGTAATATCTCCCTCCTTAGTGCTGGTAGCGAACAGAATGCAGCTTATAGCAGACTTATACACGATCCCTAGCGTTCCCAGAAGTTCGTTCGTAAGAATAGTTTATCAGAACACGATTCACAGGGCCCTCGCGGTAACTTTCTTAGAGACCGCTGTGGGAACGTTAACATCTCCCTCTTTGGTGCAGGTAGTAAACAGCATAAAGCGGATAGCAGACTTCTAAGCTACCCGTAACGTTCCTAGCAGATCATTCGTAATGAGTGGTTTATCGTAACACAATACACATGGCCTTAGCGGTAACGTTCTTAAAAGACCGCTGGGAGAACGGTAATATCTCCCTCCTTAGTGCTGGTAGCGAACAGAATGCAGCTTATAGCAGACTTATACGCGATCCCTAGCGTTCCCAGCAGTTCGTTCGTAGTGAAAGTTTATCAGAACACGATACACGGGGCCCTCGCGGTAACGTTCTTAAAAGACCGCTGTAGGAACGTTAGCATCTCCCTCTTTGGTGCGGGTAGGAAACAGAATAAAGCCGATAGCAGACTTATGAGCTACCCGTAATGTTTCCAGCAGTTCATTCGTAATGAAACTTTATCATAACACGATACACAAGGCCCCTCGCGGTAACGTTCTTAAAAGACCGCTGTAGGAACGTTAACATCTCCCTCTTTGGTGCGGGTAGTAAACAGAAAAAAGCCGAAAGCAGACTTATAAGCTACCCGTAACGTTCCCAGCAGTTCATTCGTAATGAAACTTTATGATAACACGATACACGAGGCCCGGGGCCCTCGCGAAAACGTTCTCAAAAGACCGCTGTGGGAACGTTAATATCTCCCTCTTTGGTGCGGTTAGTAAACAGCATAAAGCGGATAGCAGACTTATAATTTACCCGTAACGTTTTTAGCAGTTCATTCGTAATAAAACTTTATGATAACACGATACACGGGGCCCTCGCGGTAACGTTCTTAAAAGACCGCTGTGGGGACGTTAATATCTCCCTCTTTGGTGCGGGTAGTAAACAGAATAAAGCGGATAGCAGACTTATAATTTACCCGTAACGTTTTTAGCAGTTCATTCGTAATAAAACTTTATGATAACACGATACACGGGGCCCTCGCGGTAACGTTCTTAAAAGACCGCTGTGGGGACGTTAATATCTCCCTCTTTGGTGCGGTTATTAATCAGCATAAAGCGGATGGCAGACTTCTAAGCTACCCGTAACGTTCCTAGCAGATCATTCGTAACAATAGTTTATCATAACAAAATTCACATGGCCTTCGCGGTAACGTTCTTTAAAGACCGCTGTGGGAACGTTAATATCTCCCTCTTTGGTGCGGTTAGTAGACAGCATAAAGCGGATGGCAGACTTATAAGCTACTCGTAACGTTTTCAGCAGTTCATTCGTAATGAAACTTTATGATAACACTATACACTGGGCCCTCGCGAAAACGTTTTTAAAAGACCGCTGTGGGAACGTTAATATCTCCTTCTTTGGTGCGGTTAGTAAACAGCATAAAGCGGATAGCAGACTTATAGTTACCCGTAACGTTCCTAGCAGATCATTCGTAAGAATAGTTTATCATAACACAATACACATGGCCTTAGCGGTAACGTTCTTAAAAGACCGCTGTGAGAACGGTAATATCTCCCTCCTTAGTACTGGTAGCGAACAGAATGCAGCTTATAGCAGACTTATATGCGATCCCTAGCGTTCCCAGCAGTTCGTTCGTAAGAATAGTTTATCAGAACACGATATACAGGGCCCTCGCAGTAACGTTCTTAAAAGACCGCTGTGGGAACGTTAGTATCTCCCTCTTTGGTGCGGGTAGTAAACAGAATAAAGCGGATAGCAGACTTATAAGGTACCCGTAACGTTCCCAGCAGTTCATTCGTAATGAAACTTTATCAGAACACGATACACAGGGTCCTCGCGGTAACGTTCTTAACAGACCGCCGTGGGAACGTTAACATCTCCCTCTTTGGTGCGGTTAGTAAACAGAATAAAGCAGATAGCAGACTTATAAGCTACCCGTAACGTTCCCAGCAGTTCATTCGTAATGAAACTTTATCAGAACACTATACACAGGGCCATCGCGGTAACGTTCTTAACAGACCGCTGTGGGAACGTTAATATCTCCCTCTTTGGTGCTGATACGGAACAGAATGCAGCTTTTAGCAGACTTATACGCGATCCGGAATGTTCCCAGCACTTCATTCGTAACAATAGTTTATCATAACACAATTCACATGGCCTTTGCGGTAACGTTCTTAATAGATCGCTGTGGGAACGTTAACATCTCCCTCTTTGATGCGGGTAGGAAACAGAATAAAGCGGATAGCAGACTTATGAGCTACCCGTAACGTTCCCAGCAGTTCATTCGTAATGAAACTTTATCATAACACGATACACAAGGCCCCCGCGGTAACGTTCTTAAAAGACCGCTGTGGGAACGTTAACATCTCCCTCTTTGGTGCGGGTAGTAAACAGAATAAAGCGGATAGCAGACTTATAAGCTACCCGTAACGTTCCCAGCAGTTCATTCGTAATGAAACTTTATCAGAACACTATACACAGGGCCCTCGCGGTAACGTTCTTAACAGACCGCTGTGGGAACGTAAATATCTCCCTCTTTGGTGCTGATACGGAACAGAATGCAGCTTTTAGCAGACTTATACGCGATCCGGAATGTTCCCAGCACTTCATTCGTAACAATAGTTTATCATAACACAATTCACATGGTCTTTGCGGTAACGTTCTTAATAGATCGCTGGGGGAACGTTAACATCTCCTCTTTGATGCGGGTAGGAAACAGAATAAAGCGGATAGCAGACTTATGAGCTACCCGTAACGTTCCCAGCAGTTCATTCGTAATGAAACTTTATCATAACAGGATACACAAGGCCCCCGCGTTAACGTTCTTAAAAGACCGCTGTGGGAACGTTAACATCTCTCACAGCACTTCATTCGTAACAATAGTTTAACATAACACAATACACATGGCCTTAGCGGTAACGTTCTTAAAAGACCGCTGTGAGAACGGTAATATCTCCCTCCTTAGTGCTGGTAGCGAACAGAATGCAGCTTATAGCAGACTTATACACGATCCCTAGCGTTCCCAGCAGTTCGTTCGTAAGAATAGTTTATCAGAACACGATATACAGGGCCCTCGCAGTAACGTTCTTAAAAGACCGCTGTGGGAACGTTAGTATCTCCCTCTTTGGTGCGGGTAGTAAACAGAATAAAGCGGATAGCAGACTTATAAGGTACCCGTAACGTTCCCAGCAGTTCATTCGTAATGAAACTTTATCAGAACACGATACACAGGGTCCTCGCGGTAACGTTCTTAACAGACCGCCGTGGGAACGTTAATATCTCCCTCTTTGGTGCGGTAAGTAAACAGAATAAAGCGGAAAGCAGACTTATAAGCTACCCGTAACGTTCCCAGCAGTTCATTCGTAATGAAACTTTATCAGAACACTATACACAGGGCCATCGCGGTAACGTTCTTAACAGACCGCTGTGGAACGTTAATAATCTCCCTCCTTAGTGCTGGTAGCGAACAGAATGCAGCTTATAGCAGACTTATACACGATCCCTAGCATTCCCAGAAGTTCGTTCGTAAGAAAAGTTTATCAGAACACGATTCACAGGGCCCTCGCGGTAACGTTCTTAAAAGACCGCTGTGGGAACGTTAACATCTCCCTCTTTGGTGCGGGTAGGAAACAGAATGAAGCAGATAGCAGACTTATAAGCTACTCGTAACGTTTTTAGCAGTTTATTCGTAGTGAAACTTAATGATAACACGATACACGGGGCCCTCGCGAAAACGTTCTTAAAAGACCGCTGTGGGGACGTTAATATCTCCCTCTTTGGTGCGGTTATTAATCAGCATAAAGCGGATAGCAGACTTCTAAGCTACCCGTAACGTTCCTAGCAGATCATTCGTATGAGTGGTTTATCGTAACACAATACACATGGCCTTAGCGGTAACGTTCTTAAAAGACCGCTGGGAGAACGGCAATATCTCCCTCCTTAGTGCTGGTAGCGAACAGAATGCAGCTTATAGCAGACTTATACGCGATCCCTAGCGTTTTTAGAAGTTCGTTCGTATGAATAGTTTATCAGAACACGATACACGGGGCCTTAGCGGTAACGTTCTTAAAAGACCGCTGTGAGAACGGTTATACCTCCCTCCTTAGTACAGGTAGCGAACAGAATGCAGCTTATAGCAGACTTATACGCAATCCCTAGCGTGCCCAGCAGTTCGTTCGTAGGAATAGTTTATCAGAACACGATATACAGGGCTCTCGCGGTAACGTTCTTAAAAGACCGCTGTAGGAACGTTAGCATCTCCCTCTTTGGTGCGGGTAGGAAACAGAATAAAGCGGATAGCAGACTTATGAGCTACCCGTAACGTTTCCAGCAGTTCATTCGTAATAAAACTTTATGATAACACGATACACGAGGCCCGGGGCCCTCGCGAAAACGTTCTCAAAAGACCGCTGTGGGAACGTTAATATCTCCCTCTTTGGTGCGGTTAGTAAACAGCATAAAGCGGATAGCAGACTTATAAGTTACCCGTAACGTTCCTAGCAGATCATTCGTAAGAATAGTTTATCATAACACAATACACATGGCCTTAGCGGTAACGTTCTTAAAAGACCGCTGTGAGAACGGTAATATCTCCCTCCTTAGTACTGGTAGCGAACAGAATGCAGCTTATAGCAGACTTATATGCGATCCCTAGCGTTCCCAGCAGTTCGTTCGTAAGAATAGTTTATCAGAACACGATATACAGGGCCCTCGCAGTAACGTTCTTAAAAGACCGCTGTGGGAACGTTAGTATCTCCCTCTTTGGTGCGGGTAGTAAACAGAATAAAGCGGATAGCAGACTTATAAGGTACCCGTAACGTTCCCAGCAGTTCATTCGTAATGAAACTTTATCAGAACACGATACACAGGGTCCTCGCGGTAACGTTCTTAACAGACCGCCGTGGGAACGTTAACATCTCCCTCTTTGGTGCGGTTAGTAAACAGAATAAAGCAGATAGCAGACTTATAAGCTACCCGTAACGTTCCCAGCAGTTCATTCGTAATGAAACTTTATCAGAACACTATACACAGGGCCATCGCGGTAACGTTCTTAACAGACCGCTGTGGGAACGTTAATATCTCCCTCTTTGGTGCTGATACGGAACAGAATGCAGCTTTTAGCAGACTTATACGCGATCCGGAATGTTCCCAGCACTTCATTCGTAACAATAGTTTATCATAACACAATTCACATGGCCTTTGCGGTAACGTTCTTAATAGATCGCTGTGGGAACGTTAACATCTCCCTCTTTGATGCGGGTAGGAAACAGAATAAAGCGGATAGCAGACTTATGAGCTACCCGTAACGTTCCCAGCAGTTCATTCGTAATGAAACTTTATCATAACACGATACACACAAGGCCCCCGCGGTTACGTTCTTAAAAGACCGCTGTGGGAACGTTAACATCTCCCTTTTTGGTGCGGGTAGGAAACAGAATAAAGCGGATAGCAGACTTATAAGCTACCCGTAACGTTCCCAGCAGTTCATTCGTAATGAAACTTTATCAGAACACTATACACATAGGGCCCTCGCGGTAACGTTCTTAACAGACCGCTGTGGGAACGTAATATCTCCCTCTTTGGTGCTGATACGGAACAGAATGCAGCTTTTAGCAGACTTATACGCGATCCGGAATGTTCCCAGCACTTCATTCGTAACAATAGTTTATCATAACACAATTCACATGGCCCTTGCGGTAACGTTCTTAATAGATCGCTGTGGGAACGTTAACATCTCCCTCTTTGATGCGGGTAGGAAACAGAATAAAGCGGATAGCAGACTTATGAGCTACCCGTAACGTTCCCAGCAGTTCATTCGTAATGAAACTTTATCATAACACGATACACAAGGCCCCCGCGTAACGTTCTTAAAAGACCGCTGTGGGAACGTTAACATCTCTCACAGCACTTCATTCGTAACAATAGTTTAACATAACACAATACACATGGCCTTAGCGGTAACGTTCTTAAAAGACCGCTGTGAGAACGGTAATATCTCCCTCCTTAGTGCTGGTAGCGAACAGAATGCAGCTTATAGCAGACTTATACACGATCCCTAGCGTTCCCAGAAGTTCGTTCGTAAGAATAGTTTATCAGAACACGATATACAGGGCCCTCGCGGTAACGTTCTTAAAAGACCGCTGTGGGAACGTTAATATCCCCCTCTTTGGTGCGGTTATAAATCAGCATAAAGCGGATAGCAGACTTATAAGTTACCCGTAACGTTCCTAGCAGATCATTCGTAACAATAGTTTATCATAACAAAATTCACATGGCCTTCGCGGTAACGTTCTTAAAGACCGCTGTAGGAACGTTAATATCTCCCTCTTTCGTGCAGGTAGTAAACAGATTGAAGCGGTTAGCAGACTTATAAGCTACTCGTAACGTTTTCAGCAGTTCATTCGTAATGAAACTTTATGATAACACTATACACTGGGCCCTCGCGAAAACGTTTTTAAAAGACCGCTGTGGGAACGTTAATATCTCCCTCTTTGGTGCGGTTAGTAAACAGCATAAAGCGGATAGCAGACTTATAAGCTACTCGTAACGTTTTCAGCAGTTCATTCGTAATGAAACTTTATGATAACACTATACACTGGGCCCTCGCGAAAACGTTTTTAAAAGACCGCTGTGGGAACGTTAATATCTCCTTCTTTGGTGCGGTTAGTAAACAGCATAAAGCGGATAGCAGACTTATAAGTTACCCGTAACGTTCCAAGCAGATCATTCGTAAGAATAGTTTATCATAACACAATACACATGGCCTTAGCGGTAACGTTCTTCAAAGACCGCTGTGAGAACGGTTATATCTCCCTCCTTAGTACTGGTAGCGAACAGTATGCAGCTTATAGCAGACTGATATGCGATCCCTAGCGTTCTTAGAAGTTCGTTCGTATGAATAGTTTATCAGAACACGATACACGGGGCCTTAGCGGTAACGTTCTTAAAAGACCGCTGTGAGAACGGTTATACCTCCCTCCTTAGTACAGGTAGCGAACAGAATGCAGCTTATAGCAGACTTATACGCAATCCCTAGCGTGCCCAGCAGTTCGTTCGTAGGAATAGTTTATCAGAACACGATATACAGCGCCCTCGCGGTAACGTTCTTAGAAGACCGCTGTAGGAACGTTAGCATCTCCCTATTTGGTGCGGGTAGGAAACAGAATAAAGCCGATAGCAGACTTATGAGCTACCCGTTATGTTTCCAGCAGTTCATTCGTAATGAAACTTTATCATAACACGATACACAAGGCCCCCGCGGTAACGTTCTTAAAAGACCGCTGTAGAAACGTTAACATCTCCCTCTTTGGTTCGGGTAGTAAACAGAAAAAAGCCGAAAGCAGACTTATGAGCTACCCGTAACGTTCCCAGCAGTTCATTCGTAATGAAACTTTATCATAACACGATCAACAAGGCCCCCGCGGTAACGTTCTTAAAAGACCGCTGTGGGAACGTTAACATCTCTCACAGCACTTCATTCGTAACAATAGTTTATCATAACACAATACACATGGCCTTAGCGGTAACGTTCTTAAAAGACCGCTGTGAGAACGGTAATATCTCCCTCCTTAGTGCTGGTAGCGAACAGAATGCAGCTTATAGCAGACTTATACACGATCCCTAGCGTTCCCAGAAGTTCGTTCGTAAGAATAGTTTATCAGAACACGATTCACAGGGCCCTCGCGGTAACGTTCTTAAAAGATCGCTGTGGGAACGTTAACATCTCCCTCTTTGGTGCGGGTAGGAAACAGAATGAAGCGGGTAGCAGACTTATGAGCTACTCGTAACGTTTTTAGCAGTTCATTCGTAATGAAACTTTATGATAACACGATACACGGGGCCCTTTGCGGCAACGTTCTTAAAAGACCGCTGTGGGAACGTTAATATCTCCCTCTTTGGTGCAGTTAGTAATCAGCATAAAGCGGATAGCAGACTTATAAGCTACCCGTAACGTTCCTAGCAGATCATTCGTATGAGTGGTTTATCGTAACACAATACACATGGCCTTAGCGGTAACGTTCTTAAAAGACCGCTGGGAGAACGGCAATATCTCTCTCCTTAGTGCTGGTAGCGAACAGAATGCAGCTTATAGCAGACTTATACGCGATCCCTAGCGTTTTTAGAAGTTCGTTCGTATGAATAGTTTATCAGAACACGATACACGGGGCCTTAGCGGTAACGTTCTTAAAAGACCGCTGTGAGAACGGTTATACCTCCCTCCTTAGTACAGGTAGCGAACAGAATGCAGCTTATAGCAGACTTATACGCAATCCCTAGCGTGCCCAGCAGTTCGTTCGTAGGAATAGTTTATCAGAACACGATATACAGCGCCCTCGCGGTAACGTTCTTAGAAGACCGCTGTAGGAACGTTAGCATCTCCCTATTTGGTGCGGGTAGGAAACAGAATAAAGCCGATAGCAGACTTATGAGCTACCCGTAACGTTCCAGCAGTTCATTCGTAATGAAACTTTATCATAACACGATACACAAGGCCCCCGCGGTAACGGTCTTAAAAGACCGCTGTAGAAACGTTAACATCTCCCTCTTTGGTTCGGCTAGTAAACAGAAAAAAGCCGAAAGCAGACTTATAAGCTACCCGTAACGTTCCCAGCAGTTCATTCGTAATGAAACTTTATGATACACGATACACAAGGCCCGGGGCCCTCGCGAAAACGTTCTCAAAAGACCGCTGTGGGAACGTTAATATCTCCCCCTTTGGTGCGGTTAGTAAACAGCATAAAGCGGATAGCAGACTTATAATTTACCCGTAACGTTTTTAGCAGTTCATTCGTAATAAAACTTTATGATAACACGATACACAGGCCCGGGGCCCCCGCGAAAACGTTCTTAAAAGACCGCTGTGGGAACGTTAATATCTCCCTCTTTGGTGCGGTTAGTAAACAGCATAAAGCGGATAGCAGACTTATAATTTACCCGTAACGTTCCGAGCAGTTCGTTCGTAAGGAAACTTTATCAGAACACGATACACAGGGCCCTCGCGGTAACGTTCTTAACAGACCGCTGTGGGAACGTTAATATCTCCCTCTTTGGTGCTGATAGCGAACAGAATGCAGCTTTTAGCAGACTTATACGCGATCCTAATGTTCCCAGCACTTCATTCGTAACAATAGTTTATCATAACACAATCACATGGCCTTTGCGGTAACGTTCTTAAAGACCGCTGTGGGAACGTTAACATCTCCCTCTTTGGTGCGGGTAGGAAACAAAATAAAGCGGATAGCAGACTTATGAGCTCCCCGTAACGTTCTCAGCAGTTCATTCGTAATGAAACTTTATCAGAACATTATACACAAGGCCCCCGGGGGTACGTTCTTAAAAGACCGCTGTGGGAACGTTAACATCTCCCTTTTTGGTGCGGGTAGGAAACAGAATAAAGCGGATAGCAGACTTATAAGCTACCCGTAACGTTCCCAGCAGCAGCATAAAGCGGATAGCCCTTATAAGCTTCATTCGTAATGAAACTTTATCAGAAAACTATACACAGGGCCCTCGCGGTAACGTTCTTAACAGACCGCTGTGGGAACATTAATATCTCCCTCTTTGGTGCTGATACCGAACAGAATGCAGCTTTTAGCAGACTTATACGCGATCCGGAATGTTCCCAGCACTTCATTCGTAACAATAGTTTATCATAACACAATACACATGGCCTTTGCGGTAACGTTCTTAAAAGACCGCTGTGGGAACGTTAATATCTCCTCTTTCGTGCGGGTAGTAAACAGAATAAAGCGGGTAGCAGACTTATGAGCTACCCGTAACGTTCCCAGCAGTTCATTCGTAATGAAACTTTATGATAACACGATACACGGGGCCCCCTCGCGAAAACGTTCTGAAAAGACCGCTGTGGGAACGTTAATATCTCCCTCTTTGGTGCGGTTAGTAAACAGCATAAAGCGGATAGCAGACTTATAAGTTACTCGTAACGTTCCTAGCAGATCATTCGTAAGAAAAGTTTATCGTAACACAATACACATGGCCTTAGCGGTAACGTTCTTAAAAGACCGCTGTGAGAACGGTAATATCTCCCTCCTTAGTGCTGGTAGCGATCAGAATGCAGCTTATAACAGACTAATACGCGATCCCAAGCGTTCCCAGCAGTTCGTTCGTAAAATAGTTTATCAGAACACGATTCACAGGGCCCTCGCGGTAACGTTCTTAAAAGATCGCTGTGGGAACGTTAACATCTCCCTCTTTGGTGCGGGTAGGAAACAGAATAAAGCGGATAGCAGACTTATAAGCTACCCGTAACGTTCCCAGCAGTTCATTCGTAATGAAACTTTATCAGAACACGATACACAGGGCCCTCGCGGTAACGTTCTTAACAGACCGCTGTGGGAACGTTAATATCTTCCTCTTTGGTGCGGTTAGTAAACAGAATAAAGCGGATAGCAGACTTATGAGCTACCCGTAGCGTTCCTAGCAGTTCATTCGTAATGAAACTTTATCAGAACACTATACACAGGGCCTTAGCGGTAACGTTCTTAAAAGGTCGCTGTGAGAACGGTAATATCTCCCTCCTTAGTGCTGGTAGCGAACAGAATGCAGCTTATAGCAGACTTATACGCGATCCCTAGCGTTCCCAGAAGTTCGTTCGTAAGAATAGTTTATCAGAACACGATTCACAGGGCCCTCGCGGTAACGTTCTTAAAAGACCGCTGTGGGAACGTTAACATCTCCCTCTTTGGTGCGGGTAGGAAACAGAATAAAGCGGGTAGCAGACTGATAAGCTACTCGTAACGTTTTTAGCAGTTCATTCGTAATGAAACTTTATGATAACACGATACACGGGGCCCTCGCGAAAACGTTCTTAAAAGATCGCTGTGGGAACGTTAATATCTCCCTCTTTGGTGCAGTTAGTAATCAGCATAAAGCGGATAGCAGACTTATAAGCTACCCGTAACGTTCCCAGCAGATCATTCGTAATGAGTGGTTTATCGTAACACAATACACATGGCCTTAGCGGTAACGTTCTTAAAAGACCGCTGTGAGAACATTAATATCTCCCTCCTTAGTGCTGGTAGCGAACAGAATGCAGCTTATAGCAGACTTATACGCGATCCCTAGCGTTCCCAGCAGTTCGTTCGTAAGAATAGTTTATCAGAACACGATACACAGGGCCTTAGCGGTAACGTTCTTAAAAGACCGCTGTAGGAACGGTTATATCTCCCTCCTTGGTGCAGGTAGCGAACAGAATGCAGCTTATAGCAGACTTATACGCTATCCCTAGCGTTCCCAGCAGTTCGTTCGTAATGAATAGTTTATCAGAACACGATATACAGGGCCCTCGCGGTAACGTTCTTAAAAGACCGCTGTAGGAACGTTAGCATCTCCCTCTTTGGTGCGGGTAGGAAACAGAATAAAGCGGATAGCAGACTTATGAGCTACCCGTAACGTTCCCAGCAGTTCATTCGTAATGAAACTTTATCATAACACGATACACAGGGCCCTCGCGGTAACGTTCTTAAAAGACCGCTGTGGGAACGTTAATATCTCCCTCTTTGGTGCGGTTAGTAAACAGAATAAAGCGGATAGCAGACTTATAATTTACCCGTAACGTTCCCAGCAGTTCATTCGTAACAAAACTTTATCATAACACGATACAAGGCCCGGGGCCCCCGCGGTAACGTTCTTAAAAGACCGCTGTGGGAACGTTAATATCTCCCTCTTTGGTGCGGGTAGTAAACAGAATAAAGCGGATAGCAGACTTATAAGCTACCCGTAACGTTCCCAGCAGTTCATTCGTAATGAAACTTTATGATAACACGATACACGGGGCCCTCGCGAAAACGTTCTTAAAAGATCGCTGTGGGAACGTTAATATCTCCCTCTTTGGTGTAGTTAGTAATCAGCATAAAGCGGATAGCAGACTTATAAGTTACCCGTAACGTTCCCAGCAGATCATTCGTAAGAATAGTTTATCATAACACAATCCACATGGCCTTAGCGGTAACGTTCTTAAAAGACCGCTGTGAGAACGGTAATATCTCCCTCCTCAGTGCTGGTAGCGAACAGAATGCAGCTTATAGCAGACTTATACGCGATCCCTAGCGTTCCCAGAAGTTTGTTCGTCAGAATAGTTTATCAGAACACGATACACGGGGCCCTCGCGAAAACGTTCTTAAAAGACCGCTGTGACAACGTTAATATCTCCCTCTTTGGTGCGGGTAGGAAACAGAATAAAGCGGATAGCAGACTTATAAGTTACTTGTAACGTCCCTAGCAGATCATTCGTAAGAATAGTTTATCATAACACAATCCACATGGCCTTAGCGGTAACGTTCTTAAAAGACCGCTGTGAGAACGGTAATATCTCCCTCCTCAGTGCTGGTAGCGAACAGAATGCAGCTTATAGCAGACTTATACGCGATCCCAAGCGTTCCCAGCAGTTCGTTCGTAAGAATAGTTTATCAGAACACGATTCACAGGGCCCTCGCGGTAACGTTCTTAAAAGACCGCTGTGGGAACATTAATATCTCCCTCTTTGGTGCTGATACCGAACAGAATGCAGCTTTTGGCAGACTTATACGCGATCCGAAATGTTCTTAGCCCTTCATTCGTAACAATAGTTTATCATAACGCAATACACATGGCCTTTGCGGTAACGTTTTTAAAAGACCGCTGTGGGAACGTTAATATCTCTCGCTTTCGTGCGGGTAGTAAACAGAATGAAGAGGGTAGCAGACTTATGAGCTACTCGTAACGTTCTCAGCAGTTCATTCGTAATGAAACTTTATGATAAAACGATACACGGGGCCCGTGGCTCTCTCGAAAACGTTCTGAAAAGACCGCTGTGAGAACGTTTATATCTCTTTCTTTGGTGCAGTAAGTAATCAGCATAAAGCGGATAGCAGACTTATAAGTTACCCGTAACGTTCCTAGCAGATCATTCGTAAGAAAAGTTTATCATAACACAATACACATGGCCTTAGCGGTAACGTTCTTAAAAGACCGCTGTGAGAACGGTAATTTCTCCCTCCTTAGTGCTGGTAGCGAACAGAATGCAGCTTATAGCAGACTTATACGCGATCCCTAGCGTTCCCAGCAGTTTGTTCGTAAAAATAGTTTATCAGAACACGATATACAGGGCCCCCGCGGTAACGTTCTTAAAAGACCGCTGTAGGAACGGTAGCATCTCCCTCTTTGGTGCGGGTAGGAAACAGAATGAAGCGGATAGCAGACTTATGAGCTACCCGTAACGTTCCCAGCAGTTCATTCGTAATGAAACTTTATCATACCACGATTCACAAGGCCCCCGCGGTAACGTTCTTAAAAGACCGCTGTGGGAACGTTAACATCTCCCTCTTTGGTTCGGGTAGTAAACAGAATAAAGCGGATAGCAGACTTATAAGCTACCCGTAACGTTCCCAGCAGTTCATTCGTAATGAAACTTTATCAGAACACTATACACAGGGCCCTCGCGGTAACGCTCTTAACAGACCGCTGTGGGAACGTTAATATCTCCCTCCTTAGTGCTGATACCGAACAGAATGCAGCTTTTAGCAGACTTATACGCGATCCGGAATGTTCTCAGCACTTCATTCGTAACAATAGTTTATCATAACACAATTCACATGGCCTTTGCGGTAACGTTCTTAAAAGACCGCTGTGGGAACGTTAATATCTCCCTCTTTCGTGCGGGTAGTAAACAGAATAAAGCGGGTAGCAGACTTATAAGCTACTCGTAACGTTTTTAGCAGTTCATTCGTAATGAAACTTTATGATAACACGATACACGGGGCCCTCGCGAAAACGTTCTTAAAAGATCGCTGTGGGAACGTTAATATCTCCCTCTTTGCAGCAGTTAGTAATCAGCATAAAGCGGATAGCAGACTAATAAGTTACCCGTAACGTTCCTAGCAGATCATTCGTAAGAATAGTTTATCATAACACAATACACATGGCCTTAGCGGTAACGTTCTTAAAAGACCGCTGTGAGAACGGTAATATCACCCTCCTTAGTGCTGGTAGCGAACAGAATGCAGCTTATAGCAGACTTTTACGCGATCCCTAGCGTTCCCAGAAGTTCGTTCGTCAGAATAGTTTATCAGAACACGATACACGGGGCCCTCGCGAAAACGTTCTTAAAAGACCGCTGTGGGAACGTTAATATCTCCCTCTTTGGTGCGGGTAGGAAACAGAATAAAGCGGATAGCACACTTATAAGTTACCCGTAACGTTCCTAGCAGATCATTCGTAAGAATAGTTTATCATAACACAATACACATGGCCTTAGCGGTAACGTTCTTAAAAGACCGCTGTGAGAACGGTAATATCTCCCTCCTTAGTGCTGGTAGCGAACAGAATGCAGCTTATAACAGACTTATACGCGATCCCAAGCGTTCCCAGAAGTTCGTTCGTAAGAATAGTTTATCAGAACCCAATGCACAGTGCCCTTGCGGTAACGTTCTCAAAAGAACGCTATGGGAATGTTAATAGCTCCCTCTTGGCTGCGGGTGGCGAACAGAATGCAGCGGATAGCAGACTTATACGTTATCCGTAACGTTCTTAGCCTTCATTCGTAACAATAGTTTATCATAACACAATACACATAGCCTTAGCGGTAACGTTCTTAAAAGACCGCTGTGAGAACGGTAATATCTCCCTCCTTAGTGCTGCTAGCGAACAGAATGCAGCTTATAGCAGACTTATACGCGATCCCAAGCGTTCCCAGAAGTTCGTTCGTAAGAATAGTTTATCAGAACACGATTCACAGGGCCCTCGCGGTAACGTTCTTAAAAGACCGCTGTGGGAACATTAATATCTCCCTCTTTGGTGCTGATACCGAACAGAATGCAGCTTTTGGCAGACTTATACGCGATCCGAAATGTTCTTAGCCCTTCATTCGTAACAATAGTTTATCATAACGCAATACACATGGCCTTTGCGGTAACGTTCTTAAAAGACCGCTGTGGGAACGTTAATATCTCTCGCTTTCGTGCGGGTAGTAAACAGAATGAAGCGGGTAGCAGACTTATGAGCTACTCGTAACGTTCTCAGCAGTTCATTCGTAATGAAACTTTATGATAAAACGATACACGGGGCCCGGGGCTCTCTCGAAAACGTTCTGAAAAGACTGCTGTGAGAACGTTTATATCTCTCTCTTTGGTGCAGGAAGTTATAAGCATAAAGCGGATAGCAGACTTATAAGTTACCCGTAACGTTCCTAGCAGATCATTCGTAAGAAAAGTTTATCATAACACAATACACATGGCCTTAGCGGTAACGTTCTTAAAAGACCGCTGTGAGAACGGTAATTTCTCCCTCCTTAGTGCTGGTAGCGAACAGAATGCAGCTTATAGCAGACTTATACGCCATCCCTAGCGTTCCCAGCAGTTTGTTCGTAAAAATAGTTTATCAGAACACGATATACAGGGCCCCCGCGGTAACGTTCTTAAAAGACCGCTGTAGGAACGGTAGCATCTCCCTCTTTGGTGCGGGTAGGAAACAGAATGAAGCGGATAGCAGACTTATGAGCTACCCGTAACGTTCCCAGCAGTTCATTCGTAATGAAACTTTATCATAACACGATTCACAAGGCCCCCGCGGTAACGTTCTTAAAAGACCGCTGTGGGAACGTTAACATCTCCCTCTTTGGTTTGGGTAGTAAACAGAATAAAGCGGAAAGCAGACTTATAAGCTACCCGTAACGTTTGCAGCAGTTCATTCGTAATGAAACTTTATCAGAACACTATACACAGGGCCCTGCGGTAACGTTCTTAAAAGACCGCTGTGGGAACATTAATATCTCCCTCCTTGGTGCTGGTAGCGAACAGAATGCACCTTATAGCAGACTAATACGCGATCCCTAGCGTTCCCTGCAGTTCGTTGGTAAGAATAGTTTATGAGAACACGATACAAAGTGCCCTCGCGGTAACGTTCTTACAAGACCGCTGTGGGAACGTTGACATCTCCCTCTTTAGTGCGGTTAGGAAACAGAATAAAGCAGATAGCAGACTTATGAGCTACCCGTAACGTTCCTAGCAGTTCATTCGTAATAAAACTTTATCATAACACGATACACAAGGCCCACGCGGTAACGTTCTTAAAAGGTCGCTGTGGGAACGTTAACATCTCCCTCTTTGGTTCGGGTAGTGAACAGAATAAAGCGGATAGCAGACTTATAAGCTACCCGTAACGTTCGCAGCAGTTCATTCGTAATGAAACTTTATCAGAACACTATACACAGGGCCCTGCGGTAACGTTCTTAAAAGACCGCCGTGGGAACATTAATATCTCCCTCCTTGGTGCTGGTTGCGAACAGAATGCAGCTTATAACAGACTAATATAGATACATTTTAGTCGTCTATAGATGATCTACAGCAAATCTACATCATCTATATCTACACATAGATCAATGGTGTACGTCTATCGATAGTCGACATCGTGTCTACTCTGTCTACGACTATAAAGAGATTAAAGTTGCGACGTCTATAGACAATCTCCTAAATATCTACATTATCTACATCTACAAATAGATCGACGGTGTACGTCTATAGATGGTCGACAGTGTGTCTTCTCTGTCTACGACTATAAGTGATAAAAGTGGTGACGTCTATAGATAATCTCCCGAATATCTACATTATCTACATCTACACATAGATCGACGGTGTACGTCTATAGATAGTCGACATTGTGTCTTCTCTGTCTGCGACTATAAGTGATAAAAGTGGCGACGTCTATAGATTATCTCCCGAATATCTACATTATCTACATCTACACATAGATCGACGGTGTACGTCTATAGATAGTCGACATTGTGTCTTCTCTGTCTGCGACTATAAGTGATAAAAGTGGCGACGTCTATAGATTATCTCCCGAATATCTACATTATCTACATCTACACATAGATCGACGGTGTACGTCTATAGATAGTCGAGATCGTGTCTATTTTGTCTATGGTTAAAGGTTTTGTTACTTCTCCAAAATATATGCCATCCGAAATGCAGAACTGGTTTTCGTAGCATTCTGTACCTGAATAGGGTATTCCGGAGTAGAGCTTGACCGGAAACAAGAAGATGGCAAGAATCACAAAAGCGGATACGGAAGTCTACGGTATGAAAAGTTACGCAGCACGTGCCGCGCCGTCAGCCACGAGCCAACTCAAAAATTTGGAGGCTTAGCTGTCGCTGACGACATGTCACGACCTGGTACGGTCAGACAGCGCAGACTTCAACCGCGCGGCCCGGGGACGTGCAGTGCATCCTCCCTCAGGCCGCGCGGAGTAGTTCCGGCGCTGTCTGACCCTACCAAATGGTCGTGACATATCGTCAGCGAGAGCTAGGCCTCCAAATTTTAGAGTCGGCTCGTGGCTGACGGCGCGGCACGTGCTGCGTAACTTTTCATACCAGTCGCTTCCGTATCCGCTTTTGTGATTCTTGGCGTCTTCTTGTTTCCGGTCAAGCTCTACTCCGGAATACCCTATTTAGCACTTCTTAAGTTATTTTTTTTCCCCCGAGAGGGCGTCCATAACACTGAATTTTCGGACCAAACTGCCTCTTTGATCGGTGGTCCTGACAATGCTGGTGGTTGACCCAAAAGGATATTTTCCTATCTCACCGGATCCGCTAGCAAATAATTATTTATCGTTTGCTCGTCCTTTCGCGACGGTCCCCTCTCAAACTTTAGCGGCCTGCCGTTCGGCCTCTAGTGGATATATTAGATTCAGCTTTAATGGAGCGGCATCTCGCGGTCTCCCGAGTCGTTTTCTAAAAGTTGGGCTCGATCCGAGCAAGGGTTTGATCGCAAGGGCCTAAGTACGATTTTGAGTTTGGGCTTCCACGTCTGGGTTAATCCGACAACTGTACCCCGACATTGAGCGCTTCAAGCGGTCCCGGAAAGATCGCCTGATTTCTTGGCGAAAGTCAGTCGCCACCCTTTGTGTTCGCTTCGTCAGAAGACCTTATGCCTGGGGCTGGTTGGTCATATTCTATTTTCAACATTTTATTGCCGTTTTCACCCCGAAATTCTAATTTTAAAAATTCGTGTCGTCTGTATGTCGGTCGCGCGTCCCGCCAAAGTGTTGCAGGTGTGCCAACTTAACAAGACAGGAGAGAAGCTGTCGTCCTCCTCGAACGGAGTGTTGTGATGATACAGGTGTAGGAGCGTAACTTCAAAAATCAGGTAATGTGATCCACTGATAATGAGCCGAATTTGATGAGTGGTCTTCATCTCGATATTTGTCACCCAATGCAGTGGCTAGGCCCACTGGTTGTTTACATTGTCTGCAAACTAAGGACCGGCAGGACAAGGGACAAGCCTCCACTGCAGGTTTTTCGAAACAACTTTTGATCGTGAGTATCAGCTACCAGAGATTTGTAACGTCCATTAAAAGGCAATCAAAAAATAATAATAATAATAATACCTGGTGATGCGATTACCTGTTGCAGTTTTTATCTCTCATCACTTCAGAAGGTTCTATGAATTTTGATGATGCCACTTACTTCAGAGTGTTTGTTTAGGTACCAATTTAAAATATCGATTCAGTTTCACTTCATTGTTTTATTTCTTTTTGTACCTGGTTCAAAACATTCACCTAACCTCACTGAACTTCATTCTCCGTTGCCTTAAAAATGTGTCCTTTGATTAAATCTATCCCATTGTTAGTACGGATAATTATCTTTCTCTAATAATCTATTAATAATTTATCAAGTTTTTTTTTGGTGTCGTATCCTAATACTCTAATATGTGGCTTTAATACAAAGCAACAGGTGTCCTATGAGATGGATGGATGAAGCTTCTTGGTAGCTGCTTCATTTTTCCATTTTATTTTCTTGTTTCACTACGGATCTGCCTTTGTCAAGTGAAGGCTATGTTAATATAAAGCTATTGAAATTGCAGAGTGCTCTGAGGTTTAGTACTGTTTCCTTAGTCTGTGCATTGTAGCGTAAGATTACATCTTTATGGTTTGGTTATTGTATGAATGAAACTCCTACAAGCCTACCTCAGCAAGGCAAGAGTTTGAAGTTATTGATAACCTTCTTCCCCTAGACTGTCTTTTCACCCCTCTTCCCCTCAGTGCCCCTGCTATTGGGAAGAATCTTGTATTGGCTTGGCTTTGAACTGATTTTGTCAAACACTAATGGTCTGACACAGTGGCGTAATTCCATTTCCCTAAATTTTTCAGGAGAGCTATTTTTTTTTGTTCATGGATAATTTACAAGATTAAGGCAAGAGACAAATAAGGCAAGCCACTTTGTCAGATCATCAGTGAAATATGTGGTGTAGAGATTTGGTTTTCTCGGTCGCCTCTTCGCCGACTGTAATCTTAACAGCTTCCTGTGACTTTAGTGCTCCCCTCGATATCATGGCTTTCTGCTTGGTCGAAACTCTGTAATACTGTTATTCTTCCTGTCTTTTATTGTCATTGAAAAGTGGCTTTAAAAATGCTCTGTGTGTTACAGTCATCCGTTTGCGCGGACTTGTGCATGGTTTGCGTGACTCGGACTCAACCTCCGCGCAGCGCCACTGAGGCAGAGACAGACAGACAGTGGAACCAAACGGCGAGCGGCCTGGTAGCCAGTAGAGCCCCGCGTGTGTGGTTTGTGGTTTTCTGTCGACGGCGATGGCGGCCATAGAAGAAAAAAGAATGGCTTCGTCATGTAAGTATGTTGTAACGCATTACTAGTTGCGAACTAAGCGGACATGGCCTCGTTTAGCTTGGCTGGCTATGGCACCTGTGCCTATCCTTTACTTCGCGTTAAGTGCATGAAATTTTTTAATTTTCTTGTTTCCTTATTCTCATATAAATCTGCTTTGCAGTACTCATTCCATAAAATATCTGGGATTTTTGCCGTGGAATATTTTGATGTCGTACTAAACTGAAATGAATGGACTCTAAACAGGTTATGGTTGTCAGTGCCATTTAACCTGCATCACTCTGAAAGAATGTCCAAACGCAAAGCGTATGTAGGATCTTTCAATGTATCTCGAAATGTTAAGAGAAACGTTTCAAAAGCTTTGGGTGATGATCTGGCTCAGTGGACCAAACCATCAACTCCAGTCGGGTCAAGTGATTGTCCTTCTGAAACTTTGGCTGAGGCATGTAACGAAGATGCAGTTTCAGTCAATGACATTGCTGGTGAGGAGAAGGCTCTGAATGCTTTGGCTTCTTCTTCATTGGAGGTTTATGATGGCCTGGAACGTTCAAGTGGTTTGTCGCCTGACCATACTGGTGAAGAGAACTGTGAGATAAATGAAGCCCGTGATCTGTTGAATTTAAGTTTTCTAGATGCAAGTCAATCAAACTTCCGTGTGTATGGAATTGATGAGCTGGAAGCAGGCAATGATTTGGGCCCCTCCATAACTCTAAATTATGACTGTGAACTGTGTATCGATTGCAAATGTGGAGTCTGTGAGGAATGTTTCCATACAGATGGTGTAACGTGCCAGCATTGTCAATTTTGTATATGTGACATTGATTCAGGTGCCGAATCATGTAGTGACAGTAGTGAAAGTGACAATGACCATAGTGATGATTTGGATTCCTTTGTTTTGGACCGGTCAAATGTTATTTCTGAAAGTGAATTGCAGAATGAAAACATTAAAAGTGATTTTGTTAACATTGTTTTGGAGCACAGTGCCCCCCAAGTGCTAGTGGATGACTTGTTAGGTTTTTTCAGAAAGCATCAGTTTGGAAATTTCCCTAAGAGTGCCAAAACACTTCTGAAAACTCCCATTGTAACTGAAATGAGATCTGTTCCACCGGGGGCATACTGGCATAGAGGAATTAGAGAAGATTTATTGCGGCATGTTAGAAAAACTGGTAAAACTGAGGTAAAGGTGTCCTTTAGTATTGATGGAGTGCCTTATGCCGAATCTACAGGAGCTGATTTTTACCCAATTTGTTGCTCGTTCGATGATTGGAAAGATGTTTATTTAGTTGGCGTTTACTATGGTGTTGGAAAACCAAAAGACATTGATGAGTTTTTGCATGACTTTGTGAATGAAATGAATGATCTTGTAGAGAACGGCATTGACTGTGATGGTCAAAATGTAATTGTTGAAGTATATTTAGCTGTGTTTGATGCTGTAGCCAAGGCAATGCAAAGGGCCATGGCGGCTACAACAGTTGCACGAAATGTACTGTTAAAGGAGTGAGATTAGACAACAGGACTGCTTTCCTTTAGTTCAGTTGCCCTTTAAGAACTGATGAATTATTTTCTCTTCAAAGTGATGAAGATTATCATCATGGGACAACAGTTCTCACGTCACTCAAAACTTTCAAACCAGTTACTAATGTGGCACTAGATTACATGCACCTTGTTCTTTTAGGTGTGTTGCGCAAAATGCTGTACATGCTATTGAGTGGTCCACTGAAAGTGCGCCAACCGACCAGCATTGTGACCCAGATTTCAGATGCTCTTGTCGCTATGGCTAAGTGGGTACCCTGTGAATTTGCAAGGAAGTCCAGATCATTATTATTTGTCAAGAGATTTAAAGCTACTGAATGGCGATTGTTGTTACTTTATCTTGGAATTGTAGTTTTGCATTACTTGCCTAAACATCTATATGAACACTTCTTAGTGTTGCACGTGGCAATGACTATACTGGCCTCTCCTGTGCTGCTTCAAGAAAATCTAACTTATGCAAAGGAGCTCCTTGAATTCTTTGTTAAAAATTACATGGTCTTGTATGGTAAAACTTATGTGAGTCATAATGTCCATAACTTGCTTCATTTGGCAGATGACTGCAAGGTGCATGGTGTAGTGGACAATTTTAGTGCCTTTCGGTATGAGAATTTTTATCAGGCTTTAAAGAAAATGATTCGAAAAGGGGATAAACCGCTTCAGCAGCTGGCCCGGAGGTATATGGAGCAGAAAAGGAAATGTCCTAAGTCGACATCGATTCCTACTGGTCTTCGTTTTGGTGGTGCCCATACTAATGGCCCATTGCCTCCATCCTGTGTTAACTCTCAATATTCGCACTTGCTGGGAGTCCAACAAACTAGCCTGAAGTTATCTCAAGCAGACAACTGTTGTCGTTTGAAAGATGGTTCTTTTGTTGTGATAGAGAATTTTGCTTATTCAAAGAGAGATAAATCTAAAGTGATGGTTGGTAGAAAATTTATGATTGTTCAAAGTCTCTACACCATTCCTTGTGACTCTTCAATTGTGGGTGCCCAGTTTGTACAAAAGTTGTCCCCTTTAAGATGCTGGCCAGTAGAGAGTATCTCTTGTAAGTGCTTCCGAATGCCGTTTAAGAAAGGCTTTGCTGTAGTTCCCATACTCCACTCTGAATCTCAGAGGAGTTGAGTTTGGTGCCCAAAATCGTGAGGTATATCTCTGCCCTGTTGCTTGCATTGTGAGAAGTTGCAATGTTTATTAATGTTTTTCTTTTTGTTTCAGATGCTTATGTCATCGCTAACTTCCCTGATGGGGCCATTCTCATCCAGGGGGGTTGGGTCACAAAGAACCAACAATATGCTGCTTTTCCCCCGTTTGCAATGAAAATGTCAGGGTTGGAGTATGACAAGTTCATTCAGTCGAAGGCCATTGAACCTGAACAGGACTGGGAGGTACATCCTATCACTGTTCGTGCTTATTCAGGTAAGGATTGGTTGCAAGGTTTCAGAATGTAGAGGGCAGGCTCATCCAGAACAAGCCCCTGCAAGCCACTTCTTTATTTTCATTTTTTATTGATCATTATAATCCCCAAGGAGCCTTGGTTCTCTAATTAGGGGAAGGTTAACAATAGTAGTTGATGTGGCAACATTATGAACATCTTAACTGGTAAAAAAGATAGTTCGGTATAACAGATATCAAATAACAGAAAAGAACAAATTTATGCTATCAAGTTTTTTTTGTCAAAATGTCCAAAACAGCCATGTAGCCTGCCCTCTTAAATTTAAAAAAAAATACTGGTGTGCTTCATCTGAAGTGTTACTTTCTGTTTCAGATAACTTTTCTAAACTGAGGTTGAAATTGAAGAAAGCAGAACTGTGTTCAGACACTGACCTAAATACTTGCGATGAGACCACAGCTGAAAAGACTGAGGGCCCCAGGAATACAAGAAATTGTCGCATTAAAAAGAATGTCATTGAGGACAGCAGCAGCAGTGATGAGGACCTCGGTGTTGTGGACAAGTCTAAAATTCCGCTCCCAATTGCTCCAGTGAAACGTGTTTTTACCGTTATGGACCACAACACTTGGGAAGGTAAGAAATCTTATAATTTATTACTAGTCAAATTATTGTGTTTCCTTACTATAAGAATGATATTTCCAGTGAAATTTCCTTCAAAACAAAAAGGAACTATGGACAAAGAAAGTCCTAACTCTCAGCAAAAGGTAAATATCATGTCTGGTGTGCTTTGTAGCACAACATGTTTTCCAATCCATTCTTTGTTATGTTTACCATGAGTTAATTTTAAATTTTCACTTCCATTTGATGATTTCATTTAAATGTGCCCCATTCTAACTTTGTCTTTTTTTATTTAATTTTTATGCTTGCAGAGTGACGCCAACCATCTTATGAAAAAGGGCAAGGAATCTCTTGATTTTGAGTCGAACCTTAAGTCACAGCCAGTCAAAGTAAGTTAATATTAGTAATGTTTGCATCAAATTTGCTCTACCTTCTCTCTTTGTCTACATTTTCCACTCTTTTTTATGGTTACAGGAAGCCACTCCCCTCCTTTGTTTTCACTTTTTATTTCCACTTCCATTTGCTTGATTTCATTAAAATGTGCCTCATATTAAGTACTGGTTTCTCTTTTCTATGCTTGCAGAGTGACGCCAACCATCTTATGAAAAAGGGCAAGGAATCTCTTGATTTTGAGTCGAACCTTAAGTCACAGCCAGTCAAAGTAAGTTAATATTAGTAATGTTTGCATCAAATTTGCTCCACCTTCTCTCTTTGTCTACATTTTCCACTCATTTTTATGGTTACAGGAAGCCACTCCCCTCCTTTGTTTTCACTTTTTATTTCCACTTCCATTTGCTTGATTTCATTAAAATGTGCTCCATATTAACTACTGGTTTCTCTTTTCTATGCTTGCAGAGTGACACCAACCATCTTATGAAAAAGGGCAAGGATGATTTTGAGTCAAACCTTAAGTCACAGCCAGTCAAAGTAGGTTAATACTAGTGATGTTTCCATCAAATTTGCTCAATCTCCTCTCTTTGTCTACATTGTCTACTTATTGTTATGGTTACAGGATGCTACTCCCCTTCCTGATAAGAAAAATACCACCGAACCAATAAGTTTGAGGAAGTCCACATCAGCGCCTGAGGTGACCCTTTACTTAGGACTGTGGGTTAAAAAAAATATGTTTTCAGTGAGGTTAGTGAGAGATGGGAGAGAAATGTTTTCATAAAAACAGAAGGGGCACCTTGTGTTGTTTTGTAAACATTGATGTCTTGTCTGTCACAAAACTCGTTGAATACAAGTATTTTTTTTTAATTTGCACTTCTATTTGCTTGATTTCATTGTAATGTGCCACATATTAACCATTAGTTTCTCATTTCTATGCTTGAAGAACCAAAAGGCAGAAAAGGATGTTACTACTAAAACGCCAAAGGTATCACCAAAGGTACAAGCTATGGAGCTTGCACAACAAATGGATGACACTGGTGAGAATTTTTATATTTTATTTTTAACTCTGGAAATTCTGCTTTTTCTCATTGTGCTCTGGTTTTCTCCAAATAAGTTATATTTGGAGAAAATTTCCCATTTGAAGGTTGGGGTGCGTTGCCTGTTTTGGGTTTTACATGGTAATTGGTGTGTTTGCTCTCATTTATTTCTCATTAAGGTGGGGGGGGGGGGGATGCTAGCCAATGTTCATTCTGTTTAAATTCTTCTTGTTGGCTGAGCGATAGCGAAGCCCTTACCCCACTGGCCCAAAAATGTTTTGTCTGTTTGTCTGTCTGCGTGTCTGTCTGTCTGTCTGTCTGTCCGCGCGATTTCTCGAGAACGGTTCATCGTAGAGGGCTCAAATTTGGACCACAATCTCCTTGCATCATACCGGAGTCAACCTCACCTCGGGGGCATCCTACCTCAGGTGCTGCTGCAGGTGCCGGTTGACAAACCAGGGCCTTCTTGTGCAAGAACTGGAACAGGGGGGCTAACTTCTAAATCGTGCCGATTTTCAAACATGAACACCTACCCCTTCTAAAATCACCCAAAGACCCAAGTCAAGATGGCGAAATCGACCCCAGGTGCTGCTGCAGGTGCTAGTGGTCAAAACGAGGCCTTCTTGGGCAGGAGCAGGAACAAATAGTAAAACTGCTAAACAAGCTGTATTTTGAGCTTAAAGATCGGAACCGACCCCGCTCAAAATACACTCAGAACTTCAATTACAATGCCAAAAACGACCCCAGGTGCTGCTGCAGGTGCGGGTTGGCAAAACTGGGCCTTCTTGTGCAGGAACTGAAACAGGAGGGCAAACTTCTGAACAAACCGTATATCAAACGTGAACATGGCGACTGACCTCTTCTAAAATCACCCAAAGACCCGAGTAAAGATGGCGAAGTCGACCCCAGGTGCTGCTGCCGGTGCTAGTGGTCAAAACAAGGCCTTCTTGTGCAGGAACTGGAACGGGAGGGCTAACTTCTAAATCGTGCCGATTTTCAAATTTGGACATGGCGAGCGACCCCTTCTAAAATCACCCAAAGACCCGAGTAAAGATGGCGAAGTCGACCCCAGGTGCTGCTGCCGGTGCTAGTGGTTAAAACAAGGCCTTCTTGTGCAGGAACTGGAACAGGAGGGCAAACTTCTAAACAAACCGTATATCAAACTTGAACATGGCGACTGACCTCTTCTAAAATCACCCAAAGACCCGATTAAAAATGGCGAAGTCGACCCCAGGTGCTGCTGCCGGTGCTAGTGGTCAAAACAAGGCCTTCTTGGGCAGGAGCAGGAACAAATAGAAAAACTGCTAAACAAGCTGTAATTTGAGCTTAAAGATCGGAACCGACCCCGCTCGCAATACACTCAGAACTTCAATTACAATGCCGAAAACGACCCCAGGTGCTGCTGCAGGTGCCGGTTGGCAAAACAGGGCCTTCTTGAGCACAAACTAGAAGATGTGGGCAAACTTTTAAATCGTGCAGAATTTTAAACTTCAACATGGCCACCACCTCCATCTAAAGTCACCCCAAGACTCCAGTCAACATGCCGAAATTAACCCCAGGTGATGCTGCAGGTGCTAGGGGTCAAAACAGGACCGTCTTGGGTAGGAACTGGAACGGGGGCCAAATTCTAAATCGTGCAGAATATCAAACTTAAACATGGCGAATGACCCCCTCTAAAATCACCCCAAGACTCCATTCAACATGCCGAAATCTACCCCAGGTGATGCTGCAGGTGCTAGGGGTCAAAACAGGGCCTTCTTGGGCAGGAACTGGAACGGGGTGCCAAATTCTAAATCGTGCAGAATATAAAACTTTAACATGGCGACCGACCCCCTCTTAAATCACCCTAAGACCCAATTTAAAATGCCAAATTTGACCTTTGGGTACTGCTGCAGGTGCTGGGGGCCAAAACAGGGCCTTCTTGAGCAGGAGCAGGAACAAAAGGAAAAACTACTAAAAAAGGCAGTATTTTGAACTTAAAGATGGGAACCGATAACGCTAAAATACACTCAGGACCTCAATCACAATCCTGAAGAAGTCTCCAGGTGCTGCTGATGGTGCCAGTTGTCCAAGCCGGGCCTCCCTGGACCGGAACCGGTTAGGCTAGAGTAGGTTAGGTTTGAGCAGCATTGAGTACGGTAGAGAAGTCCATAATGAGTAGCTGAAGTTGGAGTAGGCTAGGTCAGAGTAGGGTAGGTTAGTTTAGAGTAGGGTAGGCTAGGTTAGAGTAGGAAAGGGTAGGTTAGGAAGTCCACAATGAGTAGGGGAAGTTGGAGTAGGCTAGGTCAGAGTAGGGTAGGTTAGTTTAGAGTAGGGTAGGCTAGATTAGAGGAGGGAAGGGTAGGTAAGGTTAGAGTAGGCCAGGGTAAGTTAAGTTAGAGTTGAGCACGATTAAGTACGGTAGAGAAGTTCATAATACTGTGGGAGTAGGTACGCCCAGGGGTTAGGTTAGAAGCGTAGCGTCTCTCGCGCCTCAAGACCGGCGCCCGCAGGGCGCCGTACTGGCTAATTAGCCCCGCAGGGTCCCACACGCCCGGTGACAGCCGCCGGCAGGCCAAGGTAGGTGTACGCCAGGCGTGGAGGGGCGAAACAGTGGTTCGCGGTGAGCGAAGCCTGTTACGCCACGACGCGGTCTGGCGTACGCCTACCTTGTACAATTTAACCAGTTTCATTGCCAATTCTTAAGTTACTTTTTAGCTATCATGTATGTGATGGTATTAGTTTGACATGTGACATGAAAGCCTTTTATTTTCAAATATTTCTGAGTATTTTTTTTTTGTGAAGTTATGGAAGGTAATGTACATAATAACACCAGGCTTGTTGCATTGTTCTATTTGTTAAGAGTTCAGAGCATATGTCATCCTTAATTTTTCTGAGCTGAGGACGCAGATGAATGAGCTGACGTTGCAGATCTCGAAGTCTCGCTCCAAACTCTTTGCAGCAGCAATTGGTGGTGGGCCTTCAGGAGAAAGCTTAGATAATGAGGCAGACTTTTCTTTAGTGGATGACAACAATCCTCTTGTTGGTCTGCCTGCATCTAACATTGAAGAATGGCAAAAATTCAATGATAAACTTTTGAAAGAAAAAAAATTTGCCAAAGCTGTGGTAATGTAACTTCTTTTGGCTGTCACTCTTGATAATCTCCATTTCAGTATTGGGTATTCTTTTTTTATGGTGGCGTTTTCTAATTTGTTGGTGGGAGTGGTTACCTGTTATATGCTTTGTTGTGGTTGGTGTAAAGGTTTTCTATTTTCTTACTTTCCTTTGCTTCAAGACTGCATGACTCATTGGTCTGAAACTACTGTATATCCTTTCTTGTGGTTGGTGTTGGGGTTTTCTTTCTTCTTCATATATATGTCTTGTTGACTGGTATGAAACTAAATTTGCCCTGTTTTCAGGCTTTAAAAATTAGAGACAGTTGCTGGGGAAATGCAACTGTTAATGAATATGTAAGAGCTGCTATGAAAATGGTGATGCAAAATTCATTAGCATCTGAATTCAATTGGAGCGGTCGTCAGAAGCAGCCCTTCAAAAGCCAAATATTTGTGAAGCTCATAAGAAGTGAGTACACACTGGTTAAATGGGGTGGATGAGGAACTGAAGATAAATCTACAAATAATAAACTGTCTGTTCCCAGCTGTGCTTGATAAATTCACCAAACTAAAGAGAGATAAAGATGATGTAAAAACTGCCATCCAAAACTGGCTGCGCCTCTCAAGCCAGCGATTCGGTGGCTCAAATTTCAAGAAATGGCGAGAGATCAAGTAATTGAAAATCTTATAGGTCCAGCAACATATTTTTCATGTTTAGCAAATCAAGTTTTGTAATGCATATGATCCTATTTGCAGGCCAATTCCAGAGCCGGAATCGAAATCTTCAACTGCCAAAGGGAATCAGGGAGAATCTTCAACGGCCAAAGGGAAGCAAGGAGAAGCAAAGAGAAGCAGGGAGTCATCCACCCCGCTTTCTACCCCACAGAAACCTAAAACCACAAGAAGGAGGCTTGTCAGTGAAGGAAGTGATGACAGCTTCAACATGGATAAGCACATTGCCGAGTAGGTTTCACGTAAAAATTATTCAAAGCTCTCTACTTGTTTTTTGTTTTGTTACTTCAGCTTGTAATGAATTTGTTTCCAAATTTTTCTCCTCTAGGTCTGATCAAGATGATATGGATGTTATCATAACAAAGGCTGAAGAAATATCTTTTGAAAAGGACGAAGCTGATGGTGATCCGCATGAGTTCGATGAGGATGATTATTAATTCTCCTACGGGGTTCACTTCAGGATTATTCAATATTTTCTTTTGTTTCTTATAAAATAATGTATGGGCGCAGTTGCTTCTGTTGTATTATATGACAACTGCTCACATTCCTTTGCTCTTAAAGGACAGAGAGTGGATTTTAATTTTTTGAATTGTTCTTTTGAACTAATATCTTATTTCTGCAATAATTACATCAACAAGGTATTGAACCAGTCCACTGCATGTTCTACTTTTGAAACTTGTTTCAGTTAGCTGGCATGGTTTGCCTTGGAATTGTGAAGTCAAATATGTACATCTTCTATTGTTAGATATATCTTAATGGTTTCTTTTCATTGTTCTGTAATAATGTATGGAGCAGTTTTTTACGGGTATAGTATAGGACAACTGCTTACATCACTTTGCTCTTAAAAGATAGATAGTACGTGTATTTTAATTTTTTGAAATCTTTTGGATTAAATTTTTATTTAATCAGTTGTTTGTCTCATTTACATCAGCAAGTTTTTGAACCAGTCCACTGTATGCTCCACATTTGGAACTTATTGTTTTAGTTACAGCTGGCAAGTATGGCCTGGGAATTGTAAAATCAAATCAGCAAATCTCCTATTTATAGATATTTCCTGATCTGCATCTGCCTGTCAGTAGACAGATTTACAGATGTAGTTACATACTTTTCATGTGCCTCACTGTTATGGGTCTGTCTGTTTAGAGAAGCTCAGAGCGCCCGGTGGGTAGGCCACCATGCACATGCGTGCATCCGTGTTGTGCGGGCTGGCCTACTTAACACTTTGCAGGCGTCCCTGGGAGGGATGTCCCTGCAGGGACAACTGTCTGACACGGTGCTCGTATGTTCGGAAGGTACACTATTTACGCCAGCTACATTAATCTAGCACTAGCACGTCTATTAGACGTACAGCATCGTCTATTCGAAGATCGACTGCAATGATCTTGCACACGTCTATTATACATCTACCATCTACACACCGAGGAGATATCTACGTTGTTTTACAAAATAGACCGTCTAACTTACGCAAATGGAGTAATTTCAAACGTCTATTAGACGTCTTACCTTAGATGTCTATGGGTATCTATCCATGGACATCTAACAGATGGTGATCTGTAGACGTGTATTAGATGTCGACTGGTAGACGTCTATAGACATCGACCAAAAGACGTCTAATAGTCGTCTGGAATTACACCTTTTACGTAAGTTAGACGGTCTACACGTAGACACGAATATACATCTAATAGACCTAAATGCGTCTAGAAAAAGACGTCTAATAGAAATATTTTAGACATCTATTTTCTGTGTGGGGTTCGTAAGAATAGTTTATGAGAACACGATACACAGTGCCCTCGCGGTAACGTTAACATCTCCCTCTTTGGTGCGGGTAGGAAACAGAATTAAGCGGATAGCAGACTTATAAGCTACCCGTAACGTTCCCAGCAGTTCATTCGTAATGAAACTTTATCAGAACACTATACACAGGGACCTCGCGGTAACGTTCTTAACAGGTCGCTGTGGGAACGTTAACATCTCCCTCTTTCGTGCTAGAAGCGAACAGAATACAGCTTATAGCAGACTTATACGCGATCCCTAGCGTTCCTAGAAGTTAGTTTGTCAAAATAGTTTATCAGAACACGATACACGGGGCCCTCGCGAAAACGTTCTTAAAAGACCGCTGTTAATATCTCCCTCTGTTGTGCGGGTAGGAAACAGAATAAAGCGGATAGCAGACTTATAAGTTACTCGAAACGTCCCTAGCAGATCATTCGTAAGAATAGTTTATCATAACACAATACACATGGCCTTAGCGGTAACGTTCTTAAAAGACCGCTGTGAGAACGTTAATATCTCCCTCCTTAGTGCTGGTAGCGAACAGAATGCAGCTTATAGCAGACTTATACGCGATCCCTTGCGTTCCCAGAAGTTCGTTCGTAAGAATAGTTTATCAAAGGACGATTCACAGGGCCCTCGCGGTAACGTTCTTAAAAGACAGCTGTGGAAACGTTAACATCTCCCTCTTTGGTGCGGGTAGGAAACAGACTAAAGCGGATAGCAGACTTATAAGCTACCCGTAACGTTCCCAGCAGTTCATTCGTAATGAAACTTTATCACAACACTACACACAGGGCCCTCGCGGTAACGTTCTTAACAGACCGCTGTGGGAACGTTGATATCTCCCTCTTTAGTGCAGTTAGTAATCAGCATAAAGCGGATAGCAGACTAATAAGTTACCCGTAACGTTCCTAGCAGATCATTCGTAAGAATAGTTTATCATAACACAATACACGTGGCCTTAGCGGTAACGTTCTTAGAAGACCGCTGTGAGAACGGTAATTTCTCCCTCCTTAGTGCTGGTAGCGAACAGAATGCAGCTTATAGCAGACTTATACGCGATCCCTAGCGTTCCCAGCAGTTTGTTCGAAAAAATAGTTTATCAGAACACGATATACAGGGCCCCCGCGGTAACGTTCTTAAAAGACCGCTGTGGGAACGTTAATATTTCTCTCGTTCGTGCGGGTAGTAAATAGAATGAAGCGGGTAGCAGACTTATGAGCTACTCGTAACGTTCTCAGCAGTTCATTCGTAATGAAACTTTATGATAAAACGATACACGGGGCCCGGTGGCCTCGCGAAAACGTTCTTAAAAGACCGCTGTGACAACGTTAATATCTCCCTCTTTGGTGCACTTCGTAATCAGCATAAAGCGGATAGCAGACTTATAAGCTACCCGTAACGTTCCCAGCAGTTCATTCGTAATGAAACTTTATCAGACCACTATACACAGGGCCCTCGCGGTAACGTTCTCAACAGACCGCGGTGGGAACGTTAATATCTTCCTCTTTGATGCGGTTAGTAAACAGCATAAAGCGGATAGCAGACTTATGAGCTACCCGTAGCGTTCCTAGCAGATCATTGGTAAGAATAGTTTATCATAACACAATACACATGGCCTTAGCGGTAACGTTCTTAAAAGACCGCTGTGAGAACGGTAATATCTCCCTCCTCAGTGCTGGTAGCGAACAGAATGCAGCTTATAGCAGACTTATACGCGATCCCCAGCGTTCCCAGAAGTTCCTTCGTAAGAATAGTTTATCAGAACACGATTCACAGAGCCCTCGTGGTAACGTTCTTAAAACACCGCTGTGGGAACGTTAACATCTCCCTCTTTGGTTCGGGTAAAAAACAAAATAAAGCGAAAAGCAGACTCATAAGCTACCCGTAACGTTCGTAGCAGTTTATTCGTAATGAAACTTTATCAGAACACTATACACAATACACAGGGCCCTGCGGTAACGTTCTTAAAAGACCGCTGTGGGAACATTAATATCTCCCTCCTTGGTGCTGATACCGAACAGAATGCAGCTTTTAGCAGACTTATACGCGATCCCTAGCGTTCCCAGCAGTTTGTTCGTAAAACAAGTTTATCAGAACACGATATACAGGGCCCCCGCGGTAACGTTCTTAAAAGACCGCTGTAGGAACGGTAGCATCTCCCCCTTTGGTGCGGGTAGGAAACAGAATGAAGCGGATAGCAGACTTATGAGCTACCCGTAACGTTCCCAGCAGTTCATTCGTAATGAAACTTTATCATACCACGATTCACAAGGCCCCCGCGGTAACGTTCTTAAAAGACCGCTGTGGGAACGTTAACATCTCCCTCTTTGGTTCAGGAAGTAAACAGAATAAAGCGGATAGCAGACTTATAAGCTACCCGTAACGTTCCCAGCAGTTCATTCATAATGAAACTTTATCAGAACACTATACACAGGGCCCTCGCGGTAACGCTCTTAACAGACCGCTGTGGGAACGTTAATATCTCCCTCCTTAGTGCTGATACCGAACAGAATGCAGCTTTTAGCAGACTTATGCGCGATCCGAAATGTTCGCAGCACTTCATTCGTAACAATAGTTTATCATAACACAATTCACATGGCCTTTGCGGTAACGTTTATAAAAGACCGCTGTGGCAACGTTAATATCTCCCTCTTTCGTGCGCGTAGTAAACAAAATGAAGCGGGTAGCAGACTGATAAGCTACTCGTAACGTTTTTAGCAGTTCATTCGTAATGAAACTTTATGATAACACGATACACGGGGCCCTCGCGAAAACGTTCTTAAAAGATCGCTGTGGGAACGTTAATATCTCCCTCTTTGGAGCAGTTAGTAATCAGCATAAAGCGGATAGCAGACTTATAAGTTACCCGTAACGTTCCTAGCAGATCATTCGTAAGAATAGTTTATCATAACACAATACACATAGCCTTAGCGGTAACGTTCTTAAAAGACCGCTGTGAGAACGGAAATATCTCCCTCCTTAGTGCCGCTAGCGAACAGAATGCAGCTTATAGCAGACTTATACGCGATCCCAAGCGTTCCCAGAAGTTCGTTCGTAAGAATAGTTTATCAGAACACGATTCAC
The DNA here is from genome assembly GCA_038380765.1 of Odontothrips loti. Classification (NCBI taxonomy): domain Eukaryota; kingdom Metazoa; phylum Arthropoda; class Insecta; order Thysanoptera; family Thripidae; genus Odontothrips; species Odontothrips loti. Next base: position 1,842,453 of record CM076253.1, read on the forward strand.
AGGGCCCTCGCGGTAACGTTCCTAAAAGACCGCTGTGGGAACGTTAACATCTCCCTCTTTGTTGCGGGTAGGAAACAGAATAAAGCAGATAGCAGACTTATGAGCTACCCGTAACGTTCCCAGCGGTTCATTCGTAATGAAACTTTATCATAACACGATACACAAGGCCCCCGCGGTAACGTTCTTAAAAGACCGCTGTGGGAACGTTAATATCTCCCTCTTTGGTTCGGGTAGTAAACAGAAAAAAGCCGAAAGCAGACTTATAAGCTACCCGTAACGTTCCCAGCAGTTCATTCGTAATGAAACTTTATCAGAAAACTATACACAGGGCCCTCGCGGTAACGTTCTTAAAAGACCGCTGTGAGAACGGTAATATCTCCCTCCTTGGTGCTGATACCGAACAGAATGCAGCTTTTGGCAGACTTATACGCGATCCGGAATGTTCCCAGCACTTCATTCGTAACAATAGTTTATCATAACGCAATACACATGGCCTTTGCGGTAACGTTCTTAAAAGACCGCTGTGGGAACGTTAATAACTCTCTCTTTAGTGCGGGTAGTAAACAGAATGAAGCGGGTAGCAGACTTATAAGCTACTCGTAACGTTCTCAGCAGTATATTCGTAATGAAACGTTATGATAAAACGTTATGATAAAACGATACACGGGGCCCGGGGCCTTCGCGAAAACGTTCTGAAAAGACCGCTGTGGGAACGTTAATAACTAAGTAAGTAAGTAACTTCATCAGAACACTATACACAGGGCCCTCGCGGTAACGTTCTTAACAGACCGCTGTGGGAACGTTAATATCTCCCTCCTTAGTGCTGATACTGAACAGAATGTAGCTTTTAGCAGACTTATACGCGATCCGGAATGTTCTCAGCACTTCATTCCCCGCGTGGGAGGATGTGCAGTTCAAAGTATTCACCTGACTTATTGACAAGCTTCACTTAGAAATGGAGGTGGTTAGCCGCTTCACTGATAACAGAGTGATCCTGTTGTGCGAATCAGATTCCACTTTAATTTTTAGTGTGAAATGCATTGGATCTGCAAACCAGCAGCTATGGTTGGTTTATAGGCAGGGTGCAGTTAAGTGTAGTCTCAACTGCACTTAACTGTACCTAAACTATACACAAACTGTCAAAAAAGTAGTTGTTTTTTCGGACGTTTTCAGTTTTGACTGAAATTTGCAGTCCCAGTTCCAGGCAGTTCGAGACTGCAGCTCAGCTGCAGTGTCATTCCAAACTTACAACAAATATGAACTTCACTCTGTTTCGTTTTCAACTGTTCTTTTAAACCTCACTTTGCAGTGGCTTTGAAGTGCTAAAGTAAATTGCATTTTGAGTGAAGTCTTTTCTGCAATTGCTTTTTATATTGAAGTATTAAAGTAGTGCAGCTAATTTTATACTTAAAAGTGTAAATATGTTAGCAATCAGCAGTTCCGTTCGTTCTACTATTGTAAGTTCGTATCCATCTGTGCTCTGTTCTGTTATCCTCAACCCTATTTGCACTATAATAATTAAGTTCATCTATAAAGTAATAAAATATATAAATTGATAAATATTTATGAATTCTGTTTGTGTTCATGGGACTCCAGGATAAGTAAAGAGCGGCAATTCAGTTTCAGTATTAACCATCCATATATTATAAAACGGAATTACTATTTACAGACATAAGAACGCAAATATCCATGATTCAAGCCTGACCATGTAAGATGGGGTGCTGTGGATAATGGTGAACGATCCAAGACCTGGAACTGATCCAATAAACCAATAACAGTGAAGTATGTAAAACTCAAACTCTAACAAAACAGTTCAAATTACCAAACATACCTATTGCTCAAAGGGCGAAAAAGAAGAAGCATGAGTACAAGCTAGGCCAGGAGCTCTGCAACAGAAAATTTAACACACAGAGTAACAAAAGAATAGTACTCGGAAGTAAAAAGAAAATTATGAATCAATACCCTTCTTTGCTGTTTACATTGCATCATGGCGTAAATAAGAAGTCCTCTGTTCACCTCCAGCAGCCTGCACGCTGTGTCTCTCAAATCCTACTGGAGCCAGTTCTGGAGTCAGATGAAATATCAAGACAGTAGTATATTGAGTGAAATACAAAGAAAAGCAGATAACAAAACACTTAATCATCGAACCTGTTAATAAACCTGTTAATAAAACACAACATTTACTATCGTTTCGTTGTGTTTCGTTATTTCACCAATTTCGTTTTGATTGCAAGGAAGGCCAAAACCGAAACGCGGCAAAGTGAACCAAAAGCCAGCCACAGGACCACCACACACAACAGTGGTTCAGAGATACCTCGACACCAAAAGTAATAAATCAGCCATGTGTTTTCTAGGGGTAAATATTTTTATCATACATTCCTAGGGTAGTGACCTATCGACGACATGCTACGGGAACGTCAACTCGACGGCCACCTCGGGGTGCCGTATTGCGTCCTCAGCAAAGGACCTTATGGAAAAAAAAAAAAAAAAAAAAAAAAAATTGGCGACAGACTGATTAATGAGCATGAACGGACGGAACGCAGACGCGGAACCACCGGATCGCGCATATCCGGCTTTCAGAACGCCTTTGGCTCCGAGTTTGAACTTAGGGGCTTGTCCGTGGTGTTTCGGTCACATAAGCTAATAACCGAAATCAAACCAAAATTATGGCTTCATTCAGTATTTTTATACGAAACATTTCGTTACGTTCAAAAACAAAACGAAACTACTCACAGTAGTTTCGTTACGGTATCGTAAACGAAACGGAAGTGCAGCTCGACTTTCGGTTTTGGCCTGAACTTAACGAAACGTTTCGTTACGTTATGGTTTCACTCCCTGCACCCGGACACAGGGGATGAAGTGCAGTGTTACTGCTTCCGCCTCCCGAGGTGGCCGTCCTAAATCACCGTAACTGTTAAAGGCACTGTACTCTCCCCTCTCGAGGGCGCGATTGTTAGGGCGCCAGGGCATACCGCGTGGCACGTCAGCTGGGAGGAAATGGTGGTGGGGGAAGAAGCGTACAGAGGGAGGGCAACGGGACGGCAGGTAGTGCGCTGTTAGCAGCTGGACGCTCTCTGGGGAGCCTCTCTTCTATGCGGCGCGCTAGCTCAGTGGTTAGCCGATAGCTCTATGGTGTTCGCGGCCTGGGTTCGGTTCCTGGTCGCTGACATCGCTTTCGGCGGCTAAGTGGGCACGGAAGGGCGGAAGGGTTCGACAGAAACCATATTAGGGAGGATATGAGTAGGCTAGGGCCGACGTTCGCATTTCAGAAAACGAAACCGCAGAAAATCTATCACTACTCTCTTCTCTATAACATTTTCTTGATTTTCTCAAAATCTTACGTTTCAAGTCGGAAAAAAAACAACCTTTTTAGCCGGTGATGTTTCTTCGAATCCGGGATGAATAACACCATTATCCATATATCTGTTGCCAATAAAAAGTCAAGGCGGGGTGATGCTTCATTAGACAAATTATTCACTAACATTCGATGCGTCTGAATCTGACAGTGACTAAGAGACAACCGGAGGGGAAAAAGTTGAGCAACAGATATCAGCGTGAAAGGAAACACGGAAGAAATCATGGTTAAGAAACGGAACAAATTTGACGAGGGAAGTTTTGAAGTGAAGCAATCCACATGGGATGCAGTATGGGATTGGAAGAAAGGTACATAATTCAACAGAAACAAATTGGTTGTCATTTTGAGAAAACACATTCATGTTTTTAAGCAGTTTTGTATTCACGAATTCAGAAATTCAGGTGAAGCTTATGCAGACTCAAATCAATTTTTTTATTAATACGTGCATATGTATTTTGTGGAGTCGGAGCCTGACAGCACTATCTACTGCACTGGCAGACAGATAAAGGAAAAAACATTACGATCAATATTTCGTCTTGTGCAAATGAAAACCACGAGAAAGGTTTAGTAAATGCTTTCGTCGCAAGGAAGGGCGACAGAATCCAACGAAGGGGCACTTCGGGGACAGAAAACCAGCCAGAATGTAAAACGAATGAATGGGGTCGATTACAAAGGCAAAAAATGCCGACAAGTTCCACCAGACACTGTGTACTAGCATGCTAGAAGTCGGAACACTGTCAAAAGAACCTTCATAAGGGCAGTGTAGTAGATCTCCTCTACATGAGAAGGCGCGAGATAGAAAGTGATCAATCATTCAGATACACCCAAATGGTTTCAGAGCCACTACTGGCTTAGCTTCTTTGTGTGTTCGCTGATGTCAACATCCGTGCAGTTCTAGACCTTATGAACAGACAAAAAACAACAGTTTATGCCGATGCGACGGAAAGAGTGGTTATGTGGAATGTGTTTTTCCATATACCTGTACAGTTTCATGGTGAACCCGGTGCAGAACGCCCAAAATTATATTCAATGGACTAACGAGCCCGATATCTTCATGGTATTTGGCATGGTGAGGACCAGGGCTAAACCATTCCTTGAGAACCATGGAAATTTTACTGCACCGCATCTGGGGAGGTTCGCAGTCTTGTACAACAGACTGAAATGTTCCATGATGAATGTACGCAGCAGTGTAGAAATAGCAACCAGTTTGACTTGCGAAATGTTGGCGCCTTTGATGCCAGAAATCAAGCTTCAAGGGTTAGTTAGTTGCTGCTCGCCGAAGAGAGTGTGCAGCTTTCGCCTTGCTGTGTAGAGACATGCAGCCTTTCATGAGTCTGTTTCGAGCAGAAGCTGAAGACCTTCCTGCAATATTAAGAACTCACATCAATAGATACTGGGAATGGTCAGATGCTGTTCTTCCAGACAATGAAAGAATTGCTGCTGCTGCATTTCAAGCTGCTACTTTTGACAGAGTACCTTTCAGGACAGCTCATACTGCTCTGTGGTTTCTAACTACAAAGATGAAGCCCGAGCATGATAGGAATGTCCTGAAGACGGTCGTAACACTACTGATGGCAATGGCCAAACAGGGAACAGTTTCGGAACAGTATATAAATAAGATCAGCAATGGAATCAAGGATGATCTAGGAGTGGAATTAGACTTTCATACCGATGAGGTAAAGGCGGCTTACAACAGTTTTGCAAAGAATGTGTCGGCTCAAAGATCTCGTCTAGTAGTGAAGCGCCTACCTCAGCTACTCCCTGGGCCACGGGGCGCCTGACGGGGTAGGGGTCGGGCCCCAAGCTACGAGTAAGTATTATTGTTTTTAACCCTGCGTTGTGCCTTTTTCACTGTGCTGGACGCACTCTGAATTTCGCCTTGCATTAATGAGGATGGTGCACTCTCTTTATTTATCTTCTTCTGCTTTCAATTTTAGCGAATTATGCGAGACCTGGATAACGATGACTCCTTTATGGCCTGGCTCACGCTGGTGAAGGGGAACATGTATCTTAAGAATGTGACCCCCCCCCCCATCCCCGCGTGGTACCGACAGGTCCGCGGGGATGGGGTTGCGGCCATCTTGGCCCGTGGCCTGGTAAGTTCTTTTCCTACGACGAAATATTCTACCTGCTCTCAAAACATGAGGCTTAACGTCACCAAATTAATTATGACACGCCTCGCAGATGCCACTGTCTCCGAGGGAACACTTCAGACACATGACACACAAGACGAGGAGGTGGAGGTGGGCGGTGAGAACCCAGCAGGAAAATGAGGGGGTTGTCAAGTGCTCCTATGTTGATAACCGCTACAGAGGAGACCTAAAAGAAGAAGACGTGCAGTGTGCGAAAGAGCAGCTCCTTGAAGAAATCGATTGGCACGTGGACGGCGGTAAGTCCCCCCCCCCCCCTGCTTTGCTCACAACACCATTGACACCACCATGACCGCTGAGAGCGACGAGGTCAGGATCTTGGAGGCCAAACAATACCTGACGGCTGTTCTCGCGGACCCGGCCCTGAAATCAGAAAGGAGGTGGGACATGGCCACGCAGGTGCTGGCCCTGCACCTTTTGACCTCAACCACTCAGCGGCCTGGAGCCGTGTCAAACCTGACCATGCTTGAGTACGAGGGGCAGGACGAGGTCCTGCTCGATGACTTAGATGAACAGGAGCAGGAGGCTGGTGAGGTGTGTACTGCATCTCGATATGATATCGCGATCAATAAACAATACGTTTTAAACATTTTTATTTTCCGTTTATGAAAGCTATTTCAAAGGGGCGCAAGACTGGTGCCAGTAAGGTCGGGCTGCCGTTGCGCCCTCTAGCGGGGGTTTTTGTACCTAGGCTCAAATCCGTTCAAGGGTACATGGGGATGGATAAACTTGACCCTGATTTATCTAACAGTACTGTACAACATCTACACCATGTGCTCCAGACAGGTGGTGCTTCTCAGATCCTGCTGCCATCCTTAATTTGCAAATGGTGCTCTTTTAACTACTTTGTAACTGTTGTTGGTTTTTCTAATTGTTCTCGTGTTAATTTTGACTTGAAAAAAATAATCCTGCGAGACTTAGACTCAACTGGCGTCCTGAAATGCAGCAAATGCTGCAAATGCAGCAAATGCAGCAACAATTGCACCAACAGACGATGCAAATGAATGCAATGTTTCAATTTGAAATGCAGTCGATGAGAATGCAATTGCAGCTTAGTGTCGCTCCACCTATGTCTGCAGATAATTTCGGTAGGTTCTAAAATGGATTTGTCGCTAAAAATAAGTCTGCTTCTACTCAACACAAACTAATCAAACTCGAACACTTCCAAAAAAAATTGATTTCTCGTTTCAGAAACTAATTGAATGGACGCCGACAAGGAATGACCATGATGAATCACTAAGTCAAGATACATTTCTTGGAAGCTCTCAAACTGCTTCGCATGATAAACAGTATGGGGGAACGCTGGGTAATTATTATCGCTCCAACATGCATCGGACCGCGATATTTATGTTACTTTCAAAGTTTTAAAACGTTTCCCTTGTACAGGCTGCCAACACCCTGCAAGTGCTGGGTTCGAAGAAGACACGGCGAGCAAGACAATTACACAAAGCTACAAACAGACGACGGAGACGAACTTTTGCAATTGTTTAGTGGAGATGTGATCGGTAAGTGTGCTTTTAATATATTCTGGCATGCGTGAATGACAATATCCTCTTCTGCATACTAAACTCATTTGATTCGAGAAGCCGACATTGTAACATAACACCCAACAAAATCCGCACTGAACAAAGCGAAGAAATTGAAGATGGCGAAACCAAAGATTAAAAAGATGTCATGGAAACCCCAGAAGGTCAGTTCATTTACATGTGATGAAGTGATTATTATGTTTATATCTCTGTCAATTACAGTGTTTGTCGATTGTAGAAGGACGTCATGACTCATTTGACATTGAGGTCACCGTAGAGATGTGTTCTATGCGCGAAGGTGAGCAAACCATAACGTCAATAACATTGACCAACAGGGTCAGGCACATAGCTACTCTTGTCTTCGGAAAGGAGATGCGGCATTCCGCGCCTACTGCCTCTGTTCAGACGTTGTTCAGGGTACGTGGCCATTTTTATTCAGCTACTGAGGTAGACCCCACGTTCCGGTTGGTCGATTTTACTTTCGTTCATCAAGACCGGAATGGGCGGCGGGCTGGTCAGCCTGCGGGCAACTGCTTTTCCGGAGGCAATCAGTGAGGCTGGGGTTGTCAGCGTCTTGGACGACGACGCTGCACAGCACATACTCAAAAGCATCAACGGGTCCGGGTTGTCCAAGGACCGGCCGTGCTTACGCGCGGCGATTGAGCACGGCATACTGGATCGCGAAGTGTGCGCGTACAAGGACGTAAGCGCATACCGCCGCAACATTGTGCAGCTCGGACCCGCGCACTACATCGCGGCAGCCCGTTTCGGGCATTGGCTCGTGTTCAAGTCCAATGAGACAGTGCTCAAGATAAAAATGCCGCGCGGGATGTGGACTCTGCGGGTGTACCCCCAGTGTTCACTCTTCGTGCCAAAACTTGTACCGGGTGCGAGGGCGCTCTGGGCGCGCAGCCCCGAATCGCCACGAATGGCGAGAGCTCATAAGCATACGCGCTCTGCAGAGCCGCGCTGCGGGTATGTGGCAGCATGCGTCCCGTTTGTCATATTAATTTACATTTTACATCGGTTGAGCGTGCATGTGTCTGCTACTCATGTCGTGTGTGTTTTAGTATTTAGATCAGATAAGGAGGATTAGTTATAAGCAGCATTAGGTTTAGTATTCTTTTTATTCATTGAAATTTTAAATTATAAGTTTGTGTTATGTACACTTTTTTTCATTTTTTTTTTACTTATAAAATAATTCTTAGGTTAGTCATTGGTATAGCTAGCTGATAAGGATTAGTTTTAGAGGACTGGTTTTGGAATATCCCATGCTCGTACTCATTTCGGAGTGCATCTTTTTTAAACGGGTAAACCTTCCCCTCAGGACTTTCTAGCAAGGGAGAAGCTTATCAAACTGTACTGGTCTGATAAGTATAAAAAAAATATTCACAGATAAGAACACTGTCAAGAAAAATGTATGGGACTGATTTGAAAAGACTTATGGGTTCACTTTTGGTGACAGGGACGCAGGGAAGGTCTGCCCACAAAAATGGAGAAATATGGAAAGGGAAACATTCATTGTCTTAGCAGCAGCAGCTGTTCAGATTATTCAGATTATTTTGATGAAAACCAATGCGTCTTCAAAGACAAAGCTAAGGCCTGTCCAAAGAACTTGGTTGATTCTCTGGATGATGATCAGGGATCATCTGCCACTGCTTTGCGCGGCTTCGGCTGGCATTTTGTTTGTAGTTTTTTTAAATGAATGTCACTTGTTTTAGTAGGTGATAGTATCGCCAAACGTTTATTGTTACGTTTCTCTGGAAGGTTCGATGCGTTAAGCTTTGATTTTCGTGTGAGTGGACTTAAGCCGAACCCATCGCAAAAGCCCCCCCCCCCCCCCCCCCCCCCCCTCAAACCAACAACAAGGAACTCCCGGCGCTGCACCTCACAGCACCGAGCCCCGCCACGCGCCTCGCACGCTGGCGGACGAAATAACTTCCACCTTGCTTCCGCACATCTGCAACGGGGCTCTTGGCCGCTCTTGGCATAGTGGATAGCTCACTCGCTCACCCACTGTGCCTGTGCGGGTGGCTCGGGATCCAGTCCAGTCGAGGTTGAGATGATTCACCAACACCAAAACAACGGTTGTCGACATTCAGACATCCCGGCCTGGATGACAGTTTCTGCACATTGATCGTCTGCTTTCATCTATTATTATGGCTTCTAAGAATCTTGCCGTTTTATGTTGGAAGGCCCGTTGGAAGGCCCGAATATGCAGCTATGGACAACGTTGAAACATTGGTTTCTTCCCCCTGTAGACCCAGCTATTTGGTCGACGGAATGTTGAGAATTTGGAAAGATCGTTTTGTTGAGACATTTTTACATGACCCAGGTCATGCAGCCAGGCCTGACCTATCTGACCCTTTCTTCTGCCTCACTGTCTTTGACTGCGGGCACAATGGACATTCTAGCGACAAGCAGCAAATCGGACCTCCTGGAACGCCGCTTATCATGCGTATCTTGTGAAATGGATCGGTTAAGACAGAAGGGACCTGCTGGACGCGTGCCCCGCGACGCAAACAATCGCACCCGCCTCCCTGGAATTAGGAAACAGCGTTTTGTTGAGTCATTTTCACAAGACCCAGGCCGTGTACTCAGGCCTGCCCTTGCCCTCCTTCCCCTTTTCCTGTCTTTTGGCCTTTGCCTGTGGACACGACGGACATTCCAGCGACGCGCGGCAAACCGCCGCTTATCACTCCGCGGTTCAAGTGAAATGGATCGGTTCGAACAGTAGGCACCTGCTGGACGCGTGCCCCGTGGCGCAAACAATCCCACTGGCCTCCCCTGTCCCCCGCTTGCAGTTGTCCCCGCCTCTGCTGTGCCCCTCAGTCGACGCGCCTCAACGCTTCGACATGGACGTGCTCCTACAGACCGTCTTCCTCCTCCTCCCCGCCCTCTCGGTGGTCTTGGCCTTGCGCCTTGCCCGCCACCAACGACGACCCTGCTCTCTCCCGGATCTCTACCTGGAAGGAAACATTGGCGCTGGAAAGTCCACCCTGGCCACCGGACTCGAACAAATGGGCAAGTACACCGTCTTCAAAGAGCCCGTGCGCGCCTGGCAAGATGTGGAAGGCCACAACCTCCTGGCACTCCTCGGACAAGACTGTGCGGCCTTGAGCTTCCCGTTCCAAGCCCTTGTTCTGGCCACATTGCATGTTCGCGCCCTCACCGGGTCCTCTCTGTTGCAAGTTTTCGAACGGTCAATGGAATGCTCGCTGTACGTCTTCGCAAGGGCAGTGTGCAAGACGGAAACCTGCTCCCGGCCCACATGGCCGTGCTGCGGTTGAAGTTAAAAGGAAGACCGTCAGCTGTGAAGTACAGCCGGGGCAAGAAATGCACGCCGTTGATCAAATCTTGCCGCCTAATGTCAAAAATTACGAAGGTTTTCAGCCAGGTCTGGGGTCCTACCGGGGACCGCCCGTGTCCCTGCAATTGGAAGAGTGCTGCCGCCCGCGGTACCTCAAGGCCCGGCCCGTCGCGCACGCGCGGAAGAGGGCTATTGGCGAAGAGATCCAGAGGAACATCCGGGAGGAAGTGTGCAAGGGGCCGCTGCAGCACTCGGAGTGGGCGACGCCCATCGTGCGTGTCTTCAAGAAAGGACGACGGCACCCCCGACTCTGCGGCGACTATCGATCGACGGTGAACATGGCCATCGAAACCGACAAGTTCCCTGTTGAGTTGGTAACAAGAATGTTCACCTAAGTTGGCAACACACACTACCCGCTTATTCGTCATTCTTTTGTTTGTCGAGTTCTGTATCCGTCTTTGTATACCCAGTTTTAGTTCCGGTAATAAATAATCAAGTTCAAGATTACGTCCAAAGAGTTAATTGCTAATCCGCCCATCCCGAAGAACTCACGCATAAATATCAAACCAGAACGATAGAACACAACATGCCCCATGCCAACCGTCGAGGACGCGTTTTCGGCGTTAGCTAACTGCAATTTTTTTTCCCAAGTTAGACCTGGCCGAGGCGTACACTCAACTTCTAGTGGACGAGGAGCTGGTAAAACACCTGTGTAAACGTGGTGTGGTGGCACTTGAAAAACCTTTTGGCTCTCGTCCGGCATCGGATGAGCGGTACTTGATTGTGAGGAACTGGGGACGCGCCGTGACACCCGTTAGAGAGCTTAGGGTTCAGATAAAACACAAACACAGACATCACGGACTGCGATGTGACTTGTACCTTCATGCATTTGGATGCGGCACAGGTACCTGCCTGTACAGCTGACTTGGATCATTGATTGCAAGGATAGGGAAGGCATTGAGGTCAACGTTGTAACACAAATTGGAACACTGGTACCTCCCCCTCCAGCCTTAACTTTTTGGTCGAAGGACGGATGAGAATAAGGAAACAGCGTTTTGTTGAGTCATTTTCACAAGACCCAGGCCGTGTACTCAGGCCTGCCCTTGCCCTCCTTCCCCTTTTCCTGTCTTTTGGCCTTTGCCTGTGGACACGACGGACATTCCAGCGACGCGCGGCAAACCGCCGCTTATCACTCCGCGGTTCAAGTGAAATGGATCGGTTCGAACAGTAGGCACCTGCTGGACGCGTGCCCCGCGACGCAAACAATCGCACCCGCCTCCCTGGTCCTCGCTTGCAGTCGGCCCCACCTGCTGGCACGCCCTAAGTCGACTTGCCTCAACGCTTCGACATGGACGTGCTCCTACAGACCGTCTTCCTCCTCCTCCCCGCCCTCTCGGTGGTCTTGGCCTTGCGCCTTGCCCGCCACCAACGACGACCCTGCTCTCTCCCGGATCTCTACCTGGAAGGAAACATTGGCGCTGAAAAGTCCACCCTGGCCACCGGACTCGAACAAACGGGCAAGTACACCGTCTTCAAAGAGCCCGTGCGCGCCTGGCAAGATGTGGAAGGCCACAACCCCCTGGCACTCCTCGGACAAGACTGTGCGGCCTTGAGCTTCCCGTTCCAAGCCCTTGTTCTGGCCACATTGCATGTTCGCGCCCTCACCTGTTGCAAGTTTTCGAACGGTCAATGGAATGCTCGCTGTACGTCTTCGCAAGGGACGGAAACCTACTCCCGGCCCACATGGCCGTGCTGCGCTCCCTTTTCGGGGCCCTCCGACACTCCAGCCGCCGGCATGTCTACGTCTACGTCCGCACTTCTCCCGAGGAAGCACACCGGAGAATGACGCTTCGCGGATGCCCGGAGGAGACTGCACTCCCCCTGGACTAGCTGCGCCGCCTGCATGAACTTTCGGACCTGTGGCTCCTAGTGGAGGAGACCGACCGCGCGTTCGTGGTCGACGGGCACCTTCATTAGTTTATTATTATTATTTGCTCCCAGAGTTTATGTAAGTTTCAGAGAGCGGGTTGCATTCCCAAAGGGGCTTTTCCATGGGGGAAACAACTCGAAAAATCGGTGTCTGTCGGATTACCATTACATGGATTACTCCGGATTACCCCGGATTACTCCGGATACCCCGGATTACTCGGATTACCCGGGATTACCCCGATTATCCCGGATTACCCCGGATTACCCGGATTACCCCGGAGACCTCGGATTACCCGGGATTACCCGGATTATCCCGGATTAGCCCGGATTACTCGAATTACCCCAGATTACCTCGGATTAGCCCGGATTACCCCGATTACCCCGGATTACCCCGGATTACTCGGATTCCCCGACGCCTGTCTGTCGGAGACCAAGGGGTTGTTTCCCCCTTGGGCTTTTCAGTCCTACTGTATGTAATCCTTAATAAAATTTCAATTTCAATTTCTCCCTGGAGGAAATTGCTTTCCTTGATCAGGTTGTCACAGGCCGCTGACCAAGTCCGTGTCCCACTTCGCCTCGGCTGCAGCGTCCTGACCCCTGCAGCCGCGCGGCTTTTTGAAACCAAAACGGAAGTTGATACCACAAAGGATCAGATTGGGGACATGGAGGACATTGTGGACAGTGTGGAGGAAAAAAGATGAAAATAATGAACATCTGGAAGATATCACAAGTGTGAAAGAATTTGTTGTAAGTATGAATTTAAATGGGAAATGTTTTGTGGTAAGCTCCACATTCTCACCACATTTTTCAGTGGCCCAGTTTCATAGCGGTCTTTCTTTTTGTGGTTCAGTACTATAGATAACTACAGATTAGAATATAAAACTTGGTAAATGTTTTGTAATACTGCTTTTTAACTATTACATGTGCAGAGGTCTTTGAAAGCTAAAAGCAGGAAGAAGGAAACTTCTTCTCGCAAGGTAATTTGTTTTGTGTTTTTTCTTAATAGGTAATGCTGCGTGTCAATGTACCGTCAACTGGAGTAACTTGAGACAGCAGGGGCAAAATGAGACGGAGGCTACATAGTCCAAGAAAGATAGTCTGAGGGGTCAAAAAAATTAATTCCTAACTTCTGAAGATTGTTTCCGGTTCAGAAAACATTGCTCTACAACATACTAAAAATCCCCCAAAATCCCCTCATTGGCATTTTTGTAATGTGCTTTTATAGTTTGTCTAATTTTTAAGGTAATTAGTGAAAAGTGACTTTTCGTTTTGCCATACTCAGATAGTTTTTTAACACCAAGTTTTGTTCGTTTGGGTACAGCGAACATAAAAATCATCAAAAACCACCTACATGCGACAAATTTTTGCGGTAAAACCACGTAAATCGCGCATATTTCATCCAAAAAACCACTTACTGCAGCATTCTTGCGTGTTTTGCCCCACTGCCGTGTTTCTGTGTGCCGATGTGTCTTCAGGTGTCGTCTTACGTGACTATGAGTGACTCTCACACACCGGAATAACTTAGCAAGTCCAAATACTGGATCAAAACCACGTGAGTGGCTTGTAAAGCTGCGTAAACGGCTTAATTTGGCTCTATAGTATAGATGGTTGCAACTGGATGTTGTGTGCGGTCAGTGTGTGTGGTGTGGGTACGTGTGTATGTGTATGTAAATGTGTGTGTGTATGTGTACGTGTACAATAGTTTGTGTGTGCGTGTGTGTACGTGTACATGAGTTTGTGTGTGTGTGTGGGTGCGCGGGCGGGCGGGCGCCCGTGTTGATGGGGGCACACCCGTGCTATGCTCCGATGTGGACATACGCGCACATGTACGTGTGTGTGAGTGCGCGTGAGTGTTCAAACGTATATGTTGGTGCGTGTGTGTGTGTGTGTGTGTGTGTGTGTGTGTGTGTGTTTCGGAGAGCGTAAATCAGCGTCTTCGGATTTAATGACATTAAGCAGCTTCGCTGTTTTAAGGAATTCCAAGAAAGTCTGAATTACTCAGTAATCATGAGACGATTGGTAATTGCATCTGCATTGGACCAGAAAAAAATCAAAAACAAAATACATTATAATGCAAATATAATTTCTCACATTGTTTTGACATTGTTAATAATATGTATAAATAAATAAATATTTGGTACAATAAATGAATGTATTTGTTTAAAACATAGCGGAGTGCACCACACGCAATAATCAATATATCATATAACCAAAATGTTACTGTTTGGAACAGTTTATCATATCTGAAACAGGAAAATAGCGTCAGACAGGTGAGGCCATACTTTTTTTATTTTTATTTTTACCGACGGATGAGTGTGACTGTTACCTTCGAAGCACGCTTGCGGGATCATCAACATCTGCGTCGGACAAAAACGAAGTTGGTCGCGGCATAAGGCGGTGCGCCCGCGAAATTTTAAAACGCGAGATCGTTGAAATGGAAGAAAACAACCAATAGTGCTACATTTCTGTTTCTGTGTGACTCTCTCTCGCTCTTTCTCTTACACGCACATACACTCGCACTGGCACAACACACACACACACAGACAGACACACCAACATATACGGTTGAGCACTCACGCGCACTCACACACACGTACATGTGCACATCGGAGAGCACGGGTGTGCACCCCCTAACACAGGCGCCCGCGCGCACACTCACACAAACACAAACTCATGTACACGTAGACACACACACACATTTACATACACATACACACGTACCCACACCACACACACTGACCGTACACAACATCCAGCTGCAACCATCTATAGAGCCAAATTAAGCCGTTTACGCAGCTTTACAAGCCACTTACGTGGTTTTGATCCAGTATTTGGACTTGCTAAGTTATTCCGGTGAGTGAGAGTAACTCATAGTCACGTAAGACGACACCTGATGACACATCGGCACACAGAAACACGGCAGTGTGGCAAAAAAACGCAAGAATGCTGCAATAAGTGGTTTTTTGGATGAAATATGCGCGATTTACGTGGTTTTACCGCAAAAATTTGTCGCATGTAGGTGGTTTTTGATGATTTTTATGTTCGCTGTACCCAAACGAACAAAATTTGATGTTAAAAAACTGATCTTAGTATGGCAAAACGAAAAGTCACTTTTCACCAATTACCTTAAAAATTAGACAAACTATAAAAGCACATTACAAAAATGCCAATGAGGGGATTTTTGGGGATTTTTAGTATGTTGTAGAGCAATGTTTTCTGAACCGGAAACAAGCTTCAGAAGTTAGGAACTAATTTTTTTGAGGTTTGGGGCGATTTTTTACTATCTTTCTTGGACTAACAGGCCGCGACTGGCCGCCTGCGGCCACCAGCGGACTGTCGCGCCCCAGCCTCCAGCCAGAGCAGAGCTAATAACCTTTCGGCGTAACCCTTTCGGCAAGCACATTGTTACTAAATCCTAAAGTGTAAGTAAGTCTCCTAGTAGTCCCTGTAGTGTGTATAGCACGCACGCCGGGACGCTGTTGTCCAGACTTTGCTGCGTATGCTAAGATCCCGGGTAAAAAGAGTTGTATATGGGACCATATACGAATCGTATATAATTGTATATAGGGCCATATATAATGTGTATACAATTGTATACAATTATATACGATTCGTATACGGTCCCATACACAACTCTTTTTACCCGGGATAGTATGCAGGCGTGCCGGACCCGCATCCTGTGCGCGCCTCGGGCGCTAGTCGACGCGCACCCTCCGTTCGGAATGGAGTCCGCGTCCGAGCCTATCATGAACTGTGATCTTGTGCATCTCCGTGTAGAATACTACCCGGTATATAAGGCGGGCCGGAGCGGTCAATTATGTCCACCGTGTAGTATTCGGGTATGTTGCGAGCACCGGGGAGGGCGAGCCCGCTAGTTTCTTTTGATGGCGGTGCGGCCAAAAGTGATTGAGGAGGTTCATGAGGTTCATGAGCGGGCTGTAATTTTGGACTTTATTGCCTCGAACCCACCTGTCTGGCACCTACCTATGTAAGTATTATAGAGAGGGGACAAGATGGACCTATACGTCCGTAGACTAAAACAGTAATTGGTTGATTCTTTTCATTTTATAAAGCGCGTGTTATGCCGTGGGTCCTCTCGCCCCGTTCCCCCTCTCGCGTTTATCGCTATGCCCGTAGACGCGGAACGGTTCGGGATTCCCCGAATCGATTCGCGGGTGCTGGATAGGTACGAGTGGGGGTGGAGGGCCAGGCGCGGTGGACAGTCAGCCGTAGTTACTGCTGCGCTGACCGTGGCCACCGCGCGGGCCTGCAGCAGCACCCCCTTTAGATATTGATAATGTGCAGGTAAATGACCATCGATGGATGATATTAGAGGTTTCCTCAGATTATTCCAGTCGGGAACATGTGAAACACAATGACTTCCCCTTAGTGCCCCTTTCTGTCCAGAGCATATGGTTCCTACAAATGATCTATTGCCTCCACTACAATTAAGGATGCTAACAGCACTAGTGTAAATCTGATCAGGATTTACTGATCGTCTTTCGGAAATCCTGATCGTGTATTGCAGATCCGTCGAGTCCCGTGGACCAGGACTGCAGGCACATTCTGGCGGCGGTGGCGTTTCCTGACCCTGGTGGGTTCAATTACTCTGTCGTTGCCGTGGCCCGGTCCGGATGGCGGCCCCTTCTGGCACGCTCGACTGGGACTGCCTCAACGGGCCCTGTGCTGAGATGCTCAGCGGGGGCCGCGAGGATCCGGCCCTCTGCCCCAGGGGCGTAAAACGGCTACATCGGCACGTCGTATTGGGCATCGCCATGCATCAGTGGTTAATAACATCTCGGTACCTTAGTCGTGTGGTTATGCGTTGTGACTATCAAGTTACTCATATAAAGGTGCCGCGAGGCATTTGGACAATGGCTTCTGAGAACGGCTGTGATATTGATGGCCAGTCTGCAAGGGGCGGGGTTCCCCTGTTTGTCGATTCCGGGAGCCGGCGTCAGCTCCGCGAAATCGTGCAGAGCGTATACTTATTTTCTTTGCTTTCTAGCTTTTGGTCGCTTGTTGACGCGATTGTATAGCTCGTTTAGTTAATGTTGTTGTTTTCTAACTTAGATTTTGAATAAACATTTGTTTAACTATCTAAATACTTTTTCCCTTCAATCTCGAAATCCGCAGCCAGCGTTCGACCTGAGCGCATACATTCGCATCCCACCGTGCCACCGCCGCGCGAATAGCTGCCCGTGCCTCCCCCTTGCATCCGCGCCGCGTCAAGGACGCCGCCGAGTACATCGTGCTCTCAGCGCCACCCGTGCGATCGTGTCCGCGTTAGTTCGCGCCCTCGGCGCGCACATCAAACTTCGCGGTGAAGTATACCACCGCTGGCGACCGTGCTTGACCCAAGGTCACGTGTCAGCCGATTGGCGTACCTGGGTGACCCACACAGATTCAATTGGCGACCGTGACAGGCTGCGGCCGCCGATGAGGTATGTAATCGAGAAACTTATGTACCACAAATTCTATTAGGTGGCGAACTGACGGACCATTCGCTTCCTTGTCAGATCATCAGTTCGCACTAGACAAAGTCGCGAGTCGACGCCACTTTCAAAACGAAGAAACATGACATTTATAAGGACCAGGACTATGTGTTTATAGATGAAGAAGTGACCAGTAGTGAAGTCTCTGAGAAGGAAGAGTGTTGGCACCCCGGGAGCCGCGGTGCCCAGTACACGGGTGGCCGAGCCAGGATCGAATTGCAACCATCAGCAGAAATCAAAAGTGTAGGTCCCAGCTATCTTTTCTATAGACAATTTTGTTAGTGCCCACTTTTAGTGACGATGATGGAAGGTCAGGAGAGAATGCGTCTGGCGACGCAATTGCTCGCAACCACGAAGGATGTCAGTGGTCTGGTATCTGAGTTGATGAAGATCAAAGTCGTTCCAAAGATCCACAAGAACGTCGAGCCAGGAGAGCAGGAGACAGTCATTTTAGACCATGGAGGCAAACCTCCAGCAGCTAATGTAAATTCCTCTATGCGCTAATATAATCAGCGTAAGCATAGATAAGACAGTTAGGCTCCAGCCAATACTGCAAAAAGCAAAGTTCAACCATATGATGCAATCTATACCTTTGTTGGATTTGATCCCAAACGAGTTGGCATCGGAGTCAGGGACTTGCAAGTTGTGAACCTCTGGAATGCGCAGTATCTGGACTTGTCTCGGAATGGGGCAATCTCTGCCATCCTGTCTATCTGGAACATAGTACTCTCTGAGGTTTTCGATGGGTACTTTAATGATGCGTAAGCCCGCAGTGGGATTGAATGTGAAAAGATGGGGGTCGAGGACTACTGGAAGGCTCCTGAGCTGGAGGATGAAAACAGGGGACGGAAGCGATACTTGAAGCCTGATGCTGAAGAGGACACAATAGGAGAAGACGGCATTGCGGAAACTGCCCTTGCATTGTCCTTCCAAATGTTGGTCAAGCAGCTGGGAGAGGAATATAAAGATAAGTATTTTCAAAATCGAATTAAGTCAATCTTTAGTAAGCTTGGACTCTCCGATAGCATGAGCTCCGTTTGGAATGATACGACCCCGTCTGTGCAATGCTGCAAATATGCGTATGGATGATTGGGGAATAAACTTGCCATTAGACACACGATACTACGCATATGCCAGCACTGGCAGGCATCAGAGTTAGAGAACAACCTACAGGGGATCGCAGCAATCCTTCTGGCCTTGTTCTCGAACCTCGAGATCACCCACATTTTACTTATCCAGAGGTATATTATTGAGGAAAACCCCGCACTCCTATCTTGTGCTTCAGCCAGGTGTGAGGTGGTAAGCCTGTTCAAGGCCATGACACTTTTGGGTAACTTAGGAGAGGATGCAAGGTATGTCAAGATGCAGTACCCATCCCAGGCACTCCATGTGCTAAACCGGTCCAACGTCAGAGCCTTAGCTAGATTCTCTCAGGAGCTTGCCCTTCGAGACTGCCCGTCTTTCAGGTTTTATGCATCCGGAGATGAATCAGATATGAGGAAAGTAGTAGATGAACTCAGAGACATGCACTACAAGCTGCGGCCAATGGTTTCAAGGGCGAACAAGTCTCTGCTCTACTCTGAATATGACACAGAGGTAGCCCAGATCTGCAAGGGCATAATCCAGGCTAGACAGCGAGGCTAGGAGAAGGAAAGTGAGGGCAGGAAGAAAAGAAAGGTAGTCGACAGTGCGATCGCGAGACGGACAGTGAGGGGGACGGAGACAGGGGCAAAGATGTAGTTAAGTGCAAGTGTGAGCGCAAGGACCATCAGTGCGAGCGAGCCTGTTCCTATCTACAATCATCAAAAACTACGCGTGTGAGAGGCCCGTCGGGAAACGTGAGGGAGAGGGACTGGCCGCTTAACGCAGCTCGGTGAGTGCGCTCGCTCCCTACAAGGCCTGGTGACCACGTGTGGCAGCGTAGGTTAGAGTTGGTAGGGTAGAGCTGGACTGCAGGTAGACTTATTAAATCAGTTATAACCCTTAAATACCCTGACTCTCAAATCAATACACCCTCCGTCGTCCTGAAACTCGCGAGAAGATAACATCCCAAAAATTCCCGACAGCAAGAAGACAAACGCGATGAAGATGCCACAGATGGAAAAGATGAAGATCGAGAAATGGTAAAACGTGGCAACTTGGTGCAATTTTTGACTTTTGTTTCACATGATGATTGTACTTAAAGGAAGTTTCCGTTTTCTTTTAGGAGGGAGTAGTGTCGTATAATTGTAAACAAGAACTTTAACCTGATCTGGTAGCTACCATGCGGGGCGCCATCTTGGATGCATCTATTCCCTACCTGACAACAAAAACCAGTCGACTGGCCCATTCTCTGCTCCTTTTACACACTACAATACGGTTTCCATATAATTTACTCCTTCCTGATGTTCCTCTGCATTAATAGTGCCATTGAAAATTTTGCCCCAGAGGACCAGGATAAAGATTTAAAGGAAAACAACGACCCCACTGGGAGACCCATCAAGTATAGAGTGGTAGAAGGACCCGGAGAGGAAATCCGGTTGATAGAGGTTCATCCAAAAACTCTGCCATCAAACCAAAAGAGATACATAGTGGAGGGATCAACAGTGGCAGGGTTGACGCAAAACACTCTTGCAAGTGAATGGAAAATGAAGGAGACCCCAATAGGAACATAGGACTTAATAGATCAAGGAGCAAGGAAGTTCATAGCAGTTAAAATAACCAATTTCGACGGGGCTATCAACGATTTCAACCTGAAGGTGTCCAGTGATAGGGAATATTTTTCATTAGTCTGGTTTCACCCCACCGATCTTGCATCTTCTTTTGTAAACTGCAGCAAGGAGGACTTCACAGGAGTAAGCAAAGTAACAGCTTTCCTTGGCCAAAGGAATATCATCCTCATTGAAGCCGGGATTGTGGTCACCGAAACAAATGAAGACGATGATCTGGAAGAAACCATCTTTACATCACAAGGGGTAAACGAATTAGTGAACCTATGGAAACAAAAGTGGTTAGACTTGGACGCACCTCGTATGACCCCAGAAGATCTAGAAAGCGCCATCATCACACCTGCAAGACTATTAGAGATCTCAGAAATCGAAAAGTTTCTGGAGGACCCATCAGAGCGAGTAGACACGGTGAAATACAATGGGAAGATCATGCCAGAATCAATGGCTTTTCACATCTATATTTCTGAGGACAAGGACAAGATTATGATTGCAGAGTTGATTACCACTTGGTGCTCTGAGATATCTCCTAGGCATCCAAAATCTGAAGGAGTCTTAATACTTGAAGAAATATTGTATGCCATTGAGAACAATGACTACGCAATTTCCAAGGCAACAAAGGTCAAGAAACTACTTGGTGTTGGAGCCAAGGGAAAAGTATTTAACGCATCAGACGAAAATACCGTCATCCCAGGCAAAGAAGTCCCCAAACCTCTGAAATACCACCCCTGAATGCACAATCTCATCAGAGACATGACTACTTGATCCTGATATAGAAGGCATAGCCTTTCCAGAGCTCGTAGAGGAAGAGGAAACTACAAACCACCCAGTGGAGAAAATAGAAAAGTACATTCAGAATGAAATAACAAAACTGTTTTGTACGGGACTAACCGGTCATTGGTGCCAGAAAATGAAGTATGTTTACTCCAGGATAGGGGGAGTTTACTCCAACAAAGGAGACAAGGTGCCTGGACATAACTTTGCAGCAAAATTCCCAATATACTCTAGAGTTAGTGCATCACTGGAAAACACATCCCTGACCAGTGTTTTGGCAATTTCTTCACTTTCACTTCCATTTCCATCTTCCTCCTCATGAGAAAGACCATCGTACCGCAGGAGATAGATTTCTACCAAAATGGTGCATTTCTTAAATTCGACACACTTATCTCCCAAGCTTTGGATAGTGACTTGGAAGAGTGCAGTGACACAAGGCACAGTGCCGGACCGTAAAACTACCGAATTTGGCAATTTTGTCATAGGTTTTGACGCAATAGGGTTTGAAACAAACAACTTAAGTTGCAAAACACTGAGACCACTTTTGTTGTCCAGAGTTTAGTTTCGGTGCCATCAGTTAGGTTTTAGCTAGTCAGGTTGGCACCAAGGCAATACGTAATCCAGACTAGACGGATGAGGCAGGCATGCCCCTCCTAAGGAGTGGGTGTGGAAGCTGTAGGAGTGGATTTTGTTGTGGTGTTGTTTGTGTGTTACAGGTCAACAAAGCGACGTGGTGACTATTCTGAGATTTCGGGTTCTACCCTCTGGCGAGAGGGAGTACCCTGGGACAGCACCCACACACCCATGGAATGTACCCTGGGGAGAGTAACCTGAGGCCTATGTTGGGACGCCCACTCTTTATTTTTCTTTTTGTTTACGTTTGAGGTCCTAGTCAAGGGCTGGACAACCTTGAGGCTAACCACTATCGGGTGACCTCGCACAGGTTTTTCAGTACACGACAGAAGTAATCGTCAAAGTCGAGTCAGGGGCGAGGGGCAACACGTGGCCAATGTTGCAGAGATAGGCACTGGGGCTCCAGTCGAAGACTACTTCTCTCTCTACCTCTGCGCCGCTAATAGTTAAATTCGATTCGGCAGTGCCAGTCGGATCTCAGTCTTCCGAGCGGTCGTATGGCTCCGTGGTAGGTCATCGAAGTCGTCCAAAGGGGAGTGCCCAACGGGATCCGGGAAAATCAACGCCAACTTTACCAAGGGGCCGACGTATGGCGGTAAGTGTATCTTCTCTGTATCTCCGACTGCACTCCGCGGCATTGTGATCAGCCGGAGCACAGCGTGTGTGTCTTTGTGTGAGCGTGTGTTGGTGTGTGTGCGTGTGCGCATGTGTGTGCGCGTCCGTGCGTGTGCGCATCCGTGTGTGTTGCGTCTGTGTGTGTGAGCGTGCGCGGTGCGTGTTTGGGGGTGTGTGTGCGCGTGCGCGTCCCACATGAAAGCGATTTGTTCCGAAACCTGGCCGAAATCAGTCCGAATGAGTCCGAATGGCCTCGGACTGTTCCGCACTGTTAATGGGTGCTTTGAACCGAAGCACGTGCCGCACATGCGGTGCGTCAAGAGGGCGGACTGGGCGCCTAACATAATTCCCATCGAAAAGAATCTGATCTTTTTCGCCACAAGTACGTACCTGTACCTCAATCGGAGTGGTGCAATGCAATGCCTTTGTATCCCACAACCGCGATGGACCTGATTAAGTCTTCACATACTGTTGACTCTAGTGTAAATGCTAACATGCTAGTGGAAGTACGTTCATGGTGTAATCAAAGGACTACAGTCTACGCTCGAAATTTAGCCAATGGCTATGGACTAATGCTGGCACAAAAAAACTCTGGGTTTAATCAGCGAAACTATTGGTGACGCTAACATTAAGAGTGACATAATGGCTCCAAACAACATAGTCAATGGAGATTTGAGGGTCTTCATCAATATTCATGACTCTCTTTCCAATCCAATACATTCGTGCAAGATCCTCGGGCCAAAAAAATCCGATCTGTTGTCTCATTAAGAGGCGCGTTCCTGCCCTCGACTGGCATAGACCAGTGACGTGAGTGCTGGGTGGCTCCGCTATTTAGATTGGTTATTTTATCAACTCAAATCTATTGAGTCTTTATTCCTTCAACTACAACCTGTGTTACTCCCTGCACGACCACTGAGTTACACCCAGCCGGTTTCCGAGCGTAGGTACATCGAGACCGAGTACTTAGTACTACCATGGCTCTTCCTGGTGTTTCGGGGCGCATCAACCACAAAACAACAAATACCCTTCGTTGGTGTGGTGTTTCGGGGCGCATCAACCACAAAACAACAAATACCCTTCGTTGGTGTGGTGTTTCGGGGCGCATCAACCACAAAACAACAAATACCCTTCGTTGGTGTGGTGTTTCGGGGCGCATCAACCACAAAACCACAAAACAACAAAACACATGCGCTGGTGTGGTGTTCGGGGCACATCAACCACAAAACAACAAAAACCCTGTGTTAGTGTGGTGTTTCGGGGCGCATCAACCTTATCGCAATAAAACCCATGCGTTGGTGTAGTGTTTCGGGGCGCATCAACCACGAAACAACATTAACTATTTGTTGGTATTATGTTTCAGGTGTTGGTATATACGAGTTGTGATTTTTATGATGTGCACATAAATCATACACGATATTTTAAATTTGGTCCTTTTTGCCACATGGTATTTATACAGTCCTCACCAGCTCGGTGAGTGGGGTGTCGGTGCTGACCTACAATGACGCCAAGTTGTCGTTAGGTGGCTCCAGGCACCTCACTCGCGCGTGGCATTTAAACCAAATTAGTGGCTGCCGGGAGAAAACCGCCTGGGTCAGTCATTTTGTGAACGGGTGCTGTGACCCGAAGGACGTGCCGCGCATGCGGTGTGTCAAGAGGGCTGACTCGGCGGCCAACAGCATTCCAATAGAAAAGGAATTGGTCCGTTTCACCACAAGTACGTACCTATACAGTCGTCACGGATGGAAATTATAGAAGCCCCAGATGGAGTTTGCTAACTTTCTCCCTACAATTGACAGGCAAATATCCTGAGTAGCTGCAGACGGTGGACGGCGAGGTCGGGAAGGTGCGACTCTTCGACGCCGCCGGAGCTGAGGAGGCAGCCAAGGGCTTCAGGTCGCTGGTTGGGCAGTACTTCTACAACCGACTGACGGGGGACCGGACTCTGTCCAACGAACTAAAGAAGGCTGAGGAGGGTGGCAAGAAGAACGACGCCATCCAGCTCCGGGAGAAGATCGCCACGAAGGGCAGGGGCAACGCCGCCCCTAGATGGTTATGGTTCAAAGCTGAGCAATGATTCCCTTTCCCAAAGTATTTTCCTTTACAAAATGTATTAATCTTAAGTTTTAAAAACTAAAACATTTTTTGGTTGGTTGGTCCCCTGATGTATTTTAAATGTGCTGTATCTTGCTCCGATTGTGCAGTTTCAGTTTCCAGTAATGCGGAGGAATTCACTGGAGAAATCTGGGGCGGACGAAACCGACACCCAGAGGGAGACGGGCGGCCGCCGCCCGCACCTTTCGGCCGAGATGCTGGGGCCGCGGGGAATGGCGGGGGAGCTCAAGCAAGCGAGAAGCGGCAGCGACAAGACGGAGATATTAAAGAAGCAGAGTCAGCGACGGGAGGCCAAGAAGAAGGCTCATAATCATGAACTGCTCCCTGCTGACTTAAAACACCAGCCAAGGGGTATTATGTGCGAACCGTGCATGCTGCGGTTTGATGCCTGCTCCTCAGATACTCAAAATTCGTGTCCGATGCGCTTTCAGAGAGTCGAATCAAGGCCCACCCGAACCATCCGGCCGGCGAATTGTCTTGATTACAGAGCTATTCGCTCAAATCCAGGATGACGATCATTCACCCTTCGGGTGCAGTTTCAAGGACTACAAGCTAAAGGGCTTTTCCTCGAAGTTTGAGTTTAGTTGTGAAGTGTGCGGCAAACGCAAGACCATCTTCACGGACCCCTCCCGCCCTAACAGTACGGATGTGAACAACGCTGTGCGCTGTGGTGGCTGGGACCCTGGCTGCAGGGGGTGGATACGTCAACCTAGCCGAGATGGCAGCTTCCGCCGGCATGCCATGCATGGCGCAGGGAACATACATCGCCATCGAGCGCGAAATCGCAGAACAAATATTCGCCAAAGCCGTATGCGTGCGAGGATGCGTGCTCAAATTACAATCTTCCAAGATCTCTGAAGATTGTAATTTGCGCAGGCATCGTCGCACGCACACGAGACATAAGCCGTTCGCGTCCACCGATTGCCCAATAGCGTTCTCTCAAGCTGAATATCCGCGCACGCATTGTCAGACGCACACGGAAGGAAATCCGTTCCCGTGCACTGTCTACCGTCAAGCACTCCAATGCTTATCGGCACACAGTATCCGTTCGCGTGTACTGTGTGCCAATAAGCATTGGAATGCTTGTCGGTACACAGTGCACGCGAACGGCTTCTCTCACGTGCGTAGTGTATGCGAAGATGCGTGCGCACATGTCCAGCTTGAGGTCACGCGGGCGGAAGCAGCCCGGAGCGCGGTCCCCAGCGAGAAGATTAGGGTACCGTTACGATAAATTGTTATTTTTTCCCCCTTAAATCTTTGGCATTCATAGGTACGCTGAATACATTTCATTCCAATTTTGTATTTTTTTCCTAGCTCTTAACCTTGTAACTGCAGCCTAGGTCGGCATCAATATTTTTAACCTATTTTTTTTACCAATGTTCCTGTGAATTATGTATGTATTATTAGGACCTGATTCCTTCGCGCTGACCTGTGTTCTCATCCCGGCTAAATTCCTTTTGGATTGAATTTTTTTTCCTATTTTTTGTTTCTGTCAAAATTATACACGCAGAAAAATGATTAGTTGTCACAACGAATTAGTTCGTAGATTTTGACGCAAGCATCATATTTAGTTGTGAGAACTAAGATTTCGCTGGGACAACTAAAAGTCAGTTGCGTCAGCAAAAAGTGAAAACAATTACTTTTCGCTGACGCCACTGACTTTCTGCAGACGCAACTGACTTTTAGTTGTCCCAACGAAATCTTAGTTCTCACAACTAAATATGGTGCTTGCGACAAAATCTACGAACTAATTCGTTGTGACAACTAATCATTTTTCTGCGTGTACTGTCGGGGACGAAAGTTTTTTCGGACGAGGCGGATGTTGCAGGGCAAAGCCGGGTAGCTGGCAGATTCAAGCTAGCACGCCCCGCCACCCCGATCAGCGGCCGAACCGCGGCCCGAAAGCGCGAATGTGGAAGGGGGGAGCGCTTCGGGCCCGGCGGCGCGAAAGCCCGGCGGCCGGGGAAGGGCCTGGAGGAGCGCCCTGGTCGACCGTGGTCAAGGCAGCGCGGACGAATTAGTCACGGTCGGTCAAACGCTAGCATAAGTACCCTTGAAAGGAATAAAAGAACGGGAAGCGCGTGCTTTAATCACCTACCCGCGAGCAGTATACACCACCGAAACAGCACGCGCAGATTGCAAGCTTAAGAATGTGCTTCATGGAACACGGTACTTGCGAATGGCTTTCATTATATATGTATAATATATGTACTACATTATGGTACATATATTTACGGAATCCTCTTTACTTTGCACTGACCGTACCACCCATCAAGCGCGCCTGGGAGGTGGGCAATCCAGTCCCATGCTGGGCACTAGACCCGGCCGTGTGCACGTCTCAGACAGTGCGATGATCTCCGAGAGTAGGTAACGGCAGGCCAGTCCAATGTCCGGCAAGACACTGGATAGCACACCACTCGGCGCAAAATGGATTCTGTTCATAGTACATCTAATAGAGCAAACGCGTCTCAAAACGGAGGAACCAAAATACTTTCTACGCCAACTCATACGCAACTTGCACCGGAAAAACTAAGGCGAACCGTTACGCCCGTTTGAATACAAGGGGGGAACCACTTCGGTAATCGCGTGTACACAAGCCGTGGTAATCCGCACGGTAATCTGTTGGTGATCAACCGTGATCGTCGGTAGTCTAAGTAATCAATGGTAATCACTGGTAATCGTTGGTAGTCGGGCAGTGATCCACTGTAATAGTTAGTAATCGCCCGTGATCATCTACGTGATCTGCGGTAATCAATTGGTGATCAGGCGTGATGAAATGGTGATCTCTGGTAATCACATGGTGGTCAATCCGTGATCAGTAATCAACCATTTGAGGCTGGTAATCACGCACAGCACTGCGCGCGCGACGCTCGGGTGCACGACGATACCCCGTGCGCGAAAGACTTTGGCGAGGATGAAAAATTTCTCAGTACGTTTGACTTAAGATGTTTTAAGGAAAACTGCAAGTGACATCTGCTGTGACCGTTCGGTAATCATCCGGTAGTCAATTGTGATCGATCGGTAATCATCCAGTAATCAGTGGTGATCGATTGGTAGTCATGATCAGTGATTGACCACCATGATTCAGTGATCGCCTGAAATCATAAATAGTCATTCGTGATCCTTCGTGATTCGTCGTGGTCGTTGGTAATCTTCCGTAATCCGTCGTGGTCGTTGTAATCTTACGTAATCCCTCGTGGTCGTTGGTAATCTTTCGTAATCTCTCGTGGTCGTTGGTAATCCTGGTGATCATTACCCACTAGTAATCATGTGTACGTCTCCATAGGGAGTGGTTCCCCCTTGTTTGAATAGTACCCGCAGCTACGCTCATTTTAAAGCGCAGCAATCCTATACAATTGCAATGCAAATGCATGCTTCAAGAAGAGCATTACGTTACGCTTCAGGCATGGTATGCTTCAAACGGGCCCTTGTTTCATCCCGTGTGTAGCCTTAGGTTGACCAGTGTTTTCTTTGTACGGGTCTCAGACTACCAAGAGCAAGGTTCCAGGCTCCCAGTAGAATACACGCGGCAGTCGAATGGGTTGCCTAACAGCGCTTTACGGACACAACACGTCAACAGCGTCCGTAAGGTGCTCCCAGACAATTCATTGGACTGCGGCATGTATCCTGCTGTCAGAACAAATATTCGTCAAAACCGTATGCGTGCGAGGATGCGTGCGCAAATTTCCAGTTTCAGAGAACACTTTTCGGCACTCGGTGCACGTGAACAGCTTCTGTCCCGTGTGCGTGCAACGATACCTGCGCAGATTATTATCTTCCAAGATCTCTGAAGCTTGTAATCTGAGCAGGCGTCGTCGCACGATCACTGGACGGGAGCGGTTCGCGTGTACCGATTGCCCAAAAGCGTTCTCTTAAGCTGCACATCCGCGCACGCATCATCAGACGCACACGGGAATAAAGCCGTTCGCGTGCACTGTGTGCCGATAAGCATTCGAATGCTTGTCGGTACATAGTGCACGCGAACGGCTTCTCCCCCGTGTATATGCGAAGATGCGTGTGCACATGTCCAGCTTGAGAGAACGCTTTTCGGCACTCGGGGCACGCCAACCGCTTCTCTCCCGTGTGTATGCTAAGATGCGTGCGCATCTGTTAAGATTGAGAGAATGCTTTTCGAGACACGGTGCACGCTAATGGCTTCTCTCCCGTGTGCGTGCGAAGATGCGTGCGCAAAGAAGCAGCTCTAGAAAACGCGTGCACGCGAACGACTTCTCTCACGTGTGCGTGTGAACGTGTGATGGTGCACGCGCACATTAAAAGCTTAAGAATGTGCTTTTTGACACACGGTACTCGCGAATGGCTTATACACCCAAAGAAACGAATTCTTGATGAAAGCATAGAATAGCGTATTCTTAAAGCACTCAAGAATATAATTCTTGATCCAAGAATATTTCATGATTAAATTCTTAGATTGGCTTGATTCAAGAAAATATTCTTGAATGCTTTTAGCATAAGAATATGTTTGTCTGCGTGTATTCCGTGTGCGTGCAAAAGGGAGTGCGATGAAAAACCAATGTAATGCCGAGGGGTTTTCACTTGCGTAATACCCTGTACACCTGATCAAGGTATTACGCGTAATGTAATACCGAAAAATAACAAAATATGCTCTAAAATGGTAAAATATAGGTGCAATACATATTTAATATTAGTGTAATACCGGCATAATACCGCGTAATACACGTATCAGGACACGTATTGTGTAATACCCTGTACACGAAAATCCCGAGTGAAAACCCCCTCGTGTAATGCTCCTGTGAACACGTGCAGAAATTATTTGGATGCCATGCTGTGGGTCTTTAAAACAGCAAAAAGCCACGGCTTTCAACACGAGGGCTGGCCGAAGCATCCAGATGGGAGACGCTATTTGGAAAACAAAATTCAAATTGCTATGAACCGTCTCAAGCATGTCCATGCGCCAGTTAAGGATCAAGTTGACAAGGAAATTATCCAGAAACAGGAAGAAGTTGGCGAGAATCTACCTGACCAAAATGATTGGTTGTCATATTATGATGACGAAACCGTTCGGGCACGATTTAACACAAGTCTGCAGAACCTGCAGGAGGCCCCCGACAGAAGCTTACTAAGCATGGAAAAACAGCCATTGAAGAGCCCAAAACACGCCAATGCTGAATTTCGTAGCCGACTTTTTGGCTTGTAAGCAGCTCACCACGTCAGCTGCTCGACGTAGTGAGATGCAGAACGTAACTTTGAAAGAATTTGACGCTATGAAACAACAAGGGGATGATTTTAAGGACGACCAGAACTACAGGTGTTTCATGTTAAAACATGGAAAGAAAAAGAGGATAACCCCGAAAGGTCCTAAGACGTACGTACGTACGTTCTGTGAGATCCCAACGGTTCTGCACTGCCCGCACCACAAGGGGCGGTCGTCGTTGCCACTTTTGCGAAACTTAACAATCGCGTTAGAAATTTCTCGGCCATTTCGTGAGAAAAAAATCAGAAAATTTGGAATTTTGAAATCGGAAAATGTTTAGAGGGTCCGACCGAGCTCAGCTTGGGGGCCTAACTGCTCCGTGCAGAGAGTGCGATGATCTCCGAGAGTAGGTGACGGCCGCCCAGTTTTATGTCCGGCAAGACACTGGATAGCACACCACTCGGCGCAAAATGAAATATGTTCATGGTACATCTAGTAGAGCAAAACGGAGGAACCAAAATACTTTCTAAGCCAACTCAAACGCAACTTGCACTGGAAAAACTAAGGCGAACCGTTACGCCCGTTTGAATCGTACTCGCAGCTATGCTCATTTTAAAGTGCAGCAATCCTATACAATGTGGGTTTTCAATGAGACTTGGAAACGGAGGCTGAAAAACAAAAACACTTCCAAACCGAAAACTCTTCAGTGCAGGCATGAGAAAGTTACATATCGTTTTGAGTAAATTCGGAAGTTATTTCCCATATTTGTTGTGGCACTTGTGCATCAATATTTCTCATACCTGCTCCTGAGAGTTTCCACTATGAGAGTGTTTTTGTTCTTCAGTTTCCGCTTTTGAGCCACGTTGGAAACCTTTATTGCAATGCAAATGCATGTTTCAAGAAGAGCATTACGTTACGCTTCAGGCATGGTATGCTTCAAACGGGCCCTTGTCTCAGCCCGTGCGTAGCCTTAGTTTGACCTCTGTTTTTCTTGTACGGGTCTCCTACTACCAAGAGCAAGATTCCAGGCTCCCAGTAGAATACCCGCGGCCGTCGAATGGGTTGCCTAACAGCGCCTTACGGACACAACACGGCAACAGCGTCAGTACGCTCCCAGACAATTCATTGGACTGCGCCATTTATCCTGATGGCAGAATAAATATTCGCCGAAGCCATATGTTGTGAAAAATGAATGCATGTGACAATGCAACGATTTTAGCGGATTTAGGGGGAGGGGGGGGAATTGCCCTTTCGCCCCGCCCCCCTCCCTTAATCCCCGGCAGGCAATTCGCGTTACAATCCGCCTGAATGTAGGCAGAAAGCAGTACCAGTTTTGCCGTTTTTGTTGATGTCAATTCAGCTCGTATCTAGGTATTGTGAACATCGTCACTGACAGCCGCTTTGAACGTTTGTGGCAGTTTTGGGTGCCATCATTACCTGGGCACCTTCGTGAGTTCTAAAGCGACTTTCTAGATTCAAAAACCGAGGCGTGCTCAACAGCAGGTCCTTCAAAACAGAAGGTCCTTCAAAACAGCAGGAAGGTATGATCGTGGTGGGGGCCTGCTGTTCGTGACCACCCAACGTGAACCGAACCTGACTTAACCTAGCCTAACCCAGCCTAACCTAACCTAGCCGAACTAAAGCCAACCTAGCCTACCGACCTGCTGTTTTGTTGAAGGACCTGCTGTTCTGATGCCTTACCAACTTGCTGTTTTGAGGGACCTGCTGTTTTGAAGGACCTGCAGTAGACCGCTTCTTATTATCGAAATGTTCGAATTCAATTTAGTTCCGGGTCAGAAAACAACCCTTTCGGGGTCCTGATCCACGGCCCGAAGTCTAGTAGCGGTGTGACGTCATTTAGTGTTGCCGCGGGGGCCTAAATGCCCCCCAACAGGGCAACAAATAAATTTTCTCAAAATGGCAATTCAATTAAAGTAGCATCCTCAAGGCCTGAAATTTCAAGGAAACCGCCGTATCTTTAACGGTTTGGAGATATCGGCATTGAAAGTGCAGAAATCAATCGAAGCCGCGGTAAACGCGGAGTATTCAAAGAGATACCCCGCGGCACCACTAAATGAGTTCACACCGCAACTAGACTTCAGCCGTACATCACGACCCCGAAAGGGTTGTTTTCTGACCCGGAACTAAATTGAATTCGACCATTTTGAAAATAAGAAGCGGTCTAACCTGCAGATCAGCTACGGTCCCTCAAAAACGTCGGCTATCGATTGCACCCAGAGAAACAGATTCTTAGACTAAAAGCATTCAAGAATATTTTCTTAAATCAAGCCACTCTTAGAGTTAAATCAAGATTTATTCTTGGATCAAGAATTATTTTCTTGGATGCTTTAAGAACACGCTGTTCTAGGCATGATTCAAGAATTCGTTTCTCTCGGTGGTGTGGTGACCTCTGGTGTAGGACCCTCTGCGACCAAACATTTAGGCTCCAGAACCCTCCTGAAGTAGACCCCCCCCCCACCCCCTCCCAAAAATAAATAAATCAGGACCTCAAAAAACACACTTCTATATAGGTGTGGAAATATAGCTTAACACAACTCACCCCCCCAAACAGAGATTAAAGTTACAAAACTTTTATAGCTTTTTTGTCGGAATGCCTCATAGCACGTAACTGGGGCTGGGCTGGGCTGCACGAGGTTGCGTATCTGTGCGCGGCGTAGGTAATCAGGCTCTATGCACTTTTTCACAAAATCTTTTTTGTCAGGATTCAATCCTGCGTCCGGAAATATTCAAGGAAATAAAATTACTTTGAGGAATTAATCTATCTAGACGGAGGATTAAATTTTGATTGCGAAAATCATGCCTAGTGCCCTTTCATCTAGGCCGCACTCAGATACGCCTCTTTGTGCAGCTCATCCCTAAGCACGTCCTTACAGTTCTGAAGTACCCAAGTATTACCAACATCCTTATTTATCCGGCAGAGTCGAGTCAGTGCACCCTCTTCAGCTCCTGGGCCCGCCCGCCTGGAGCGCCGTGCTGGGTAGGCAACACCTCCGGCAGGGAGCTCAGCGCCGTGCGCCGTAGGCCACCAAACTCGCACCCCGTTCTGCGGACGCCCCAGCAGGGACAGCGGGTTGTGGGGGTTGTGGACGACGGTCTGTCTGCAGCTCCAAGGGGTTGACTGCCTGCACAAAGCAAAAGCAAACCATTGCGCTCCAATGAGCTCACTCTTGAAGTATTTTAGGTAAAATTCCTAGGAGTGCTGGTAGCTGGCTGCATTCTTTTCCGTATCACCAACTTGTGCGATACTCCGCGCTCGAGCTCCACACCGAAACACGATGGTCTTCGGGCGCTCGAGTGCGGAGTGAGTAACACTGGAGGCGCTCCGAGCGGTACCCCGCACTGAGAGAAATGATTCAGCCGAGGGGACAACTACTCATTAAAAATGTGTACACAGATTTCAGGATTTCGTCGGATTACACCCCGTAGTTTTCGTTAATTTTAGAATTTTATTGCTTTTCCGGCCATTTCAGCCTGTGTACGTGCTATTTTTCGGCATGAAGTGCAAGTCCAACTTCAAATTCGCAATTTTTATCAATTTCTTTTTTAAAACTTCTAGAATTTTGTACACATGATTACGCTAGTGATTCGCCCCTCGGATTCAGCGTACGGACCAAATGTTCGGTTATCAGGCCTGAAGTGGGAACAAATCAAACACTTCTGACGTAGGGACGAAAACTTCAGACGGCGTCTCTAACGCTTTAGTGACGCCGTCCGAAGTTTTCGTCCCTGCGTTTTAAGTTTTCGTCCCTACGTCAGAAGTGTTTGATTTGTTCCCACTTCAGGCCTAATAACCAAACATTTGGTCCGTACGCCGAATCATTTCTCTCAGTGTGCGCTTGGATAGAGCGTTCAACAGACACCACACATCAGCGGCAGTATTGCCAGAAAAGCGTGGCAAAAAATTGGCTAAACACACATGACAGGGGCGCACCTACGACACTGTCGTCAGAAAAAATTTCAAATCAAGAAAATCAAATGCTAGACGGCATTCGAACACGGGGCCCTCCGGTCCTCCGTGGCCGAAGTTTTATCTACTGAGGCAGGACACAAGGCCGCACAGGACTCGGCTACGATATTCCGGTTCAGTTCTAAAGCGCTCAGGCTCAAGCACCTGAGATTGAAGGGTGAAATTGAAGGGTGAAGGGTGAAAAACGCCAGCGTCGATTGGTCGCTGGGCTAATTCCGTGTTTTGTGAGCATTGAAACTACCTTTCCACCCCAATCCTGTGTTTTAATCCGGAAAACTTGACCGTGTACTCACGCACTTCTTGGGGGCCACCGTCGTTCGTCGTCGTCCATGATGCCCGTCGCCGTCCCTCAGCGTCGTCCTTCATAGCCTCGCTCGGCGCGCGCCGACGTGGTCCTATCCCCGCCTGTGGCACGACAGAATGGAAACGAAACCCTGAAACAGCCAGTCAGGCTAACACTGTGAAAAAAAGGATCACGAATAACGTGCTTCTTTACCAGGACCTCAACAAATATAGCGTTGAACGCGTGATGAAGCATCATTTACAGTGAAACGCCCAACGCAGTGTCTGCAGTCACAACTGCAGAACAGAAAACTGCACGAATCCGAAACTTCGAGTCTATAAGCGAATTGTCACAAATTTCAAGAGATCAACAAATGCAAACAGATCGGGAACAGTGGCCTTGTACTCACCAGGTCTGAAAGCGCTGTCGCCGTAGTCCGTGTCTCCAGAAGTCCTGCTCGTCTGTCGCCGGAGCGTCGTATCTTGCCGTACCCGCTTGTCCGCCGCCGCCCTCGGCGTGGCGCCGACGAGACGCGAACCACTGGCTGCTCTTCCGCCGCCTGCACACGCGGACCAAACGTGGCGATCAAACACCTCAATACTGCGCTGGCTGCCTCCGGCTGTATCCCCCTTCGTGCTCTCGCTGGCACACGGGGGTTGGAGTGCGCCAACAGGGGTGGCAGCCGGCCGCTGCGGAGCCCAGGGCGGAGGCTGGGGAGCGGAGGGCGCTGCTGGCTACGAGGACCTCCACCAGCGCGCACTGCACGACGGGGAATCGAGCGGAGGGGCGCGGCCGCCAGGGCGGCACGGTGGCGCGAGCGGGCGCAACGAAGCACTGGACTGGACGGAGGGGAGGGAGAGAGCTGTGCGCTGTGCTGGGCGGCAGTGGTAGGAAACTCTCGGTGGTGGGGGATAGGAGGTGGGGAAGCCAAAACTGGAGGATAAAACAAATGAATTACTGCCAACTTCGATAACCAACTTTCAAAAGCCAGCATTAAAAAATTAAAAGCAGTTGTGATATAGATACATCGGAATTTTCTTAACATGTCCTGAAAGTATTGAAAAAATTGATCGTCGCAAAATGTGTCAAATTTTCGTTTAAAGTTGTCAGGTTGGTAACACCTGATCCTCCAGTTTCGGTTTTTAGCGAATCGCTAAAACCGGGGAGTTTCCTAGCACTGGCTGGGCGGTGGCTGGCCGGTGGTCGCCAGCCAGCAGCCAGCCAGGCAGGGAGGCGGGACGGCGAGGGAGGGGGTAACCCCGCCTCCCCTCGCTTTCGGAGGGGAGACGACGGGAACGCTTTGCGCGGCACCTCTTGGCGGGCCGTGGGCAGACGGGCACGGGAGGTTGCAGCCTCCATTCCCCGTGCTCGAGCGCCGTACATGTTACCCGATGAGCTCTCGAGCACAGGGCATATCTGCACAGCTCTCATACCCACCTTGTTCCCACTCCCACACTTCACCCCCACGCTGCCGCGGCCTGAAAATGGTGTCGTTGGCGCCATCTCTAGCTCAGCCGGGCTGAGCCGGGGGATGTGTCCCGGGTTTTCGTTGGGTGAGGGGCACTTTTTGCTCACGTGCGCGCTAACGCCGTGTACACCTCCCAGGCTGCGCAGAGTGCAGTCAAAAAATGTGATACCAAGGATCACTATGGGGGTGAGTCGATCCGATGGGCTTCTTGTCTCGCTCGCTCGCCCAAGTCATCGCGTCTTCGCTGTATTAGTCGGACCCGATTGGGCTCGCTAGCCACCCCCCCCCCCCCCCCCCAGTCAGGGGCCGGGCCGGGAGGGAGGGTCATGTGCTTCAAACGTTAAAATGTCATGGGGCTGGTTCGGATTCCGGTTCCATGCTAAAAACTATAAATATTGGCCCGGGACCTCTCGACTCATTTCAGTCGGGGTCGGTTCACGGTGAAAATTTCGTATCTCCGTCCGAGCTTGAGATTTACCGCATCCCTTCCGATCCCTGGACTCTGGGGATCTTCATGAGGCAAGAAAGCGTCATTCGTTTTTCTTGACTAGAATCCGTACTAGAGGTCGCAGCGAGGTGCGAAAAGATTCTGAATGGGGCGATATTTGAGCATCGACTGGCACACCACTGTGGGCTGTACGACCAAAACTGGCTGAATGGCAGCCTGAATCTCGCCAAAATCGATCAAGCGTAATTTTTGAGACACTCTGTATCCGCTTTTGCGCTCTCCTTTCTAGAGCGCTCCAGTCCAGGCCTCTAAGGTGTGCTGCTTCCTAACTCGCACACGGTGAGGATGAGAGCCGGTTTTCATTTGCATATAGCGTTTTCGAGACCGAACACAAAAATTTCCAAGGCTGAGTGAGCCTGACGCAGTCGTGCGAATGTAGTCCTTTAGAGGCAGTATTTGAACCCGGGACTCTTGTGGATAGAGTGATGTTGACTCAGGCCACAAATGTGCGCAGCGTCGGACTGGCAGAGTGCGAAAGAGACGGAAGATTGATTTGACTGCGCTAGTCAGTGGATCCAGGGAGGAAAGGGGCAGCCCGCGGGAAGGGCATTCGTACTCCCCCCCCCCCTCCCCCTCGCGAGTAGATCCGGGATCCGCCACTGGGCTGCACCCGCTGCGGCTGGTCTTCTTTAACTGGTTTAATTGTTTGACATATTCTGTTCGCAGCCCTGCAAACCTTGAAGCACACATTTCCGTAGTTGCATTTGCTTTCCTAGCTACCACTTTGTCTTTGATGCGCTCGAGCGCCGCTCGCCGCAAGTGCTTGCTGTGATAGTTAGGATGCTTCACGTTATACATGCATTCTTCGTCTCTGTAGGCGTCAATTAAAGCCTCCGTTTCGTCGTTGGACCACTTCACACTTGCCATTTTTAATTTAAAACAATCACTCAATGAAAACCAAAACCAAACTAGAACCACCCGCCAAATCTCCCCGGCACTAGCAGACGACACAGGGAAGACCCTATACACACTGCTGGCAGTGCGCATGCGCGCCGACGCCCTGCGCTCTGCGGACCTGCTCTATCGGTCGTTCGGGACGAGATCCGAAGCGAGCTCGGCTGCGAGGAGCCCGTGTGCGAGCTCGTAGGCCCGACTCGTAGCAAAACTCGGCCCGTGTGCGGCGGGCTTTAGGCTCTCCGCGCCCAGCCTCCCGCTCCTGCCCTTGCCCTCGCCGGCCCTCGTCCAGTTCTCAGGAAGGGAAAGGACACAAATGGCGTAGTTCAGTTTCCCGGTTGTAAATACAAAAAAGTTGTAACGTGATTTTAAAAAACAAATTCGTGTCGTTAAACTGATGCTTGCAATTCCAAAATAGATTTTGGTCATTTTCATTTTAAAAGGTTGAAAATTAAAACATGTTTCAATAGCAGTTGCAAATAAACTCAAATATTTATGCAAAAGCCGTTGAAACATTGGCTAGCGTTTCAAATTTGGTCCTGTCACGCAGCAGCCACTGTAGTGGCTGGTTTTTTACAGTGCACAAAATACATTGGTGCTTCCGTCGCAACGCCTCTGATTGTTCTCTGCGCGTCTGAGCCAGCCAAGAAAGGCACACATCTTTTTAGACCTTCCACGCGGCGTGAGTGCGGGCGGAGAGCGGGGTCGGGACCGCGAGGGGAAGGCTGGGCAGGGGCAGGCCACAGCCTCGGCATCGCCAACGCCTCGCCATGTCAGGCCACGGCGCTGCGCAGTTAGCGCAGCCCTCCACATCACCATCACGCGCTCGCGCTCAAGTTACCCCGGCGAAGGCATTCTCCCTACGAGATACACGGACTGGGCAGCGCAGGACTGGCAGCCGTGGGCTGGGCAGCCAAAGGCAGCCTGACGGTTCTGAACCCCTCTCCGTTGCGTATATGAGTTTCTCATCAACTATTTAGTTTCGGTTCCCTCCAATCTAGGGCTCATAAAGTTATTAGCCTATTAACTCTATGGAAGGGGGGGGGGGGACTTTCACTTCAGCGAAATGCTTGTAGAGAGGCGTTATAATAATAATAATTATTATTATTATTATTATTATTATTATTATAACAATAACAATTATTTTTATCCGTCCGCTGAACAAAACCCAGAAAACTGCTGTGCTGACAGCCACTGTCTCGGCTCGGCTGCATTGCTTCCCTCCTGCCAGCCGTGTGTCTGTCAACTAAGGGACTTCGGGGGAGTTCGCCCTTGAGCGCCTCAAGTGCCTGTTTACGGCTGCGGCCGCGCTGTGGTCCGACGTGGCGAGGCGGTGGTGGCGTGGCGTGTACGTGACGCCGGAGGCTGGGGCCGACCCCTCCCGGCCCCACAGCCGCTCCCCGCCTGGCTCATGCGTGTTGGGGGGGAAAGGGGGGCAGGCAGATCCCAAAGCCCGCTCCCCCTCCTCTGTGTCTCTGTCTCTGTCTCTCTCTCTCTCTCTCTCTCTCTCTCTCTCTCTCTCTCTCTCTCTCTCTCTCTCTCTCTCTCTCTCTCTCTCTCTCTCTCTCTCTCTCTCTCTCTCAGTGGCAGACTGGGGCGTCGACACTGGAGTAGGTGTAAATAGAGATGGGCGCTGTTAAATTTTCTATCGGCGGCGGCGTTTGGGCAAAAACCACCCGGCGGCGGCGGCGTAATCGGCGTGGCCATGTCAATTTCACTCGTATTTGTTATAAATGACAAACAAGACAAGAATCTGCTTTTAATACAATACCTAAACAACGCACTATAGCATGGCCGAGCCGAGCACAGCGAAAGGCGTTTGGCCGGCAGTCGGCTGGTGACGGCCAGGCCGCCGAGCTCGCTGCGCGGAGAAGGAAAAGGGAAGAGGGGCACGGATCCACGCCGCGCCGTCGCCGTTAAAATAGCTGGCGGCGGCGCGGCTGCGCGCCGTCCTTTTTTTGCCGCCGGCGGCGGCGTGCCGCCCGAAGCCGGCGGCGCGGCGTAATCGGCGCGGCGCCCATCTCTAGGTGTAAATGCTATTAATCAGAGTGTTGCTATCTGATTTTTGATAAAAAAAAATTTGATAGCGAATTTATGTTAGCGTTGTCCTGGTAGAAAATTTCTGATAGCTGTATAGTTGGGTCCCTGAAAGCAATATGCCGCTGATCAGTGGCGCAATTAGGACCGATAAAAGGAAGGGGGGGGGGGGGGCGATCGCCCCATCCCCCCCCCCCTAATTACGCGCCTGCCGCTGATAGCATTGTCTGATAGTTCAAAACATTTTCAGAGCATTTTATTAGTGACACGTTTACTTGTGAGTCGTGATAAAATCGTTATTAGGAAGTAAAAACCGAGTCTCATCCAAATCCGCAGGCAGATTTGAGCAAGCGCGCCGGCGCACCGTTCTCGAGATGCCAGAAACAAGTGGGATTCGGATTTTGAACAAATTTAAATGGCCCTACTAAATTACCACACTGATATCGCAAACCAAATTTTCTGGTTTCTGTTTTGGGTTCTGTTTTATGGCCCTCTAAAATTCAAAGCCTTCAGAACATCCTAATAGCAGAAGCGAAAAGCAGGGGCGGGGGAGAGGGGAAGGCGAGGGAGTCACACCGTCAACATCATTCCACTAACCGCCCCCGACGCACCTGGGGATGCAGCCGGACCGGGGGGCTGAGGGCACGGCGGTATGGGGCCATTCAAAAACCACGTGGTCGTCTCAGCCCTTGTGTGAGCCGCTGGGCCCCCCGCCGCGTGGGTGGTATGAGTCAGCGCGCCGCGTAGCGTGTACCCGCGCGCACGCACACACACACACACACACACACACACACACACTGACGCTGCGACTTGTTATCGCCCCTGCCGGGCAGTGGGGCTCGGCCAGAGACATACCAAAGCATCCTGTTGCACTCGTCCGGGACTGCTTGTGTGGCAGTACCCGTGTCACCCTCGGCGTCTCGACAGGGAATACATTGGAGTTCTGTTTGCGCATCGCATTCTCAGACACAGGGGCGTAAAAACGAACCGAAAAAGGGAGGGGCGATGCTTTACATATTGCCTACATTCAGGGAGCAAATTTCAGGGGGCAAAG
This sequence comes from Odontothrips loti, assembly GCA_038380765.1. Taxonomy (NCBI): domain Eukaryota; kingdom Metazoa; phylum Arthropoda; class Insecta; order Thysanoptera; family Thripidae; genus Odontothrips; species Odontothrips loti. The sequence goes on from CM076253.1 coordinate 1,882,462, forward strand.
GTCCCCTACGGGGACTAAAGTGGGGGAGGGAAGATCGCCCCTTCGCCCCTCCCCTAATTACGACCCTGCTCAGACACTTACCAGATGTCCTATTGGCAAAACCCCTCTTGCCCCCCCCCCCCCCCCCCCCCCCCCCCCGTGGATCCGTGCCTGAATGATACACCTGGTATAATGGTTCCGGTCGGAAGGTCGATGTCATGCATGCCATGGTGTGAATTAGGGCTTAGAAAATAGGAAGGAAAATTCGGAGGGGGGGGGGGTGCATTTTCCCGAGCTGCTAACGTCTGCGGTGTACCCCTTTCCTTTATTCCCCAGCTTACCCTTCGTCAGCATTCCCGCTGTCTCGGAAGAAACGGGAGCGCGCATGTTTCTGTTATGGAATCGCCTAAACAAACCCCAACCCCACACCCGTTCGTATCGTAATATGGTTGCGCAGGAAGTATGTAGTGAATGCAAAGAAGAAATTAATCTGGAGGAGGAACTCCCCCCCCCCCCCGGCTCCGGGAACGGCGCCAAACGTGTTTCAGAGAGGCGCCAGAATGGGCGCCGGAGACGCCCGCAGGTGTACATCATGGAGGTTCACAGGCGCCGATCAGGGGCGCCCTTGGCGCCACCAGGTCCCAGGTATCCGAGAAGCGTAGAAGCGCCAAAAGGGGGTGCCGACGGGGTGTAAAGTCAAGTGTCTTACGTATTCACTTTTTTAAAGTGATAGAACTTGCAATGAACACCGTTACTGTTGTGGTAACGACTTGGTCAATTGCCCATAGTAAAAAATAAATAATTTTAAAATTGCCATTTTTTGACAGGCCCTGTTAGGGGCTGGCATTACCGTTACCCTTGTTCGCAGCTTTTGCAGCTGCTTCACATTTTTCCGTCGATTTTCGAAAAAGCGGGGAAGGGGGGGGGGGGGGCGCTTTTTCTCGACGCTGAGAAATGCAAATGCGTTTTAGAACATTGGGGCAAAGGTTAGCGATTTTATCATTTTCTCCCTGCCTTAAGAAGATGGTATGGTAGTGTGGTAAGTTTCGAACACAAAGGCAGAAAAACTGTACGCTGACAGTTTTAAAGGGTGCTTTGTGTTTCGGTACATCCTAAATAGGCTAGGCAGGAATCCATTTAAACTCCTAGAAAAGAACACAGGTGCGTACAACATTGCTTCACAAATTATCACATCGTTGCTGTCTCCTGGTTTCACAGAACAGTGGTTCGGAGAATGCAGTCTGAGACAGTTTGTGACAGTTTGTGACAGTTTGTGACACCAGCAACTGGTTATAGAGTCTTCTAGTGGCGAATCAAGTGTTAGGCGTAAAGGGGGACTGCAGTGGGAGATGATCAAAAATCGAAAAAGATAAAAATACTTGTGTCCGCCTGTTTTTTAGTCGTATGCCCACCGATTGCCACCTTGTTTCGGGACGTTTCTGACGATGTTTGGGCTCTCCCAACCAATTTTGTGACTACATTTGCACGGTTTAGAACTATCAGTAGGTTAGGTTAAGACGACAATCCACAGTGCCCCTAACCGAATGGGACCCTCCCTTGCATCATCCTGAAGCTTCAAGGCATTCAATACATGCGAAATGTTGAGTTGCCCCATGATAGGTTCCGAAAACCGCTTTCTAACCCAATAGCTCTGAAATCTCAAAATCTGGGAAAAACGCCAGAAAACTTCCAACAGGTTTTACTTGGAATGCCGTTTTCAAAAAAACGGCTGCCACTGTGGTGGACGCAACTTTTTTTTCTCTATCACTGCTGCGGGGGAGTCCTATTCATATTCACTGATAATGGCGTGGGTTTGTAGGCCGGCCAGCGCGGCCCCTGGGCAGGCCCAGGCAGGGAAGAAACCGAACGCCTGTTTCTCAAACCGTGCCTTTTCGGGCTGGCCTTCTCTTGGCGCGGGGAGGCGGACACCACCGGCTTCGCGGGCCGCCGGTCGGCAGCGCGGCCTGATGGGCTGCCTACCTGCCCGGCGGCCCGGCGGCCCTCACCGCTGAGCCCCATTTCCCTTTAGATTTTTCAGCCGCGCCGCGACTTTAAGGAGTCTTTCAAATACCACGAGACCGATTTTTTCTTGACAGGCCCTGTTAGGGGGCGCAGCTCACAGCCCTATATTAGCCAGCGACCTCATAAGCAGGGGGCCCGTTTGGTGCTTGCCTGTTTGTTTGTGCATAATTAGTGGCGGCGCATTAAGCTGAGGCTAGAGTTCGTGTGCCTTGGACGGCTGCTGTTAGTATAGTCGGACCACGGTTACTTTCGGGAAACTAGTCCCCAGGTCGGATTTTCGCCTGGCCGACTTACATTGAGTTTTCGAAAAGAAAAAAAAAAACCCACTAAAGTGGCTGCTGCGTGATAGGCCCAAATTTGAAACGCTAGCCAATTTTGCAACGGCTTTTGAATAAATACTTGTGTTTATTTGCGACTGTTATTTAAGCACGTTTTAATTTTCAACCTTTTAAAAATTGAAATGAACAAATTCTATTTTGGAATCGCAAGCATCAGTTTAACGACACAAAATTGTTTTTTGAAATAACTTTACAGCTGTTTGTATTTACAACGGGGAAACAAAACTACGCCATTTGTGTCCTCCCTTTTGAGAACTGGGCGTGGGCCGGCGAGGGCAGGAGCGGGAGGCTGGGCGCGGGGGGGAAGCTGGCACGACCCCAAAGAGGTTCGAAATTTGTAATGATTTGTTATAAACAGTCCTGAACAAACGACAAAATGTACAAAACCACGGAAAAAAACAATTTCGCTGTTCTACCGAATATTTCGCTGCGGCAGCGAAAATTGTTCGCTGGTTTTGAGCCTACGAAAATGTTTGCTGCGACAGCAAACTTCTTTTGGTAAGGAATTGTTTGCTGCTTCTGCGATCTAATGTCGCTGTTCCAGCGATTTCAATTTTGCTGTACAGTCAGCTAGAATGTCTGCTGCTACGGCGGGTTGAGGGCTGTACTATCAGGGAGTAATTCTGGCTCCTGGTGCCTTCGCACACCTTGTCCCAGCCAGGATCCTGGAGTTGACTCTAGGGCTCGCTAACCGCTATACACGGGACACCACCTCTAGCCCACCATCAGAAGCCGTACTCAAGTACTCGGACCAGGGTTTGTGTGTTTTCTGGTTTGTTTGTTAATCTAGCTATCGCTCACATAGGAAATCAAAATTGTCAATTTCATCAAAAATGGAAAATTTGGTTCATCAGAAAAAGCATCGCATAACGAGTAAAGCGGCATAAAATTGTGACGATGCGACTAAAATTGAGAAATTTGAAGTAAACGATACTTTGTTCCTAGCACTATTTCACGGAGTATAATAGCACTTATCAGATGTGTATTTAGGTTTAAACACGTCCTAGCAGTATTTCACGAAATGTAATAGTATTTTTACGAGATACAGGAAAAAATAACGCTAGCTCGGCTCAGCCATGCCAAGAGTTGACCACAATAGAACCGCAGTACGCATCCATCATGGCTACGTTCGAGTTACAATCTACCGTTTGAGAGAGAACGAAGGTGATGACAGCCCCGAGTCGAGTTTCCTCAATTTTCCTTCTTTATTTCTCAGTCCAGTCCGTACGGATTTTAATGACACTTGAGCAATATCGTTTTTGAATTACTAGGTAATCCTTTTCAAATTGCAAATTTTAAAGAAAAAAGAAACATGCGGAACACTGTTTTTGCGGCAATTGCGTATTCCGGAGAAGACCACAACGGAAGTATGAAGTCGTAACGATGAAGAAAATGCAGAAGTAGGAGAAATCGCGTTTTCAATATACCCCGCACTTCTTCACACTCTCTATATATATCTCATACTCAAGGGGCCTTTCAAATACAACGTTGTACAAAAGGCCTTAATTTGACCCCCCCCCCTGCGTGGTTCGGCTAACCTAACCTTCCCATGCAATTAGTAAACGCGCGTGACTTTTTACAGCCCCCCCCCCACATCGTTCACGTGGTATTTGAAAGATCCTTAGTCTAACGTTCTTCTTCATCGTTGCGAGTTTTGCAAGGGGGGAACCACTTCGGTAATCGCGTGTACACAAGCCGTGGTAATCCGCACGGTAATCTGTTGGTGATCAACCGTGATCGTCGGTAGTCTAAGTAATCAATGGTAATCACTGGTAATCGTTGGTAGTCGGGCAGTGATCCACTGTAATAGTTAGTAATCGCCCGTGATCATCTACGTGATCTGCGGTAATCAATTGGTGATCAGGCGTGATGAAATGGTGATCTCTGGTAATCACATGGTGGTCAATCCGTGATCAGTAATCAACCATTTGAGGCTGGTAATCACGCACAGCACTGCGCGCGCGACGCTCGGGTGCACGACGATACCCCGTGCGCGAAAGACTTTGGCGAGGATGAAAAATTTCTCAGTACGTTTGACTTAAGATGTTTTAAGGAAAACTGCAAGTGACATCTGCTGTGACCGTTCGGTAATCATCCGGTAGTCAATTGTGATCGATCGGTAATCATCCAGTAATCAGTGGTGATCGATTGGTAGTCATGATCAGTGATTGACCACCATGATTCAGTGATCGCCTGAAATCATAAATAGTCATTCGTGATCCTTCGTGATTCGTCGTGGTCGTTGGTAATCTTCCGTAATCCGTCGTGGTCGTTGTAATCTTACGTAATCCCTCGTGGTCGTTGGTAATCTTTCGTAATCTCTCGTGGTCGTTGGTAATCCTGGTGATCATTACCCACTAGTAATCATGTGTACGTCTCCATAGGGAGTGGTTCCCCCTTGGAGTTTTGCTTCCGTTTCGGGCTTCTGCGGAGTACTCTACTTGTGTCAGTTTCTATACGGTGCCATGTTTCAAACAGAAATTGAAAAGTCCAAATCCATGGTCATTCTACTAGGCTCTACTTCGTGCCTAACACAAATAATTAAAAATTCCGTCACTGCAAAAAATGCTGCCGGAAAAGATGTTAGGACTTAGGGACCAGGGAGTTCCCCTATCCACGGTTCCGAACATTCTGTGTACCGATCCTTCCATTTCCGTACCGTCTGCATCTTCCATATCATCGCATACCTGTGCAACACTGGGAGGCTGGCGTTTGAGTTGCGTACGTAACATAATTTCATTACTCGTAAGAGTTGAAAAGTCAATATTTATTCAGTCGTTTCCCCCTGTTTTTTGACATACAATAAACCTTTTTAAAACTGAAACTAACTTTGAAGTTTATTCGGAACCCCTTTCCCCTTGTGTGTGGATTTGTAGCCCAGTTTTAAGCTTAAACCCCAAAACAAAGACGTTAATTTTTCAAATAATCAAAATCAGGAAAGAACCATCGTCATGCATGCAGTGATTTTTTGGTGTTGTAATCAGTCGGAAGTCCTGGATCAGAGACATTTCACACAAAAAACTGTACAGCTAATGCAGTTAGAATCATAGTAGGAACATTCTTCGAATAAAAAATGTGGGGATTTCAGTAGACCTTGTGTTCTCCACTGATCCACTTAAAAGATTAGATGTGTACCATGTGAATAACACGTCAGGTAGATGACCAACACAATGGCTTTATTTACAATTTGTTAACATCACATCATCATCATTACCATTACTACAATAATTGCACAACGAAGTGTGTCAATACCAAAAATAATGGAGTTGTTAGGTGGCAGACCAGTGCTAACGACACCATACACTAAATCGCAGCAAGCTGCATAGCATCCTTTTTCAGAACAGGGTGCAGCTTTGAAAAGATCATATCCTTTTGACGTATCATCACTGCAAGGGTCTCCTTTTCACTTGGGCTAATAGATATAGCAGTCAAGTGTTTGAACACCTCGGCTGTTTCCTCCACGATAGCCTGTAATGGTTTAAATGGAAAAAGGGTGTTTTAGTCATTACATGTATCAATCAAAACGTTCTACAGTCGAACACCATTATTTGTCCACTTCACCGGGAGGAGATACGGAGAAATAGTGGACAGCGCTGACCTGCCGGGGCCCGGCCCGGACCCTGCCCAGACCCGGCGCCGTTGGCCTCCGGCGGGAGGATTCAGGAGGCCTAACCCGCCCGGGCGGGAGGAAATTTTAACGACCAATTTGCACTCAAATTTTTGACAATCTGTTTAGCTCAATGCGTAGAGTACTAAACAACAAGCCGAATAAAAAACGGCATCTCGAAATTTCCACCTTTCTCACCTTCCACTCGGCCTTGCGGGCGCTCCATTGGCGCGGCTGCTGCGCGGCGAACAGGCCGATGCGCGAAATGTACAGCACGCCCAGCTGCCGCAGCACGTCGGCACGGTAGTGGTTGACGCCGGGGCGCAGCACCTCCACGGCACGCAGCAGGTCGCGGCCGTGCTTGGAGACGATCCGCGCCTCGTCTGCAACAGGGAGGAATCCATGACGTGCTGCAATCGTACAAACGGGACAGCGGCAACCCTCCGAATTCGATGAAACCTTGTGAGTCGACTTCGATATGATAGTGGAGAACGGGACTCAAAATTTCAAAATTTAAGGGGTGGGGTCAAGAGTGTTGACGGTACTTGACATTTTCTCGCAGAGAATCAATTCTGAAAACGGATTTCATGGACCAGAAATGGTTTGATGAGGACCTAAGTCCCTAGAAATAACGACGAAGTGCCACGCGCAGCCGTATCCACGCGTTTTTGGAACTAAAAGAGCGATTGTTTGTATCTCAATCCTTAGCGGGAATAGAAATATAAGGAATGATCATATGTCTTTATTGACACGCACACAGAGGGGTGCGTAATTAGAAGCGAACAAAGTGGGCCTTGTTGGGGGCGGGGCGGAGGGCACGCCAGCCGAGTCCTACACCGCGAGCAAGTACTGAAAGCCGTTGCATTTCTTATTGAAGAAACAACACCCGTCGCGCGTGACGCTCTTCTCCGACCCGAGTCGAAGGTCTGGCTGAGCAGGATGATGCGCAACACGTTAGACCGGTTCGTTTTAACACGACTTTCAAAAAGTCATGTTCCGTACATGTCACTCGGTGCTGCGGTTCATGCCGTTGTCGAAAATATTTTTATTTTCAGATTTTTTCTATCATGGGAAAAGGTCGCGCAAGGCACCCGAGTGGGGCCTAACTTGCCCCTTCCGACAGTAAAAGTCAGTGTTGCAGAACATTTTTCGAAATATTTTAGAAGGTCAATCTGGCTAAAGTAGGATCCCAGAGGCCTTAAATTCCAAGGAAAACGCTGTAACTTTTACGGTTTCCGAGATATCGGCGATTTAAGTGCGAAAATCAATCAAAATTAGATTGACGCGAATTTCGGACTAAAAATCGCCGATATCTCAGAAACCGTTAGAGTTACACCGCTTTCCTTGAAATTTAAGCCCTTTGGGCTCCTACTTTAGCCACATTGACCTTAAAAAATATTTCGAAAATTTTTAGCAACACTGACTTATACTGTCGCAAGGGGCAAGTTAGGCCCCATTCGGGTGCACAGCGCGACCTTTTCCCATGATAGAAAAAATCTGAAAAAAATATTTTTGTGAATGGCATGAACCGGAGCACCGAGTGACATGGTGAATCCCAGCCTGCGGTCGGGTGAGATGTTTCACACCCGCAGGGGTGTTTTTTCCGATGTGCCTTTTGGGGTGTAAAAATATCTGAGCCTGAAGGGTGACAGTACTCACCATTAAGGTGAAACAATTTTCAACACCTCACCCGACCCCATAACACACCCCTATAGGTGAGAGAAAGGGTGTGAACGCGCTATTCTCACCCTTACTCACCCCTAAGGCAACAAAACACCCCAAAACTAGGGTGTGATTCCAAAATTCACACCCTAACTGCAGCCCTCCAGTCCGGCACAGAGGCCGGCGCTGAGTGCAGCGCAGCGAGGAGCGCGAGGAGCAGGTGGAGGTAGTGCGCCATGGTGGCTGTGGGGTTGATTGGCATGAACCTGGCGGACTGTCTCTTTTAAAGTGAGGGTGCTTGTCCGTCTCTGGGCGGACCGTCTGGTGTGTACTTAGTGCAAAATCAACAGACAGCGGCATTAGAGTTTGTGGCTGCCCAGATTGGTTTCGCCAGCGACACTCGTGTGCACACGTGACGGCGAGGCATCAGTAAGCAGTGCGCAGCCTACCAGCTCAGCGTGTTTGACTGTTTTCAGGAACCGGCAATGAACATAGAAAAATACGTCATCCATAAAGTAAGACCCAATTCCGAACGGTGTCACCGAGCGCCTGTCAATGCTGAGGTAGGCCAGCCCGCACAACACGAACGCATGCGTAAGTCCTGAGTGCCTACCCAGGGATCTGAGAAGTACCCGCTACCCGGCTAGCGCTGGACGGATGTCAAGGCAACCCTAGCCCGCGCCACTGCGCGAATAGGCGCTGCAAGGATGCCTCTGAGTATGGATGACAACGCGACGAGGCTGAGTTGAACTAGCACCTGGAGTGAGGACAGGGTGCTGCACCAGAGAGCGAAAGACTGGCGTGCGAATTGGAAAAAAAGGTAGATAGCCCGAGTAGCGTATCAAGCTCTAGCAGGCCTGCGGACGGCGGGAGCCGCGAGTTTGAGACGCCTGTGTATACCAGGCTATCCTGGCTTGCACATCCGAGGGCGACGAAAATGAGACATGCCACTGACATGTGACAAGTATACAGTACAAAATAAGCAACTCTTCGATGCTTCCAATTTCAAAACTGTGTTTCGGTTCTGCCGGCGGCGATGTCGGGGCCAAAAATCAAAATCAGAAACAATTTCATTAATCAGATACAAAACGAAAATTGTTGCCACCGTACGATTCTACGTTAAAACAGGTGTTGATCCTCTAAATCTGGGGACGGGCAAAAATGCAAAAAATTGAAACATGCTTGAATAATAATCGCAAATAAACACAAATGCTCGTGCAAAAGCCGCTGCAATATTGGCTAGCGTTTCAAATATAGGCCTGTCACGCATCAGCCATCCTTAGTGACTGATTTTTTTTTAAGACACGCATACGAAAGACCACTTTTAGATGACGGACTGGAGCAGTTCATCGTGTTGTATGAAGAAAACACATGATTTACAGTGTCCCAGAACCCAGTATTCCAACTGCAAAAAGTTTCTTAAAAAATACAAAATAATAACTCGCAGTCGCGAACACAAATTTCTTCGCTCTGCTCGATACTGACGTGGCCCCTCTTACCTAATGAATTCGGGATGCGAAGTTTGAGGTTGACGATGTCACCCTCAACGCCTGTCTTGTCCGGGCAGAGGATCTGCCGCTTGGCCCGCAGCACCAGATGGTGCGTTGGGTGCAGCGGGCCGCTGGGGGGCAGAGCGTCGCTGATGAACTCCTCCCACTCCGCTATCTTGGTCGTGGTTGCGCGGACCAGGCTCCTGCAAGGGATAGAGCAAATCAGTTACGGTGCATCCCAAAAGACATCCGCATGCTGACATGAAGAAGCGGTACTCAACATTTCACTTGAGTCTTATCGGATTAAACCTTTCGAGAAACAAAGTGTACCCGATTACTCAAACACACCGAAGTGACGAGCAATAGAGTACTCCGGAGAAACTCAGAACGGAAGTGAGAAGTCGTAACGGAGAAGAAGTTGTTCCGACTTCTCACTTCCGACTCAGACTTCTCAGGAATACTCTATTAGAGACGAATATACAATATTGTACGTAATGCACATTTTGTGGAGTCGTAAAACAAACTCTGAATTTGGCATCTATAACTTAACGTAAGTAATGTACGTAGAATATTACGATAACACAGAATTTTTGATATCACATTAGGATTGTTTAAAATCGCGTGTAAAAAAGTGCAGAAGTCTCGGAGTGAGCCATTGGCCACGTATAGAGCCAGCAATACGCATCTCCTAGGATGCGTATACGGAGTCTCTCCTGTGGCGCTGACTGACAGTTTATTCAATCCACTATGAGGCCGTCTGAAAAAGGTGTTTGCTGCACTAACCTGAAGTGCTCCTCCATCATGAGCGGAGTGCCCGCCCCCTGCGCCCCGGCCAGCGCGGCGCCTCCGAACATAACGCGCCCGTCCTCCATCATGCCTCCGAACAGGTCCGTCTTGCGGCCCAGGGCATGGTCCAGCATACCAGCCATCAGGGCCTCGCCGTCATTGGGCGAGATGGGGCCGTCGCATCCGCAGCGCTCGCAGCGCCACTGGGCCCCGTCCACCACTGCCACGAGGTGGTTGCAGTCCGTGTCTGCGCGGGGAGAGAGAGTAGGGAGTGTTAAGCAGCACCATAACAACAAGCGCACCCAGAGGAATAATATGTCAAAACCAATTTCTTCGCTGATTTAGGGACGAAAAAAAAGCTAGTTGGACTAGGGTTGCTTATCCCAAAATCAATGAGCAAATTTGTTGTGACGAATTATCCTCTTTAGGCACTGTACAACTTGTGGTTGGAAGTAACCATACAGTTTGTGCCTTTAACTTTCCTACACTTTTGTTGGCAATTTCGAACAAATGACTTCAAAATTCCAAGGATGTTTTGGAATTTTCCGAAGACTTCGAAATTTGGTTTTTTATGCTAAGCACTGCTCTCTTGTGTGACAATCTCCTAAAATGTATAAAATTCAGGTTTCTAAATTTTCAAGAAAAGTTTCGGAAAACCCCGAACAATTCGTGCTGCAAATTTTGCTATTCATCAGTTGGAAATTTCCGAAGAAATTTTTTTACAGTGGCGTGCAGAGTGTGTGCGAACGGTGGACAACTCACGCTCCCAGCAGCGGCAGGTCCAGGAGTCGAGGTGCAGACCAGCCTGGGAGCGGTCCTCGCACAGGGCGCAGCGGCAGCGGAAGCCCCACTTCTTGGCGAGCAGGGTGCGGCGCCGGTGCGGCTCGCAGGCCATGTCAGGGTTGAGCGGATCCCGGATGAAGGCTGTCGACAGGCGGGCGCCCCTCGGCACGGCCGTGGACGCCACTAGCATCATCTCGGTGCCAGCGCGCTGCGACGCGTAGCGCCACGCGTTGGGCACGCACGCGTGGCCCACCGGGCGATTCCACGATAACTTGCATTTTTGAAAAAATCGAGATTTTGAAATTTTGTGTTTCGAAATCGCGATTTTTTGTGTTCATTGTGTCTCTTGCACACATATGACGAAATCTAGAGCGTGGCCACGAAAAATTTCAACTCTCTCACCATCTATTACAAAGAGTTTAAAAATGTGCAACCATGGAGTTTACTGCAGCACACGGAGTTTACTGAAAAATTGTCTGATAGTGTTTCTTCGGTTTTGGTTACTACCCCTGGCTAATTGATTTCTTTTATAATACTTAGACAGAATTCTCCTCTTTTCCCCAACTTTTTAAGCTATTTGCATCTATTACTGTGATTTTTTAGTCGACTAACTACTGGCATGGGACCCAAAGTGGACTAAAATTAGTCTCAATTTTGACTGTCTATGATATTCATTTATTTAAGAATGAAAATGAAGTCAGTACAATTCTTTGGGAGTATCACAAAGGAAACTTAAATCTGACTGCTCCCAGAATCCCAAAAGCAGTAGTTGCTGTAAAATTCTTACAGACTAAATAATACAATGATCCGTTCCTAAAGAATTCACTAATGATGAGGCTAGTTCAACAAAAGAATATAAGACTTTGGGAGTGTATCACAGAAGAAACTAAAATATCAAATTGCTCCCAGAATCACATCAAAAGCAATACTAGAATGCTGTGAAAAATACTAAGCTTACATCACTCAGTCTTTGGGATGAATCACAAAAGTTACACAAACAAACTTAAAAAACACCAAAAAAAAATATTAAAAAAATACACTCTCCACACCTCTAGAATTACAGGTAACTAAGGAAAAACAATCAAATTTTCCTTTTCAGTAGCAGGTCAAATTTTCTGCATTCAAGAACTTTGAAATAAAGTCTATCATGGATCTTTGGAGCACTGGACAGAATAGCCAAAACTTTGTCTTTGCCCACAAGCTGAATATCTGCTTTGGGTGGCCACAGGAACATATCGTTTCTTTTTTCATGTCGAACCATGAAATTTATTTTCAGCTTTTTGGCTTGCACCTTTTCAATCAAGCCTGAAAAAAATAAAAATAGCTGATTAAAAAGTAGTTCTAAGATAACAAGGACAAAGAAATTTAATTATTTACCTGGATACCAGTGCTGTCCATAACACACTGCAGCCCAATCACCCTGCTTGAATGCTGAGCCTTGATCTCTGTCTGGTGGTACTTCAGGGTCAGAGCCTTCATCCAAATCTTTTGATGGAAGAATCCATGGGCTATTTGGAAGTTTGTAGTGTTTGCACTCTGAGCCAGGAGTGCATTGGAAACAGCTCACTGAGTTGAAGTGAACTTTTTGAGGATTTTCTTTGGTCCATGTGTACTGGTGCACCAACAAGGTACCATTAAAGGGCTGCAGATCACCGGGTATTATATCATCAAATTCTTTCATGGCAGACACATCAACAGTCTCAATAAATATTTTTCTGCTGCGGCTCTTCACTTCTTGAACAACGGCTTCAAATGTATTCATGTCTTTTCCATTTTTAACAGCACTGTCAATAAGATTTTTTAAAATCCCTCCTACCCCATCAGGAGCACCCTTACCATGACCTGCTTCAGTAAAGTTATGACTTACTGTTGTGATTTGTGGGTACTTTGTTGGAAGGTAATGGGTAGCCAAGTAGAACATCATTTTGTTGCGGTACTGATTGACCGGTGAGTCACTTTGGAAATGCACTTCTGTTATCCCAGGCTGTAGTTTCTTCTCAAGAACAGGAGTCAAATGGGCAAAGATTGCAGCTGGATCATGCCTTGTGTTGTTGGAAAATGTACAAAATGACATTTTTTCATCACTTGTGTAAGCAACACCTGTATGCATAGAAACATGCTCACGAGAAGCACCAAAATAATGACTCTGAGTCTCCCGTGAATATTTGCAAGCATAGAGTTCAGCAAAATCTACATGGATGTACAAGGCACCAGGTTTCAAATTTTCACGAACTCCTTTCAGAATACAATGCTGATGGGAAGATCGAAATCTATGTGAGAGATATTTCTCCAATTCTACATTAAATATTTCTTTTACCTCCTTTATAGTTGCTTTGTGGTCTTGGCGAACACATCTCTTCACTGTTCTGCTTTCTTGGACACCTGCAGGATTGTCAGAATCCTCTTTATTTCAGATTTTTTTTCTCAGTTTCCTTGGTTTTCACTGGTCTCTCTTCAGAAATTGTCTCCCACTTGCAATATTTTATTTCTTGATTGTCATCACAGGGGAGAAAAGTTAAAGATTTGCCCTTACAGTCTGAACACTTCCTTTCAAGGCACAAGTCTGTCCTCTTCTCACACGAAAGGTTCTGAATGAGACAGTATCCAGTTGGATAGGAAAAAGCTTTGGTTTGATGTAAAGCTTTCACCAACAAATCCATATTTTCACACGTACTACAGAGACATGTGTCCCTCTCACTCAGCTTGCGGTGAATAATATAAAAGGGACGAAGCTGGCAGAAAAGACTGAACGATACTGGCCTGTCATCTGATTGTTTGTACGAATCATACAGATCTGTCAATGAACCCAACAAGTATCGCTTCCTATTTTTCACTTTGTTAGGTCCAAATTTTATCACATACCCTTTCTTGTCAGGGCAAACAGCTGAGACATCATCCCTCAAAAAGAAAGCTTTCACTCTTGCAATGTTGGAGAGTCTCCCACTTTTTGTTTTCTTTGTGTGGTCCAGAGGGTTGTTTCCAGCTTTTTGGGCTCTTGATCTTCTTAGCATGTGAGTAGATAGCACACCACTTACACATTTCTGCATTCTATAATGTTTGAGAAGTGAACCCGTCAAGACTTGATGGAGAACTTGTCTGACTCCCAAACTTTTATCTTCTGTGGCTAATTTTAATTGACGTGTCACAACTTCACCAAACACTAGTTTCCTTTTCACTTCACATGAAACTTTCTTACCTTTCAACAGTTTGTTGACCTTAGACCGAGGAGTCAGGTCTTTGTTTTTATTCTTGGCTCTATAATTTTGCATTCGCATGGCATTCAGTTTTCTTCGCAGGTTCAGATTTTCTTTCTTCATTCCCTCGAGAGCTTTGTACACCCTTGCTCTTGCATTCTTTACCTTTTTTCTACCTGCTTCTTTCTTGTTATTCAAAACAATAGGAGGAGTAACAAATTCATTTACATTTCCAGTAGCAAAATCATGAACTAATTCTTCACACATGTCTTTCTCAGCTGCTTTCCTCTTGGCCCTGAACTTTTCTTGACTGATTCTTCTTCTATTCCTCACCACCCTCTTTGTTCTCGCTTAGTCATTTGCTCTACACTCTTAATTTTTCCAGCAGCTTTTCTGGCATGGTACCGCTCCCTCTCTTTCTTCTTCGCACGCTCATATTTCTCTGGATCTTTCTTTATATTTTCCCTTCTTTTACTTTCTAGTGCCTTCTTTCTTGCTTTTATTCTGTCATTACTTTGGTTCTTTTTGTTTTTGTTCTTCTGTTTGGGTTTCTTGACCAGTCGCCCTCGTAACTGCTTCATCCTGGCTTGACATGCATACAGCTTTGGCAAAAAAGTTGCAGCCTGTAATGGAAGCGAAAGTAAGGTTAATGTACAAATGTCTGTAGACGAAGCAAATTTTATGTCGGTGATAACACAATTCATAATTTGGCATCATTAGTAACGCCGGAAAGCAGATCCAGGCTTATTCTAGTGTCTTGCTGGTAAATCTCTCGAAAAGTCCATGGAGTTTACGGAATAGATATACGAAGTTCGGCTCCTGGCCGGTACCCAGTGATTGCATGATGTTAACAACACCAGGTCAAAAGCTGGTGATAGTAAGGAAATTTTCCTGACAAAAAATATTTTTTTACGCCAACTGGTTCTCTGCCAAATGCTGACATGGTAATTATTCAGTATTTTCCTACTTACAGTCCACAGCAGATGCGCCTCGAGCCGCTCACGCCCCAAACAGTTCTTTTACCTTCCACCGATATTTTTCATACTCCTCGTAGGCAGGTCCACTGTTACCAACCTTAACATCACGAAAAACCTTTATCAAAACGATTCAGACGGGGCGTTTAGTAAACTCCGTGGACACACGAAAAAGTTTGTGATACAGACTTTGCTAATTGCTGGGCGATCACCACGGTGGAATTTCGAGGAACGGAGTGGCCTGAACCAAAGCTGGTAATTGTGGCTATGGACTCTGGTATGCATTTCAATAGTGGTACTTCCGATCACGTTCGTATAGCGCGAAATTTGAACCAACTCAGGATTTGTTACACCCATGGAGTTTACTTTTCGACCGTAAAACCGAGTTTCAGCAGTATGTACCTAAATTTTTCGAAGATGATTCCTCACTGATCTTCAAGCCAACGTTGAAGCCGATCAGTAGATCCAAAATTCGTGTCAAAAAATGCAAAACTCTGTGATTAAACGGAGAATTACACAAAAATGCAAGTTATCGTGGAATCGCCCCCGTGTACACCTGATTTTATACTCCCCAAAACTCCCACATACTCCTAAAAACTCCTCCATACTCCCGAAACTCCAGCATACTCTCGCAAAACTCGCAGAAACTCACACATACTCCTACATACTCATGAAATACTCCTCGAAAATTCGAGATACTCTTTTACTCATTCGCTCGCGGCACTCCTGCGATGGTTTTGGCGTGCGTCGCCGATTCACGGGTCTCCAAGCGCTAGCAACGCAGGTGCCGTCCCAATTCCCGTGTGGAACGTTGGTCTGTAAATTTGTGGTACATCTGCCGTTTTTCGGACGACCAAATTACGATAAAACAACGGCATGCGATACTTCAAAATAACGACAAACATACACCAAGCGCATTTGTCGTCCATCAAAAGCAGTTTTTTCGATTTTCTGACGTAAAACGAACCAATTTTACTTCAAATAAACGACAAATTTACAATAGAATAACGATAAAAGTTTGACTGTTGGGTAAAAAGCACCCGGGGGTGCGGGTCGAACCCACGACCCGCCGCTCCACGTGTCAACGCTCGAAGCCACTCGGCCAAAGAGACTTGTAGGAGGAGGTGTGGATCCCTCCGTTCTGCTCATCGAGCGCGCGTGCTGAAGCGAATTCTTAGACGGCATTCGGCAGTATGAACGGAGGGGACCACACATCCTCCTACAAGTCTCTTTGGCCGAGTGGCTTGGAGCGTTGATATGTGGAGCGGCGGGTCGTAGGTTCGACGCAACCCCGGGTGCCTTTTACCCAACAGTCAACAGCCACGTCTTAGAAACGTCTGAATCGGGTTTGAAACCTCCGAACACTATTTGAGGGCAGTGACGACTTCCAACCACATTCAAACGACCGCCGCCCGCCGCGCGCACCCCGGGTGGGGGCAGTCTGCAGAGACAGTATGGTAAATTTGGCGTGCAGAGTAGTGCCGACGGGGAGGGAGGGAGGGACGGGGGCAGGGGAAGGGGTAGGCTGCCCCCATCCCCCTCCATCCCCCCTTTCTCTTGGTTTTCATGACGGCGGAGTGGCATGAAATCTACAGTTTTTTCTTATGGTTTTCTTTCAATAATTATCTTAATGTGGAAAATGTAGGAGCAGGTCATTCAGGAGAAAATTGAGCAACAAAAATGATTTTTATTCAGCGTTCATCGGCTTAAAAGTGTATCCAATGGACGTAACGGGACACAATGTTGAAAAAAATACCTATTGCAATACACTCATGTGTGTTAGTTTCTGGGCATATACTTATACACTTCACAATCGTTTTCATATTCGCATTGGTGCCTGCTGGGTAGGCTAACCCTGAGTCTCGGCGTCATCGTAAAGTAAAGTTCACTATTTATGTTGTTTCAACATTTTCCCTACATTCTCATAAAACACTCATGCATACTCCCATATATTCTTGAAATACTCACGCACACAACCACATACTCTTAAAATACTCACATACCCCTACAAACTCATACATACTCTAAAAACTCCTTGATACCCACGCATACTCCCTAATCCTCATGAAATACTCACGCACACTCCCACATACTCATAAAATACTCACGCAACTCATAAAATACTCACATACTCCTGACAAACTCCACATACTCTCAAAACTCCTTGATACTCACGCATACTCAAACTCTCAAATACTCCTGTGTACACCCTTCAAGGGAGTGAGGGACCCCTTGTCACAACCCGTTCTTTACCATTCAGTTGTCAATAATCGGCTGTCCGCCCGAACTATAAAATTGGTCTTCAAACTAAAAGAGACACTTGAGGAGAGGGTATGCTCATGTTCTATTTCTATCGCTGTCCTCCGTCCCCGCGTTCACGATACTTCGCGTCTTTTTCGAGCATGTCGCGGCCAAAACAGTGAATAACTGGCCAGAATGGAGCCATGAACTGGCTCAATATCGCAGACATGACCAAATTCGCCGATAATTCTCGCCAAGCACCCATTGCGGCGAGCGGAGGGAGGCAGTGTGAAATGGAAAGGGGCACGAGGCAACTATAAGGGTGGAACAGAAGCGCCAGAACAGAGCCAGTCTTGTAGCTGGCCGGGATTAAAGGAGGGGTCGGAAACCTCGAAAACAGGCAAGTCTGACGCTTACCAGGTAGAACTCGTTGCCGCTTGCGCTCTCCATGCCGTGCAGCTGAGCGCAGGCCAGGCCCCGGCACAGGTCCTCCTGTGGCAGCCACTTGATACCGGCCACGTCTCGCAGCCACACTGCGCTCTCAGTCAGCGACTCCTGGAAGATTTTATGGCCCTGGCGAACAGCTTCGCGGTACGCCCCCTGGAAAGCACGAGAAAAGTGTATTCCAACACGGAGGAGGAAAATGAAATGGCGACAGAAATCATCTTCTGTCGCGAGTCCAACCAGAAACCATTTTCTCTGGCAGAATTTCACAGAAACCATTCGTGAGCCCCATTTGATTCCCTTATGGAAGAGCTTCGCGGAAATCATCCAATCTCCACACAACGCCGCTGTATTAGCATCACTGGAAAGCACGTGGAAAGTAAACGCGCCATTGAAGTGGTGGCGTGCACCGAGCGTGCACCTCTAACGCCAATATTTGGCAACCACTTCCAATCGAGTACCACATGACTGACAATTTTTGGCGAGCTATATAGCAAAACATGGAGAGACTGCACGCTAAAAAGCCAAAATTTGTCGTTTAAAACTGTTCAAGGGTGACAAAATTTGGTAGCCAGTACGCTACCGATTCATGGCGAGTTTGCTTGCCACAGAGTTTACAGTGTGCGCCGACTTGCGCAGGACAAATTGAAATATTTTTATTACCAGATACTGCGCAAGATCCTCTTAAAAGTGACGTGACTGAATTTTGGCAAAAAAAAAAAAATGTTGGTTAGGCGGTTTCCGCGAGGGCTCCCGGAAATCGGCACGATTGTAAAACGTGCCCGATTCAGGGTGAAAGGCAAGGAGTGGACGATTCGTACACCACTCCCGACACGCTCCAATAATACCAGGTATAATACTAACTTCCAATATATTGTCCATTATAATACCTAATATGCTCAAAAGTAACGACAAGTTTGTCGGTTTTCTAATTTTATCAAAAGCAAAGGCACTGAAAGCGTATATAATACTTATACTTCTCCATACACGAGTCAGCCACCCGTCGGGGGCGGAGGGGTCACGCTCTTCTAATTAATGCATGGCAAGGTGAGGTTCTGCTGCTCTCTTACCGCATCCTTGAGGGCAGCATCCCGATCGGGCATCTTGGCCGGCAGTCCGCGCAGTCGGGGTCCTACGATCGGCTCCTGGAAGGCGAGGCAAACACGCAGGGCCACCAGCGCGTTTATCCGTACGCAGCCCGGGGCCACAGCCTCGCCTGCGCACAAGACGAGAGTGCAAACCCATTATTTGTGGCAAGAATCCGCCCTAATAAGAAAAAAACGTAGAAAAAGAAGTCCATATTTTGGACCATAATTGTTCCTTTCAAAGTTCCGTCATGAAATAGGGATAAAAAAAAATCCACGGCGTTTGAAATCCCTCTGAAGTCCTCCCCATACGATGTCCTCCTACCCTCTCGCGGCACCCGTTTCAATTTAAACATTTTCCTTCACATTTTGAGTGATTTTAAGCATTCACATGAGTTTTGGTGCTACGTAGTCGCTTTGGGTGTTTCATTGCCATTTCATTGCAATGTTGGTGACGAAAATTGGGCGCAAATCGCTCAGGCCAAGTTGGAGGCACCCTGAAAGACTTCGGAGGGACTTCAGGGGCTCTGCAATCTCGGAACCCCTGTCCCTATGTTACACCATCTGGATACGTTTTAAGGATTTCGGATAGTGACCCTGAGAGGGACTTAGCGTTGAGAACTTCAGAGGGACTTCCTCTTTTTAGGCACGGAGTGAAACGGAGTTGCCTTTTAGTTTCGTAGCGGATTGGACCTTTTTTCTTGGAAGCATAGCCCCATATGGCCCTCTGACAGAAGTTTTTCAAACTCCCCAGATTATCTAAGGGTACTCGTACATGACACGCTGACGTGTTTTTACACTTCAAAAATGTCTCACACGGTTTAAAAACGAGTTTTAAAGTCGGCTTTCTCACTTCTTTCAATGGGGAAAGTAAGAGACAGAGCACCTCGTCAACAGGTACCACTAGTCCAAAATCAAAACGATCTAGAAAATCAAAAATCTGTCTAACAGAATTACGTACAGTAGTCGTATTAAATAGTCTAGCGTGTTGTTACATTCAAAACATATCATAGTGATCAGAAAAACCACTACAAACTTCAGCTTGCTCTCTCCATCCAATGGTGATAGCAAGAGACAGAGCTACTGTTACAACGCCTCTAGACGAGCTATGCTCGACTCGTCAGCAGGCTGCATCAGCAACCTCTGCCTGACTCAGAATCATTCTGTCCTTCTCCAGAGCACAGCCAAATCGGACGTCCTTCTTTTTTGTTGCGTAGCCTTTGCCGGGTACCCATTGTCGATGTGGCGAGCCGAGCCGAGGCAAGCCGAGGCCCCGCTAAAAGGGAGGCGACTCAAGAGTCAGGACCGTTTGGGACCGGTGGGGGGACAACAGTGCGAGAGCCTTGCAGGAGGCTAGCGCTAGGCGGCCCGCGTATGAGAATGTAAGCGTTACACTGACCGCTACCTAGACGCCCTAGCTCTTCAACTACTCCCTCTCCCTCTCGAAGGAGATACAAACCACCCCAAAACTGAAGGCTCAACCAAAATCCTAATTCCATGAATTAAAAAAAAGAAAGCAAACAAAACCAGAAAAAAATATAAACTTAACTTCTATAACCAGCCCCAAACCACCCCAAAACTGAAACAAGGCTCAAGCAAAATCCTCATTCCATGAATTAAAAAAAAAGAAAGCAAACAAAACCAAAAAGAACAAAATATAAACTTAACGTCTATTTTAACCAAACCCCCGTGAAACTCCGGGCCTACCAGTATCTCACAAAGTGGGATAGTATTTTTTTTTTTATCAGGGGGTGATGAACAAATCGTGAACACCATTTAGAAGATATTAAAAATTAATGAAATAAGGAAAAAGAAGGGATAATGTTTGTGAGTCATACGAAAGGAAAGAATCTTATCTACGAGCCAAACAACACAATGGTGGCTGTGGTGCTTACATAATTAAGTCCTCAATATCCATTCTTACAGCTTTAAAGTGTCCCATTATTTTCCGAATAATTTCAAAATCACCCACTCCAACGCTGGCACACCCAATTCGCGACAACCGTTCCAGAAATGATGTCAGAGGCGTGCACAGGACGTTCGGTCGGTCGGATCGGGGCGTAATTTTGCCGGTGTCGGGGAAAACGAGTTTACTGGTGAAGTGACTTACTTTTCTTGAGCTTGAACTGGGCGCGCTGGAAGGCGGCGCACTCAGCCTGATGCTCACGGCGCTCGCTGCACGCCCGGCGGCACACCGGCCAGCCGCAGCGGTCGCACTGGGCGATGGCGTCGGGAAAAATCTCCGCGGCGCAGCCCACGCACATGCTGAAGCGCTGCGGCCGCAAACAACACGTGCGATTATCACTGCTCATCAGGTGCGTGAATACCAAACGCCTGGAAACGTGTGAATTTCTTTTTCACACACCGTTCTAAAACTCACTAATTGAATAAATGCACTTCACTTAAGATTTGTGGCGTGAGTTACACTCAGCTTCACACCAGGATTCCAAAAGTATGCTCACATGACCTCGGCTGGTGAGATAATCAAGATAGCGAAAGTTGAAGTGCCAGAATAGGCCCACCACTAAACTTTTCTAACTTCCAATCAGAAAAGGTCATGTGACCACGTTTTTAAAATCCTGGCGTCAAGATAACTCACGTCACAAAACTTAAGTGCGTTTTTCAATTAGCCAGTTTTAAAATCATACGTTTCCAAGCGTTGGATATTTGTGTCTTTAGACTCATCGATTGATGGGTCTGTTCCACTACGTGAGCCACATAGACGCTGCACTTACTACGTTGATGTCTTTCGGGAAGTTCCACGAGGTCGGGAAGGTCAGCAGCGGCATTTCCCTCATCAGCACGGTGCCGGCGGGGATGTCCTTGGCGGCCACCAGATGGCGGCCCAGCAGGGGGTCCTCGCGAACTTGCAGGAAGCTGCAGCCCAGCTTGTGCCGCGGCCAGTCCGCCGTCTGGTGCTCCTTGCCGCAGTAGTAGTCCAGCCGGCAGCGGGCGCACGCGCGGCCCTCAGCGCCGCACACGCAGCACGCGCCCAACGGCGGGCCCACAGCTGCTGCGTCAGCACAAGACACTATGACAAATTGTTGGCTCTAAACTACTCTGCGACGCTAAATGGAATTAATCAAATTCCCTCCAGATTGAAAAAGGAGCGAGCGAGAGCATGCCATATAGGTAAATTGTAGATTTCAGGCAGATTGTAAGAACATTAATATATATTTTAAAAAAGTCGTTGCAGAATGAATGAAAAAAATGCCAACAATTTCTAGCTGCAAATGTTTTAGATCAGTTCATTTCGCTCTTAAAATACCGTAATACAACACTGCATTTTGTTTGACAACAAAAATCTTTCTCGTACCCACGTTTAGTGTACGTAAGTGTACGTAAGTACTCCTAAAGTTTGTTTTACAAACACAATTTTTTTGAAATACACACATTCAATATTTGTTTTTGAGTACGGTGACACAAAAAAGTTTGTATATGGGCGGGTTTAGAGAGAGAAAGAGAGAGAAAGAGAGAGAAAGAGAGAGAAAGAGAGAGAAAGAGAGAGAAAGAGAGAGAAAGAGAGAGAGAGAGAGAGAGAGAGAGAGAGAGAGAAAGAGAGAGAGAGAGAGAGAGAGAGAAAGACAGAGAGAGAGAGAGAGAGACAGAGAGAGAGAGAGAGACAGAGAGAGAGAGAGAGAGAGAGAGAGAGAGAGAGAGAGAGAGAGAGAGAGAGACAGAGCGAAAGAGAGACAGAGAGCCCTTGCTTTGACCAAGGGGACCTCTAGGCCCGCTTTGACTGTGGAGTTGGCGGCGTTGATAAGTTGTTTTGGGTGCGTTCTGGCCACTGAGGTTAGAAATGCCTCGAGGATTTTTCCGATTTTCGTCCAAATTCGCGTAAATACAAAAATCTATGTGGCCCATGCAATGTCAGCGTCACGGACGGACTCTAAACAATTGATCACCACCGTCAGCATCACCGTCACCGTCAGCTTCACAGACCTAATCCACCCTTATTACGTACCAAAAGTAGACAGGTTACGCACCTTGATTGTCAGCCATGGCTGATCTGGAGTAACAAATGTCCTGATTTCACGTCGATCAACCTAGAAAAGAAATGAGAAAGGAATCAAATGGGTGCGAAGGCAGCTATCGTTCCCCGCTGCCACTGCGATACCGGAACCGGAGAGCAGAACTGTTCTGAATGCAGTCATAAACGGTTCACAACTGCCACAACTAAGAAACTGTCAGACTGAAGCCGGAACTGGAGGACAGTAGGAGCAATTCGCTGGTCTCTCACATAACGAACTTGAAACGGGCTGCATAGAACCAAATATGAACACATTGGTTTGGAATGGTACTTGAAAAGTTAGGTTAGGAGGTACTACTGAATGACAATATGTGGAGCTCGGCAGATCCCCTCGCACCTACGTTCCCCACTATTTTTTTGCGCTGTGGATACGAGGCGTGGAGCAAGGCGTAGATCGTTTACAAAGAGGAAATGCCGAAATCTGTCAGCAATAAACGCAGAGAGCATCTGATTCAGGAAAAGAGAGAGAGAGAGGGGGGAGGAGCAGGAATGCAGTGGTAGGAAACTCTCGGTGGTGGAGGATAGGAGGTGGGGAAGCCAAAACTGGAGGAAAAAACAAATGAATTACTGCCAACTTCTATAACCAACTTTCAAAAGCCAGCATTAGAAAATTAAAGGCAGTTGTGATATAGATACATCGGAATTCTATAAACGTGTCCTGAAAGTATTGAAAAAATTAACCGTCGCAAAGTATGTAAATTTTTTGTTTAATGTTGTCAGGTTGGTAATTCCTGATCCTCCAGTTTTCGTTTTCAGTGAATCGCTAAAACCGGGGGAGTTTCCTAGCACTGGCAGGAATGGGAAACACTGGGCGAGGGGGGATTCTGGTAAGTTTTGCGTTGAGCAAGCCACGTGAATTAAATGTCAGATTTTTACCAATGTTTGTTTTAATAAAATGGTGAATTTTCTTTGGAAGAAGTGTTATTCCACTAGGATAAAAATTATTACATTCGTTGGATTTTGTTCAGTTTTATGTTGAACCGTCCCATTATAATAACAGTTAAAGTTGTTAGATTGGTTATGGCAGGCGTCTAACTCGCGGCTCCCGAGCCACCGGTGCAAGATAGAGCAAAACAGACGAAATTTGCGCCCCAACGGATATTAATATGGGGTGTTTTACTAAAGAAAATTTTTGTTTGTGTGATCGGAATTTTTTTAAATTCCGGATAAGGCGAAACATTGAAACTTCCGGCTCGTTGCGCGACCCATTCTGGTGGTCGCACAAAGTTCACCGAGGTGTCAAAATTGAGGGTTTTGAATGACGAAACCGAACTCGCCCCAACACATTTCCACACTTTTGGCAAATGGGCCCCTCTAGCCCAGGAGCTCAAAGATACAAGAAAACATCAAGATCGTAAGGTGAAAGTGAAAGTTAGTTGTGTAGTGAAGAACGCACCGACCACGTCTTCATCCACGCCCTCATCATGGCTTCAAATGAATAAATTGAGAGTATTCCAAAACTGATGTTGTATCATATCCATTGTAGGAGCTGGAAATATAGATTTTATTCAAGGCGAAGAGACTTATGGAAATAGTGGATGGGAGTGCTAAACTTGAAGATCTAACACAAGCAAAGGACAAGGCAGACTGGACTGCAAAGGATGCTGCTGCACAACACATTATTTTGAGAACTGTAGATCAAACAGTTAATACACATGTTCTGACAAAGAAGACATGTAAAGAAATGTATGACACACTCAGTGAAGTGTACAAGAGAGACACTCAGCAATCAAAAGCTCAGCTGTTTACTGATTTTTTGAATTGTAACAATGATAAGACAAAGGACATCATGTCAAATGTTGAGGAAAAGAAAACATTCATCAACAAACAATCTTACTTGAGAAAATCATCAATCCATCACCTTACTTGCCCACCTCATGACCTTGTTCTTGCTCTGCTTTGAATGACGCACTTATTTTCATCGGTATGGAGATACATGTTTGAAGGACTCGGGGACAAAGTTTCATGACAATCCGTCACCTAGCGGCTGAAATATGATAAATATAGTGAGCGTCTGTACAGCGCTTCGGCAGCGCCGCGCGCAGCGGCCGGAGCGGCCAGCGCTACGCCCCCTTACGAATTGTATTATGAGGAAATGCAAGGGTTGAACGCGGTCAGTTCAGGGGAGGGGCAGGCTGGGCAGGCGCGGTACAGCACACATCACGGCGGACGTGCCATCCTGAAGACTCGTATTCTACGCTCGTATTAGAACCCACAAGCAGAAGCGAACATACCGTTATCAGCTGGAGCCGGAGATGGAACGGTCGAAGTGAAGGCTCCGGTAGTTGTCACTCCGGCGGAAGGTGTAGCTGGTGGCGGGGCAGCCTCCAGGAGGTCCATGGGCTCATCAGGAACTGGTGGAAGAAGTATAAGCGTTTATCTGGTGCTCTGGCATGTCGGTCGAGTGCCCGCACTCTTCCGGTTTTTGAGATATCCTTACTGTTCATAAAGGCACTTCGTGACCTCTGCGCGACCCCTAAATATTGTCTCATAGATTTCCGGGTTTTAGATTCATGGTTCGTATGTAAAGATGGAATTTTTGACGAGTCCGCCCCGACCAAGTGTGTTGGTACAATTGCGCATATGGACACATATGGTACATTGCGCATATGGACCACTCTACTGGGACACCATGTACACACCCTCCGAAATGGCACACAAAACAATACGGAGACGCACCGCCCGCCTCAGGCTATCGCAAGGCTATCCGTAAGGCTCCCTTTTTCTCGCGGGAGGATAAATACCATTATGGAAAGTAGTGGCAGTTTGCGAAGAAAAGACAGTTTTGAAACTTCTCAAAATTCTGAAAATTTGCGTGACAAACAACTCGAAACAACTTTTTGGAGTGACAACATAGAGTGAAAATTCATTCAAATTTGGCATTCCGGTGTGGAGCATCTTCGAGCTAAATTATTAGAGCCATCTCAATTTCAACGAAATCGGTAACAATAAAAAAAAATCGGGTATCTCGCGAACGGAAGGACTGACCGCAGAGTTCGATCAGGCTCGGTTTGGACCCCTCCGAAATATTTACATACAAAGAGTTTAGCAGGTAGTTTTGAAGATGAAGTGGATGTTTAGTTTATTGATCCCAGCTGGAAATCACATAGAATACCAGATGAAAAACATTAACCACTTGGATATTTTGCTTCTGGGTTTTCCAGGTTGGCCTGGATGCCCAGTATGGATTTTTGTTTTTCAGACCGATTGCTCCAATTCCAAGGCCAAATTTTTCCATTCCGGAATCCTTATGTCGAGAACGGAAGGACGGAGCGCAAATCCCCAAGGCCATGCGTTATATAAATATAAGCTGAATCCACTGTGGTTTCATGTAGGAATGCCTTGTTTGGCTCATCTAAACATGTGCTGACTGAAATCCCCACCCAGGGACTCTCCTGGGCACTCTCTTGACCTATCACGTTCCATCTCATCATCGTCGTCCTCCATGTGATTATCCACGTCCGTCTCCGCCATGAAATGTACCCCGGCGGGTCGGGGGCGCTCTAGCAGAGGGGGGGGGGGGGAGGAGGAGGGAAGGTGGTGGTGAGCCCTTGATGAGCAGGCACTGGGGCACAGCTGCATATTTAGCTAACGTAGGAACAAGATAAATACGGGTGAGCATGACTAAAGTATACCGTTACACACATTTTATAAGCAGCATTTTGCACAAAAATGCGTGTACAATAGTGTACGGCGGTGTGGACCAGGGTGTCGTACCTTACCGTAACGCAAAATATGTTAAAGTTACAGTAACTATCGGCGTCAGCATTTGCCAATAACGTTGCGTTAAATATCTTAACGAAAAGCCACAAGTCAGGGAGTTATATGGTATACCATTAACCTACAACTGTTAGTTAATTGAATTAACGTTAAATATGTTACCACCAACATTTATGTTATGTTTGCGACGTTATTAGCAATATAACGCAACGGGCGAAATTTTTTAAAACTTGAACCTGCGTGCTTTTTAATTTTCGTTGGAGTTAAAACTTTAACATGCCGTGACAAAATAACGTTACGTGTCAGTTTTCTGCACAAAAAAAAAGATGTTTTGGGAGGACAAGCTGCGTTGCCAAGAGCTGCCCCCCCCCCCTTTCTCTTTGTTGCCACATGTGAATGTCTCACCCTCACCACATTTTTTTGCCCCCGGAGACTCACGGTCTCCCAGGCACTTTGCGTACTGTTACCCTTCACTCCCCTAGCAGAAAAGCAAAAACCTCGATTGACGTAGGGGGGACTCGAACCGGGATCCATCAACTGGCGAGAACTCTCCACCATGTCTCGGCTGTCTAACCACTACGCCACAGGGACCACTGTCAAAAGTGAGTTCCGTAGCGATCTGCCTGCTGAGTGTGAGATCTTTGGCTTGGCTGCTACGCGCTGCCACAACACTGGCACCGAATCGAACGATGGTTCGTCACCGGGCCTGGCTGGGTTGGACCCGGCCGTTCGGTAGCAGAGCTTCGGCTACGGCTGGCGCTCCCAGTCTCCCCCGCTTCACCCTTGCCAGGCAGCGGTCAGTTCGCGCAACAAGACCGACAGAGATAAATGCGTAGACGGAACCTGACCCATTACATTCAGCTTGGCCAGATGGCGCAGTGGGTAGAGGCGCCGCTACAGACGGATTGTCCGTTGCTCGGTTGACCCCGGGTTCGAACACCACTGTCGCCCAATTTTCTTTTGTTTTTCTGCTCCGGCAGCGGTGGGAAGGCCGCCAAAATCAACAAGGGGGCACGGCTCGCCGGACGGGTCTTCGAGCGATTCGAGAAATGTGGCAACACAGGATCGGGGGAAGACGGGGGAAGGGGGGCGTTCACTGGCAACAAAGTAGTGCGAAGTAATTGTTTTTAAACTTTTGCAAGACTAACCAGATTTAACGTTAAATGAAAGGTATTGAGATAACGTTAAATCGACGATGCTCGATTTAACGTTAATTCCACCTGAGAATGCAATAACGTTAAAGACTTATCGTTAAACTTATAACGATTAGCGGCGTGGACCGAAATTAATGGTAAATCTTTCAACGTTAAATTGTGTAACGCGTTATACCAAGAACATTAAACAACGTTACAAGCGTATGATGATATTTCGATTCACTTCGTTAGGCGTTAGTGTTGTAAACTTTAACCGTCATAGTGATTGCACGACTCCCTGGTGTGGAGGAAATCGGCAACATTTCAAGGGTCGATTTGGTCCATACTAACGTACGACATTGTACGCAAATTGGCGCACTCAGTTTTTCAGCTGAAACTGAACCAAAGAAGTAGGCCATCCAGAAAAATGTGTTCTTGATCACAATTTTCGGCAAAAGCATTTGGATGGAATCAAGAATAATGTGATTTGGTCTAGGTGCAATTTACCATATCCAATGCAAATGCACTTTGCCAAGTGTACGTATGTGTTAAAACGTTCAAAGCCGCACATACCACCAGGGAAGAGCGCGGACACCACTCGGGTCCCCTGAACACATGCCACTTGGTACCAGGCAGGGATTGGTACTGGTGGAGGGGGTGGTCCCGCAGGATCTGCCCGCTTCCACAGCTTTAGTTTCTCAGTGGCCAGCCACAGCAGGAACCTGCCGTTGGGGCTGGCCTCGGCCTCGCCCTCTTGATTTTGCATGCACGTCCATTTCGCATTTCTGTAACAATGACATTGCGGTTTTGATCGCTCCTTTATAGCACCTAAGCAATTCTTCTCCGCCGGACCGCAGATGACATTCGTCACCGCTCAGGGGCTCACGAGAAGAGCGCAGGTGTGTGGCCCTGCCCGAGGGCGCGACGGCGCTCGAGCTCAAAAGAAATACTGGTAGGCCCGAAGTGTCGCAAAATAGTGTTTAGTGCAATTTTTTTTCTCGGGAATCTGGTAGAAATTAGTATGGAGAATCCAACTCTATCGGGTACCCACTGGGCATCGTTGAGGAAAATTCGGAAAAGCGGGAAAAGTGGCCTATTTTGGCGGTTCCGACTTGGTTCACTATTTTCGCTCTAGCGGGTGAACGGTTGCAGCTATAGAATCGCCGTTCTTGGTCACAGACGTTCCTCACACTGTCCCACATGTCCCCTCTACTGATGACTTTGATGCCCGACTGGTATTCCATGCCAAAAACCCGTCCGAAAGAAATTCCCGGCAAACTGTCAAAGTTAAAATTTGATTCTTCACATCGCTGCTCGTAAATGAGGCCCGATCGACTTTTTTCACTCGAAGCAAACCTTGTGCGGCGATTCTGTAGCCCCATGGCGGTATTCTCGCTCTTTCGATCAGACCTACGGTGACCGAGGTACTCGGTTTGAACCCGAGCGCTGCAGCTATCCGCGTTGTTCCGCGGCACGAGCTCCACTGCTCTCCCCACCACCGCCGTGCCGAGGCGGCGTTTGGGGAGAGCGCTTCCCGAAGGGGTGGTCACCCAGAATCATGTACACCTCCACTTTCACTTCCTTCACTTTCGTCACTTTGGGCAACTTTCACTACACTTTCGTCACTTCAGACAACTTTAACCTCACTTTTGTAACTTTGGAAAACTTTTGCCTCACTTTCGTCACTTTACACCACTTTCACTTTCACTTTACTTTTGTCACTTGTGTCATTTTACGTTCACTTTTGTCCACTTTCATATCACTTTTGGTCATATTTTTGTAGAGAATGGGACCTCAGCGCCTGGAAGGCCTACACCCGGGTTACCGCCTTACACGTGCGTTGATTGGGTTGCGTTCCTTCAGGGGCTCTCACTTCCTCGGTAATTCTGTGTTGTGTGAAACACGATATGTTTTATTCTAACCCATTTATTCACTTCCAATTGCCCCCCCCCCCCCCATTTCTTCCTTCTATTCTGCCCTACGCGCCTTCCGCTCTCCCTGCTACCCTTTCCTACGTCAAACGTGTTTTTGTGGTTTTGCTGTCGCACCACAAGGTAGTACTTGAGTACAGAGTGAAAGCGTACTTGTCGAGTGTGATATTTTTTATTCAACGTAACATTTAAAGGTGGGAGGGGTTGATAAACCCAATTGGGTATCAGAGCGGTCCGTGTGACGACTGAGTGACGCAAATTTCAAACTCATCACGACTCCCCGCCACCTCACTGCAATGTTGTTGCGTTTTGACATACATCAAGTCAAGTGCATCACGGGAAGTAGAAGGGAAGAGGCCGAGCCATCCGAAAGAACTTCATTTTCCCCCATTTTTTTCATTCGAGCAAGCGCTCCCACACTTCGCTTTCGCCCACCCCTCACCTCCTGTCCCCGCCCTCCCATAGGTCGGCAGCACGCGTCGCACTGGAGTAAGGAGTAGTCTTCGACTGGAGTGGCAATGGGTGCAATCTAAGTGAAGCCAACCTCAGTGCAGTCTTCCCGGCGGGGCGAGGGACGAGCCGGGCTAGGCCTAGGGGACCATCCAGTAGTGCGGTGCGTCGTGGTGTGGCGCGGCGTGGAGAGGAGAGGAGCGGCGTGGCGCGGCGTGGCGGTAGGCAGGTAGAGGAGTGAGAAGTGTGCGCCGGCGGGGCCCGGCTTACAGACCGGCCCCGGGCCCCGGCACCCGGAACCCGGGGTCGGACCCCGGGTCTCGCTTTACAGCCCCCCAATAACCATGTTACACGCGGCCAATGCTGTAGGGATAGGCATTGCCGCTCCAGTCGAAGACTACTCCTTACTCCAGTATGCGGACGAAACGGGAAGGCTTTTGGCCTTGTGCCTGCGGAAGATTGGGGGTGCATTGGAAAGGGACCGCCCCGCAGGCCATCAGGGGGCAATGACATCGGGATAGTGGAGACCTGGGGCCCGATGTATCAAGTTTTGAACGGGTTACGGGTTGAAATTTCAACGCGATTTCAACGCCATAATGTTCGGATTTCGGATACGTGTTATACAGGAACCTTGCAAATTCCAGGTGAGTATCTTGCAAAGTACGGTATGTATTACGGTTGCACAGAATAGTTTGTAGCCGCAAAGTTCATCATGTTCATTTCGGTTTTCGTTGTGTTAGTTTGCGATCAACTGTCAGTCCGTGATGACTTCACTAGAAGAGTGTCTGCTCAAAGAGTGGAATTTGGACGCCTACAGCAGCGTTTTCATCGGTAAGTTAATGTCATTGCCTCGAGTCTAGTGATGTGTCGTCTGATGTCTTGTGTAGGTTATAAAGTTTTTTATTTCACTATTTGTCGTTCAGAAAACAAAATTATGGGTCCAATCTTCCAATCCATTGAAGGGGAA
Organism: Odontothrips loti; assembly: GCA_038380765.1. Lineage (NCBI taxonomy): Eukaryota > Metazoa > Arthropoda > Insecta > Thysanoptera > Thripidae > Odontothrips > Odontothrips loti. The sequence continues at coordinate 1,913,298 of CM076253.1, forward strand.
TTTTTGGCCCTTTTGATTCCGCCGCTAGGCGACCGTTGGCAATTCGTCCAAAAGCGAAATGCGTGGAAAGACGTAGGATGCTCGCGGGTAGGGACGGCCTCTTTGTCTTCTGCTCCGGGTACTTCTTCAGCTCCTCTTGTCATGGATGTCATGACTTTAGATGAGTGTATGGTAAGCTACTGCTGAAGTTATTCTGAATTTTAGAAACGTGATAACTGCGTGTTTAAGATTCTGTCTGGATTGAATCTGAAATAGTGGTAGTTTGTGTGTTAATGTGTTTACCGCTTGTCTTTAGATTCATACAGCAGTTTCGTAAAACTTGGCATTTTACTTCAACTCTGTCCCGCACATGTCATCCCTAACCTCTTTCAACTGGTGGGGTTTTCTTGGTTTAAATCTCATAGACTAACAATTTTCTACTCTCTCTTTCTAGTCTAACGGTTGGCCTGAGGATTCCCGTGAAACCTGGGAGGTGAATGAGGAGGTGAGTGCTAAAATGAATCACTTGACATTTTCTGTAAAAGGCCTAGGTAGGTCAGTAACAACCTTGTTAATTGTTTCAGAATATTATTATTGAGGTTGACTGTCCTGAGACGTCTGCTAGTACCTCTAGTACCTCTAGTACCTCTAGTACTTCAAATTTTATGAAGCGGCGTCTGATTGACACTCCTAGTACCTCTAGTACCTCTAGTACCTCTTGTATTTCTAATATTTTAAAGCGGCGTCTGGTTGACACCTCCGATTTTTCAACATCATGCAAGCGTGACACAACCCTTAATGTTCTTCAATCTCTGGTATGTTTGGTGCAGTTTGCAATCTATTTTGTGGTACTTTGTGGCACTTCTGATTTGGTTTTCTTTTATAGGATTTGAAAGAACTGCTTGAAAATTCTGTGGGTGGTCAGTGGATTTTAAGAGGTTATGGATCACATAATACTCTTTGTAATGCCTCCCGCTCCGAATTAAGTGAAATAGTAGCATCAAAACTTCTCTTCATGACAACATCGTAAGTTGAGTACTTTTACTTTCAAGTGCCTTCATACTGTGACAGCTTTTCTTACATGTATTTTGTTCATTTCAGTCCTACTGAAAAACATTTTGAAATTCTGAATCAGAAAATTTTAGCTCTTTTTCCCAATGAAGATGTAAGTTTTCTATTACAATTTATGATTTGCTTTCATGCGTTTGTTAACTCTCCAGTTTGAAACTACTAATATTTTTTTTTATCTTAAATGTAGGAGTGTGTTTATTATGAAGGTCCACACCAAGGTAAAAATAGAAGACTAGCTCGAGGCAAGTTATTTGACAAGGTTAGGAACCTAAAAGTAAAATACGGCTTGACTGAGAGTCGTAATCCAAGCAAAGATTCTGGTTCCCAGAGCACTGGTGGAGAGGAAGTATCCTTTGGCGTTTTTGGTCCTGCAGGTATTTATTGATTAATAGTTAAGTTTGTGTGTATGAAATATGTGTTCTCTTCTCACTAGTTTTTGTTTCTTCTTGTTTTTTCAGATAGCCTGACACAAGAAGAAAAAGATGCTGTTCATTTCTTGGCTTCATGGCAAGAACCCATTAGTTTAGTTGTACAGCATTGGAAAGCATCAGTGCGGCCAAGACTGAGCCAGTTAAAAGGACAAAGGGAACTTGGAGAAAAAATTGTGCACTTCATGCAGGCATGGCCACACTTAAAGACCCCTGATGCAGCTGTTTTGGTAAGTTATATGTACAATTGCTTACTGACAAAGTAGGCCTTATTTTGCACATTTTAAAAATTCTTTTTTGTTTCAGGTGGACATTGATTTTGAAGGCCTAAGACCTGGCAAGGGAAACCTTCTTAAAGAGAAGTGGGGTACTTTTGTTACTGCTCTACGAACCTTGGCAAATAACAAAAAAATTCTAAGCAAACAAGACTGCGTAGGCAAGGCACTGCTAAAAATCTTCAAGAGCAAGCAAAAATTGACTGAATGTATGTATTATATGGTTGACCTTGCCTTCAATGTAATTTTTTTTAAAATCATACATGTGTTAGTTATTTTTTTAAAATTTCTTTCGAAGGTGAAGAGTGGCTGTTACTTATAGAGTTATTGCCGTCGCTCTGTATTTCAAACCGAATGGTAGAGGTTGGAACCACACGAGTAAAACCTACTGTCGTTGAGTCCAGAACAGCATTCGTGTTAAGAGTTGATGTGAGTATTTTATTTTGCCTGAAATATTTAGTCTGTAAGCGCCCTTTTTAACAGCCTCGTATGTTTTACTGGTTTTTCAATACTGTGTTTTAATCTTGTTTTTCTTTTCTACTTTTCTTCAGGATGCTGGTAAATTTCCAAGCAAAGTGAGCCAACTTAAGGGACGTATGGCTTCCATCAGTGCTACTTTACAGCCTTTTATTGCTGTGTTGGGTATAAGTCCCAAAATTATTCAAATTTATGTATGTGTGGATGGCCATATGTATAAGTGTGATGACATCAAAACAGCACTTGATTTATGCTTTAAAGTATTTTATGTGCTGGATTGTGAATACCCACCATTTGCTGAGCACTTGTGGCAAATAGTACAGAGGTACTTTTTTGATATAAATGAAGGACCACATATTACTTGTGTTCAGACTTTTGTTAGTACCTTAAAAGCAATGAGTCAGAGTTCTGTCTAAGTTACACGTTTTCTTCTGCATTTATTGAGTACCGTTTGTTTTAAGTGTAAATTATTTTATACTCTGTCTTGTATTGTCTCATATTTGTCCATCATGTTTAAGTGCTGTGATTGCTTGACGTGCTTCAGGACTTCAGGTCTTTTAATACAGCACATAAAATGTATTCATGTGGAAATGACAGAATATGAATGCAAGCAAATTGGTTGTTGCAAAGTGTTTAGTGATTTAGGTTCATTTAAAAGGCATATTAATAAGTGCTTCTTTAAACCTACTGTTTCTAGTGTACATGGTGGCCATGGATCAAATATTGATCAGTTGGTGCTAACAGACTTAAATGTTTGTTCAAGTAGTATAGTATCAGATACTGAAGACATGGATTGTTCTGAAACTAGAACGGATAGTGCCGCAACTAGACAATCTTTTAGTAAGGATTTGTCGAAGTCAGTGCTTATGTATGTTGCGTCTCTGTATTCTATAAACTCAGTTCCTCGCTCTCTAGTTCAGAATATAATTGAAATGCATCAGGAGCTTTTAGGTTCTGGTTTTCTTATTACTCTGAAAGATAAAGTGCTTTCTGTCCTTTCTAGTAAATTGTTGAAGCAGAATGTCAGTAAAGAAAAAGAGGAAATAGAAGAAATGTTTGACCAAGTTCATGACATGTTTAGTGGTCTTGATACAGAATATAAAAGGTTTGAGGTTTTTAAACAGTGTGGTGCGTATATTCCTCCAGAACCTTATAATATTGTCCCGTCTGTTGATGAAAAGGAGATTGATAATGATGTTATACTGGAGCCTGTTATGCTCACAGGTCATTATGTTCCCATGGATAAGTGTCTTAAAGGTTTCCTTGAGTTGCCAAATGTATTATCTTCTATTTTGCAATACATGTGTGAGCTTGGTAATGAAACTACTGTTTTGGAAAATATTATACAAGGTGAACTTTGGAGAACTTGTATTGTTCCTAAATTTGATGGTAAAATTGTTCTACCTTTGAATTACTATTTTGATGAGTATGAACCAGATAATGCTTTGGGTTCACATGCTGGTGTTCACAAAATGGGTCCAGGTTATTTTGATATTTCTTGTTTACCTCCTGAGTTTCAGAGTGCTCTGGAAAATAAGTTTCTTGCTAATATTTTTCATGCCTGTGATAGGAGTGCAGGAAACTTTCAGGTTTTCAGACCGGTTCTGAATATGCTTAAATCTCTTGAAGAAGAGGGAATTAGAGTTGTTACTGATACTGGTGTGTATCAGATTTATTTTGCTTTGGTTTTGGTTATAGGTGACAATCAAGGTTTGCATAGTATTCTTGGTTTTATTGAAGGATTCACTGCCAATTTTCCATGCTACATCTGTAAGGCACCAATGTCTGTTGTGACGAAACAGGTAGTTCAAGATGATGCACTTCTACGTAATTTTGAAAATTATAGAAATGATGTCTTACTCAGTGATAGTAGTGTTACTGGTGTTGAAGAGGAGTGTATCTTTAATAGCCTTACAAGTTATCATGTTGTTAATAATTTGTATGTTGATTTAATGCATGATGTTGCTGAAGGTGTTGCTAACTTTGACATGTGTAGCCTTATTTATTGTCTTGTTAGGAAGCAATATTTTGACTACAATGTTTTAAATGAGAGAGTGCAAGGCTTCTTCTATGGCCCTGATGAATTGGGTAACAAACCACCTATCATACTTCAAGATTACATCGATAAGGAACATTTGAAAATGTCTGCATCAGAAATGTTGTGTTTTGTGCGTTTTTTTTGCATTAATGGTTGGAGACTTGATTCCTAATGATGAGCCTCTATGGGCATTTTATAAATGCCTGTTATGTATTTTAGAAATTTTGAGTGCTCCATCAATTACTTTGGTCGAGGTTAAGATTCTTAAGAGCCATATTGTAAATCATCATACTATGTACTTAGATTTGTTTCAGAAACCTTTAAAACCAAAGCATCACCATTTAGTTCACTATCCACATGTGATTAAATTAATTGGTCCCCTTTCAAGGGTTTGGTGTATGCGCTGGGAATCTAAGCATCGTGAATCAAAGCAGTATGCTTATGTGTCATGCAATAGAATTGATTTACCTCAGTCAATAAGTATTAAGAGTCAACTTAAATTATGTTTTCGTTTTATTTCAAATAGAGGCTTGGAGTCCTCCCTGGAAACATCCACTGTTAATTTTAGAACGATAGATAAATCAACTAATTTCAGTTCTTTTTCTCACATTGTTCCTCAATGTAAATTAAAGTGCAGTAAATTGAAGTGGGTCAGAATTCAGGGCACTAAGTATCATGTTGGTTCAGTTCTAGTGGTTGATTTAGATGACTTGTTTCCTATTTTTGGTGTTTTACATGTTATTGTGTATGATGAAAAAAACAAAGATGTCCATTTTATTGTCAAGCTACTGAAAACTGTTGGTTTTAATGAACATTTTCATTCCTACAATGTTGAGAGTCACATTATTAATAATTGGAAATTTCTTAAACATTGTGATTTGGTGACATACCTTCCTTTATGCCTCAGAAAGGTCGGTTCAAAAACTTTTGTAACCTGTCGCCACATCTTGTGAATTATTGGTTTCTATTGTATTTATTGTTTGTATTGTGTTGTAGTTGTATTTTTGTTTTGACTCACAAATATTTAGCCATTTTTAAATTGTTCTGGCTATCGAATATTTACCTAAAGTTAAATAAAAGACTGATATTTAATGTTCTGAACTTTTATTATTCAATAGTTTTCCCTTAATTCTAACTAATATCTTTAACTACACAAACAAAATACATAAAGAAAAGATAAAATTGAACTAATGAGATTCTGCTGACATGAAATCCATTGGTATCCTTAACATATTTTACAAAATGCATAGCCACTGTGCTTTTAATTGTCCCTCAAGTATGTGTTTATGCTTGAAACGAGAATCGCCGATCCTGGGACGAACATACTTGATTCAGACAGGTGTAGTGTTGAAACAAGCATAGAATTGCTTAGCGCCAAGCATAATATGTTTGGCGGAGAATTTGTTGTTTAAGCATGAAAAATGCTTTGGATCCAGCATAATATGCTTGAACCAAGCATCCATTTTTGAGAGTGTACAAACATTTCGGTTTGCAAGATGTTAAGAGTGAACTTATTTTCGGCTATCACGGCTCATTTCGGCTCCGCGACGAGTATAACACAAACGTAGTCCTCGTGAAAATTTGACAATTGCATTTGGCACTCGATTTCATCTGGCAAATATAATCCGATTTCAACTGGAGCATGCGCGCTGCATCGCCTCTTCTTTTCCGAACATTTTGACACCTTTCTCTTGTTTCTGCGAGTTGTAGTTTGGGTTCAGCGTGCGGAAACAGAATCCAAAGCGGAAGGCGTTAAAAAAAATTTTAACGTTCAATAACTTTGAACGCCCAAGGGTTAGTGTAGGTGACAAAAATTCCTGTTACTCAGCGTATCAAGTTCTACCAGAGTCTCGAGTCAGAAATTCTCCAGGTTTTAGTTCCACGAAACCCCCCCTTTTTAGCCCGTCCCGAGACGTTTCTTTAGAAACGGCAGGAGCCGGGCTTATAGTCTGTTGCCGACTGTTTGTTCGTTCGGGCGGACGTGTGTACGCCGACTTATCGTTCACATAAAAACTTCAAATTTGGAGGATAAACTACTTTCTTGACCCAGAACCACGCACGGTGGCAACAATTTTCGATTTATATCGCATATTTGATTAAGGCCATCCGACCGACTCGCCACTTGGAGCAGGAGGGCGGCGCGGGTCCGGGCCCGGCTGCATCGTTTTTGGGGGAGAATGCCAGTTACTGTATGTAGTGTGGCAACGCCGCCGCGCCGGTGTCCTCACCGATGCCTCCGCCGGGTCCTGCTCAGTCCTGCTGCCGCAGTCTTCCGAGATCCGGGGCCTCCTTTTCCTATTTTGGGCGTGTCAACTCGGCTCAAAATTATCGTACGAACACGCCTCAAAAACGCAACTGCAGTGCCGTGAGGTGTTAAGAACATTGGGATCAATTTCAAATTTAAAAAACTGTCGCGTCAAAATTTGAACTTTGAAAGTGCGAAGAGATCGGACAGCATGTCGTCGACCCCATTGTAAAGTCTATGGGCCCCCTACACTCACTGCAGGCATCGCATTAGTCGCGCACGTGCGCGGCGGCAGTGCGAGTCTTTCAGAGACAAAGTTAGAAACAGAGATTTGAACGTAGGAAAAATATGGATTTGTATATCCTTGCATGTTGGCGATTAAAATGGTACCAAACACGATGTAATTGACGCTGTTTTTCGCCGGTTTGAGGTGATCTTGTTGGACCTCACTTCGTCATTTAATAAAACGGTAATATCCGGTAAAATCAATAATCCCCCGTACCTCAGCTCCTAATTGGCGCACAGACTTGGTACTTAGACCACTATGCACGGGATTTAAACGCGAACAGGATGAGTGCAATATGGATGCGATATCTGGATTTAAATTTGCACGTCGAAAGAAGGCCATAAATTATGAGCGACCCCTGTCATTCACGCGCCGAGATCTGCGATGGGACAAAAGGACCCCGGCGGACCCCGGCAGCATGTCTATGTCTAATCCGGCAGCCGAGCGGGGATGTGAGCTGGTACGGCTGAAGACCCACTCAAGTCGTGTGGGAGGTGTGCAACAAGGACAGGACACGATCGTTTGTCTCTCTCTAATGATGAACTCACTGGCAAAACATGACTTCTCCGTGCATACACGCTAGCCGTGCAAAATTTTCAAGATTTTTTCTGATGATGGGGTGTGGTAAAGGAAGGTTCAATCTAGCGCATGACATAAATTTCATCCCAAAGAAGGTACTCCTTGACACCAAAAAACGCGTGTTTCGCAAGGCCTTGTTCAAGGTGTTCCAGGGATCCTCCTGGAATTTGAAGGGCCGATTGAAACCCGTCATGCGCTAGTATGGACAATTTTCTAACACCCTGCAAAGTCCCGTCTTGCTGCGACGTCTAGTTTCCGCGGCGTGTATGCACGGAGATCTAAAATAATTGAGAAATTTGCAACTTTGCAGCGCTCTAGCGCCTAAACTAAACAACGCACGCTGGTGCGGTTTTGGACAATGACTAAACTCACAGTCCTCTGTCGATTTATCGAAAAAAGTTTTTTTCGGTCGGATGGCCTTAATGAAAATATGTCTGTTTTTGTTTTTTGAGGTTTTAATCGTAACAAATAGCCGCTATCGGGCACTTCTAGGGGGACTTGAGGCGGAGGGCCGAAGGCCCCCGCAAACGCCGCCGGCAGGCCACGCTGGCCAACTCGCCCTGTCGAACCGAGGTGCCGGTGGAGCGCAGCGGAACTGGCACCGAGGTTGACGGAAGGGACGGGCCAGCTTGTTGTGGCTACGGTAAGTAACGACTCCCTGGTCTGTGGCCGGCAGGCGCCGTCGGAGCTTCTCGGCCGCAGGCTGCGTCAGTCAAAAAACGGAGACAAGTGTCATAGGCTGTCTTTCTCTACGATTCGCACGCCACACAGCCTGTCCGCTGCTATCCGCAGGCGGTCAGCGAGGCGGTCACCCGGAGGTTCTCGTGCAGCTCTCTGGAATAAAACTTGCGGCCTCCACAGTGGCAGCTGTATTTTGAAAACGGCATTCCTAGTAAAACCTGTTAAAAGTTTTCCTGGTGTTTTTTTTTGTCAGATTTTGAGATTTTAGAGCTTTTGGGCTGGAATGCGGTTTTCGAAACCTATCATTGGGTAATTGGGCAACTCAATTAACATTTCGCATGTATTGAACGCCTTGAAGCCTCAGGATGAAGAGTTCAGGCAGCTCGGGGACCACCCCTCCCCCCTCCGCATTCTCCTCCCCATTTTCTTAGCCCTAATTCACACCATGGCATGCATGACGTCGACCTTTCGACCGGAACCATTATACCAGGTGTCCCATTTGCCCCGTCACAAGGGAAAGGTAGGCAAGCTGGGCAAGCCCGCAGCTCCGTCTCTTTCTCTCTCGGCCGGACGCGTGAGAAAGAGACGGAGCTAGTTTGTTGCGGGCTTGCCTACCATTTCCTTGTGACGGGGCGAATGGGACACCTGGGAAGTGACTGAGAAACAGAATTCCAATGTATTCTGTTTCGGTCTGCCGCAGGCTGCCGAGTGCCGAGGAGACGCAGAGGGTGCACTCTCAAAAAAGAATGCTCGAATCAAGCATAAAATGCTTGATCCAAAGCAGTTTTGAGGCTTAAACCACAAATTCTCCGCCAAGCATAATATGCTTGTTCTAAGCATGACTATGCAAGATTTAATAATATGCTTGGCTAAAGTGTGCCCATAATGGCGGCAAGCTTCGTTATGCTTGGAACAAGCTTCATATCCTTGCAACAAGTATCATGAATTTTGATTAAAAGCAGCAGCCGGCCAACGCACACGAACTCAGCTTAACTCAGCTTAATGCGCCGCCACTACTTATGCACAACCGCGGACAAGATCCAAAACGGCCCCCTGCGTATGAGGTCGCTGGCTAGGGCTGCGAAGGAACTAGCTAGGGCTGTGAAGGATCTGCGAAAGCTGCGAACTAGGGGAACGGTAATGCCAGCCCCTAACAGGGCCTGTCAAAAAACTCCGACAAAAATCTTCATTTCACGTATTATGCGTTAGTTCAAATATTCATTTTTGACAGTGTGACCCGGGTACCGCCACACAAGCAGTCCCGGACGAGTGCAACAAGATGCTTTGGTATGTCTCCGGCCGAGCACCACTGCTCGGCAGGGGCGATAACAAAGTCGCAGCGGCAGAGTGTGTGTGTGTGTGTGTGTGTGTGTGCGCGCGCGCGCGCGGGTACATGCTACGCGGCGCGCTGACTCATACCACCCAAGCGGCAGAGGTCCAATGGTCCACACAGGGGCTGAGACGGCGAGGGGGGGGGGGGGCAACAGTAAATCATGTGCGAAGCAAATTGTTATGAACGCAGTTCGCTTGGTGCCTGCGGATACCGCCGGATACCGCCGCACGCCAGAGTTGCATGGGTTGCCTACCCTGCAGGCGCTGGTCCGTGCGCGAACTGCTCTCAACAGCATACCGCCGTGCCCTACTCGTGCGACTTGGTGCGACTTTGTTCAAACGGTGTGTTCCGGGGGGGGGGGGGGGGGTAGGAGGGCTCTTTGTAACACGAACACGCTGTAGGAATTACGATCTAAAAGTAAGAGATGTTAAATATGGGGGTTCCGGCCCACGCAGGGCTCTGTTTGGGGAGTGAAGGAGAGCGGACGTGTTTTGAGTCGCTCCAGGGCACGCCTCGGCCCCGGCCCGTTCTCTGGCGGCCGAGACCGGGGCTGGAGCCTGCGGCACCGTTTCCTGGTTCGGGTGTTGTAGCGGTTTTCGTAGTGCAATGTAGTGCAACGCAGTGGAGCGCAGGGTAGTAGTGCAGTGTAGTGCAGTGTTGTGCGGGGTAGTGTGACACAGCGGGGCGCGGAGTGGCGTGGTGCAAGGTGGCGCAATGTGACGCCTATGGTGATAGCGCGCACTGGACGCCCCCCAATGTCCTAGGTCAGCCAGCCACACAAGCCCTACCCACGGATCCAGCCTGATAAGTATTCTACGTCGGTAACCCGGACAGGTTCCCGCAAGGAGGGTCAGTCTACAGGTGTGTGTCCAGCCCAGCAGCCGCCGCTGCCCAGCGCAGGTCGCAGTGCAGCCCAGCCGCCGAGGGAAGCCCATTCCCACTGCATGCCCCCCCCCCCCCTCCGCCCCCGTCCCCCTCTCCCCTTTCCAGCCTAACTACCGCCTAGGACCCAGCAGCCTGCCTGCAACAATCGGCCCTTGTCCCAACCCCCCCCCCCCCCACTCCCACTCCCACGCATGTCGCATGATGCATGCTTAAAGCCCCGCTTAAAGGGGGACGTAGCGCTGGCCGCTCCGGCCGCTCCGGCCGCTGCGCGCGGCGCTGCCGAAGCGCGGTGCAGACGCTCACTATATTTATCATATCTCAGCCGCCAGTTGACGGATTGTCATGAAACTTTGGCCCCGAGTCCTTCAAACATGTATCTCTATACCGATGACAATAAATCGGTTAGAATCTATGTCTAACTACCTTCTATCGTTAAACGCAATCACGTAAACGTTACGTAACTAAAAGTTAGGTTTTCAGCGAAAAAATGAGAAAAATCGCTCTATCACGTTGTAGATACACGTTTTATCTGCCCCTCTGCCAAAGGGGATACCTCTGGAGCCAACGGTGTGTTCATGGCGTTTAAAACCCTGAGCCCTTGCACACTCGGTTTTGCGAGGACTCCGGGCCGGGGGGCTAGGAGCGGCTCGCCACGGCCGCGGCGTCCCCCGCACCGCACCCTCACTCCACCACCCGGCGGGGCTGCCGGGGCCTGCGGGGCGGGGAGAGGCGGCGGGGGCCCCGTCCGTCCGTCTCACGTCTGTCTGTCGCCACAATGCAGAGACTGCAGCCGGGCAGCCGGACACCGTTTTCGTGAATCTGGTCGGCCCGGAGCCTGCGGGGCGGCGCGGCGTGGCGTGGCGTGGCGTGGCGCGGGCGCTTCACCGCGGCGCGCGCCGCGGCGCCGTGTGTAAGAGGAAGGGGTAATTTCTGTTCTTTAAACTGGTAAAAAACTGTGGATACTTCAGGATTGCCGGCGATTTTAATTGAGTGAAGACAAACACATATTTATACCATCGTCTATTTTAATAAAACTTCAGTACAGGGAAACGAAAACAGGGCGCAGGTACAAAACAAAAGAATGGTACAAAGTAACCACAAGAAAAAACAAATGGCAACAGAAATAGTTTGAATTAAACTGATACAACAATTTGAAGGTCCGAATTTTTTTTGAGCCTTTATTTTTAATTTTGTTAATGTTTTCTCTTTTTCGCCTGTTTTTTTTTTATTTCTTCTTGAATTTTCTTTCGTAATTCTGACATTTTTTCTGCTCTCCTTTTTTTCTCTTCTGCATCTCGCTTCATATCTTCTGCTTTCCTTTTTTTCTCTTCCTCTTCTCTCCGTTGTTTTTCTAGTTTCTCCTCTTTTTTCCGTTCTCTATCTAGTTTTTTCTGCTCTTCGGTTTCCTTTTTTCGCCGGTAATCATTTATTGCATCTTGAATATATTTCGGCTCCCTGATGTCATTGGTCTCCTTTCGCACTCTGCAGTAACGGGGAAGGACGTACTCCGGGAGATAAGCCTCTAGGTAAAACCTGGTGAAATGAATGGAACTCGGTAAAAAAAAATGACATCGAATAAATTAAGAACCGTTGTCATCAATGTCAAATATGCACGTACTTCACAAGATGTGGCTCCATAGACTTTCTCCAGAATTCGTCGTCGCGGGGCACAATGAGCAGCAAGTCCCATTCGTCTGTCCATACATAGAATAGTGCATCATCTCGCCCCGTGATGTGTAGCTGGCCCTGGACTTGAAAATGGTACCGGCTGCGCTGCTTTAGTCTCACCGTACCGCCCACGTCCATTTCCAGGTACGGAAGCTGCGGCATATCCGATTTTATTAGAAAAAAAAAAAACATCACAGAGGGGAATAATGTTTGTTCATACATCCACTACCTTACCTTGTTACCTCGGATCGCTTCTTGAACGGACGCGAACGGTTTGGCGCTTGTTGGGCACTTCACTTCTAGGACCCTCGTGTCCCCTATCAGCCCGTCTGAAACCAGCGGTAGAATAGTCAGAGAGTTGGTTATTAGGAACACCGATGCGCCTAGGAATAGCATACGAAATACACACTCACCGGGTGTCGCGCCAAGGAAGGGGTGTTGTTTGTCCACAAAGAGGCCGCACTCCCGCACACATATTCTGTGGTGCTCCTGTAGTCTCTTTATGGCCTTCTCCTCGTCCGCGACCCCCGATTTGCACGACTGCAGCTGGCCCTTTTTCTCCCCGTTGTGCAAAAGGTCATGCACCATCTTTTTACACGACGTGTGCGCCATCCGTGTACATATCTGTCCAAAGGACGACGCACACAGCCGGGGGCGCCGCTCCACAAACCACTCCTCGGACCGCTGCTTGAAAGACTGGATTTCGTCCAGCCTTTCCAGGTCTCGGTGTAATTTGCCTAGCAGCTCTTCCATTCTCCTCCTCATGATGTTTAGTTCCTCCTGAGTGTCCGGAGGCAGTGGTGGGAGCGGCACAGCCCTGGCGCGGGGGGCGCGGGGCGCGTCCGGGTCGTCAGGGTCATCGGGGTCCTGGGGCGCTCGCTGTCCCATCCCGTAGTGCCGGTCAGGCCCTGCAGCTGTAGTTCTCTTCCGAGGCACACGTCCCTCCCTCTCCCGCTGCCGCCGCAGTGCGCGGCGCCGGCGCACAGAATCCAGCTGCCGGGCTTTCTTAGCGGCATGCTGGGCTGTGTAGAAACCTAGGGAACAACAGGGCATGCGTTAGTTTACAACAGAGCCCCCCGCCCCCACCTCCCCCACCAATCTGCGTACAGTACGGTACGTACCTAGACGGTTGCCGCTTGTCAGTTTCCTCTGTACCTCCTTCTGAAATTGCCCCCCTGTGTTCATAGATAGAACTGCAGCGGAGCATCTATGGTTGTACGACAACCGGTGGGAGTAAAACACCCTTTTACCATTTATAAATTTGGCGATCACTCCGTTCGCCGCTTCCGCCTGGTTGTTGTTCTGGTTGTGCAGCAGGCTTGAGGCGTGGTCGGCCATCGAGTTGCCGTACTTCATGACCTCCGTCCACATCCCAGCCCTTTCAAATCGGGGGATCAGATCCTCCTCAATGTCAGGGCCGGGCTGTGGAACAGGCGAGGGCGCCGTTGAGGTCGACGGGGCAGCGGCGGCCTGTGCTGCGGCCTCCCGGGCCTGTACAGCCTTGCAGAAGTACCGGTCACACGCCGTGTGCCGGCCGAACACATGAGCCGCGGCGTTCAGGATGTCCGCTCGCAGGCGCTGAACACGTAGGGGGCGCGTGTGAGAGCCTGCGAGGGGAAGGAGTGTTAGACAAGTGAAAGTCAAAAGAAGCAGGGGTGGTCATGGGCCCGGCTATGTGTCTCCGTATCTTACCAGTCTCACGCGCGCGATAAACACTGGCCGTACTGATAGCCGTCACCAAGGGCTCGATGTTGTCCCTGATTAGGCATCGGAGGGCCAGCATCTCCTTTTTCATAATGGCGACCTCCTGCCTGTTGTCCTTGTCGACGTGGTCGGGCAGCGGGAGCTTGGTGTTGGCAGAGAACTCCAAGAGCCACCCTCTGAGGTTGCGTAGAAGGTGGTTCTTGCAGTTGATTTTCTCCACCAGCTCCAGGGGGCCGTATGGCATTCTGTCGAGCAGCGCAGCGTGCACGCTTGCGTCCCTGTCAGCTAATAGTAGGTCGTCGTTAGAAAAGAAGAAAGGAAACTACGAATCCCTTCAATATGCCATAACGATATTACTCACCCACGAGCTGATAGTACTTGACGCCGTGCATCTCTACACTGCAGCAGAATCCCTCCACAATAATGCTGGTTTCCATCTGCGTTGGGGGGCCCGTAAAATTTTTGGCACACGCATGAGGCTTTGATCTCACTCTGTTCTTGGCCGCCATGACGCACACGAAGCAGTGCTTGTTGCGCATGCCGATGAACAGAGCTCGACCCGTACGTCTTCCAACAATCACAGCCTGAAAAAAAAAGTCATTACTGATTTTAGCGACGCCCCACAAAAAAACGACTACGACCTCGATACCCGAAAGGCACCCCACACACCCACACACACCCACACACGCGCACAAGAGCGCGCGCGCGCGCGCGCGCAGGCACTTACACTTACACTAAAACAGGACTACGTCCCAAAGAAAGTGCTTTGCTTACCGCGCCTGACTTAGCGTCGTACTTGGTCTTGTAGCTCCGCTTGCCCCACGAACCGTCGGCAGTCACACTGATCCGCGGTGTCCCGTCGGGCGCTAAGTTTCCTGCGGCAGTGGCCAGGCGTCTCTCCTCTCGACCTGCCTCCAGCATAGATTCTAGGGTGGCCTCTTCCACGGCAGAGCCCACCTTACGCTCGCGCAGGATGTACGTAGTCCGCGCCATGCACGGCATGTCCAGACCCGCGGCCAACTCCTCGATCGTGGCGTAGCCGCCGCCAGAGGCCAGGGCGCCCGCCACTATGGCATCATTCACGTCGGGGATGTGCGCCTCGCGAGCATCGGTGTTGATCTCGGTTATCTTCCCACACACCTTACACACGAATTCAAGCACCGACTGGAATCCAGTCCTCGTCTCCTTCGTGAAGTACGAGTCCATCCAGGAGCATCCCGTACCGCCCTTGTGGCGATCTTGTTGGATCTGCCGGAACAACCCTTCCAGCCAGCAGAGGCGGCGCCCAGTCAGCTCCCCCGCGGGAGGGCCGCGGCGCGGTGGGCCCGCCGACCCAGTCCCGTCTCCGTCGCTGTATAACATGAGGAACACTGTGACAGGGCCGGTCCGAACACTCGCTGCGGCAGGTGCAGTGGGCAGGGTGGGGCACTTACGCTTGTTCCGGGCGCAGCGCCCTGACGGGAGTTGCCTGCTCCTCCGGGACGAAGGCGTACTCATCACGGTGTGGCGGGGTCGAGGCCGCGACGCGCGCCGCGTCCGCGCGCCCGGTGGGCGTGTGCGGCACGGCCACGGGCACGGCCGCGTGCTCCATGGGGGGCGTGGCGGGCCTAGCATCGGCCGTGTAGGCGCCGGCCGCCGGCTCCAGCGGGGGCTCATCCACACAGGGCTGAACGGGCGGCGCCGCGGGGGGAGGCACCTCGACCGCGGTGAGGCCTAACTGACGCACACTGGGCAACCTCACCACCTTGAGGACCTTGTTCGCCCTGCAACCCGGAAACACAATTAGCGCGGGTTCGAAGTACTGCACGTGTCCGGTAGGGCAGTGTTGCAACTTACCTTGCGTTACGAAGTAGCTCCTTGCGTTTTTTCTTGTAGTAAGTTTTCTTCGGCTTTGCCATAGTTCCACGTACAACGCACAAAATCAAAACAAAACAATAAAATCGTCTCGGACGGCACTGCACTACACGGGGACGTTCCTAGCCAGGACTGCGATGTTTCCAGCACACGCGACACGCTCTTCTGCGAGGACTGGACAGGACTGGCCCTGTCCTGTCCATCTCCACCCGCGTGCCCTTCTGTCTGTCGTCTGCTACTGACATACTCGGCTCTGATTGGCTGAAACCAGGCTTTTTGAAGATTGCCGAACGGTGGCGATGACCCCCGACGACAGGAGCGCGGAGCCCCATAACAACGGTGCAATGCATGTCAACTGACATTGCTGCTGCTGGACATGTGCAAAACATGTGGGAGCAGCAGCTAGCAGCAGCCGAGACGTGAGACTGACAATGAGACGGGGTCATTTATTGCCCTACTGCACTGTCCACTGCACTACTCCTCGCCACGCCCGCGCGGTGCGGTGCGCAAGGGTCCTCTCGGCCGGCCTGGCCAGTCCTCCGGCCGGCCTAATCCCCTAAGCCTAAGACAAAGGGAGACGGGCGAGCACGAGTGCGTGTTGCTGCACATGCCGTAGTATACATCATAACATTGAAATCGCTGCTGTGGAAACGTTTTCCAAATGCTGGCAAAACACGACGCAACGGAAAAAAAGGGGAAGGGTCGGTAAATTTAAAGATCTCAATCTGCCAATACCTCCGCGCGGCGAGTGGAGGGCGAAGGGAAGACCACAACGCTCTGGAGCCGCAGCGAACCAGCGTACAATGCTGCAGTGCAACGCTGCTCTCTGTCGCACCTCGCACTCTCCGGCCGGCACCCTTCACCTGTTCCGCCCTTCGCTGTACAGGCGCGCGCCGCGGTGAAGCGCCCGCGCCACGCCACGCCACGCCACGCCGCGCCGCCCCGCAGGCTCCGGGCCGACCAGATTCACGAAAACGGTGTCCGGCTGCCCGGCTGCAGTCTCTGCATTGTGGCGACAGACAGACGTGAGACGGACGGACGGGGCCCCCGCCGCCTCTCCCCGCCCCGCAGGCCCCGGCAGCCCCGCCGGGTGGTGGAGTGAGGGTGCGGTGCGGGGGACGCCGCGGCCGTGGCGAGCCGCTCCTAGCCCTCCGGCCCGGAGTCCTCGCAAAACCGAGTGTGCAAGGGCTCAGGGTTTTAAACGCCATGAACACACCGTTGGCTCCAGAGGTATCCCCTTTGGCAGAGGGGCAGATAAAACGTGTATCTACAACGTGATAGAGCGATTTTTCTCATTTTTTCGCTGAAAACCTAACTTTTAGTTACGTAACGTTTACGTGATTGCGTTTAACGATAGAAGGTAGTTAGACATAGATTCTAACCGATTTATTGTCATCGGTATAGAGATACATGTTTGAAGGACTCGGGGCCAAAGTTTCATGACAATCCGTCAACTGGCGGCTGAGATATGATAAATATAGTGAGCGTCTGCACCGCGCTTCGGCAGCGCCGCGCGCAGCGGCCGGAGCGGCCGGAGCGGCCAGCGCTACGTCCCCCTTTAAATCCGCTCAAATCTCCCCGGAGCCGCCGGACCACCCCTCAGCGCCGTGCCAACCGCCCTCCTCTCCTGTGAAGACATCCAGACCCAGCCAGCACTCGTCAAAACATCGCACCTCTGCCGGCGCGCCGGGTGCTGCGTGAGAGTTTGTGGCAGTGTACCCCCTCGGCTGCGTCCGACTGCGTCACCGCGTGCGTTGGGGGGAGGGGGGAGTGAAATGTTGTTTACGGTGTACATTGGAATTCTGTTTGGTTCCGGTCGGAAGGTCGACGTCATGGTTTTGGAATCGCTGCGCGCTTGCTCGCCCCCTCTCGTCGCTAGCTTGCTTCAAACCTCCCTTGGAGGAGGACTTGTTCTCGGAAATCTCACACGCGAAGAGTGAGGCGTCAAGAACGGGGGACGGGGCTGGATCGTTCTGTTCCAGCTCTAATTCGTTGCTCACAACCCTAGCGAACGTTCTCTCATGCGGAGGCAGGCGAGAAGACGCAGAAGTATGATTACCTCAGCTGCACGGGGAGCCCCCCGGGCTGCGCACCTACGTAGCTGTCGCCGTCACTGTCCGCACAGCCACCCCTGTCCCTTCTCTCTTCTTCGTGCCGCGCCGCGCGGAATGGAGGTGGGTGCCGCGCCGCCGGCGCTCAGAAGCTCGGTGCGCCGCCGCCGAAGGATTTGACGGCGGCGCGCCGCGGTGCGGCTATGGTTGTCAGAAGAAAATAATTAATTTTTCCGCTTCGGGTGACTGCGCCCCACACCTCTCCGTCAAAAGGATCTAGGGTTGCATTCTAGGTTTTAATACACCACAGCTGGGAGCAGGAGCGTATTAAAAGCTCTATGGCGGTACCGTTCGAGTGTCGAACTACTCAGTCGATTTGTCCAGTTTCTAGGCCATTTAACGCTAAAGCTCTTACCGGGAGTGTATTAAAACCCCTATGGCGGTATCGCCGAATCCCTCGCTCTGCGTGGATTTTGCGTGTTTCGGCCGGAGAAATCAGTTTTTTGATTGCTAATGTCGCTTAGTGACGGTCCACGATTTTTTTTGGGGCCAGGGAAACAGGGACGTCAGCAAGCTACGCCACGCCACACTACTCCGCTCCACGACTAAAGTGCGTGTCATAGCTTCAGCGACACCTCGGCACGCTACGCCGCGCCACAGACGTATACTGTGACGAACACTGCGGCAATTCAACAGCCGGCTAAGGCACACGAACTTCCCACACACGAAATAGACGTCTACTAGACGTCGAGTAGACGTCTACAGCCCATCTAGTAGACGTCTAACGTTGATCTAGTGCTAGACCATCTACTCAATGTCTAGCATGGCCGTTTTTGCAACGTCTAGTAGACGTCTATCCGTCAATGTCTAGTAGACGTCTATCCGTCAATGTCTAGTAGACGTCTATCCGTCAATGTCTAGTAGACGTCCATCCATCGATGTCTAGTAGACGTCTATCTTTCGAGGTCTAGTGGACGTCTAGCCCACTACCGAAGACATCTATGAGTAGATGCCTTTTAGATACGGTTTACAAGTAGCGACAGCAGTGTAAGTTTATTCTTGAGAAAATAATGTGGACGAATGGGTTCATCCATAAAGTACGTCCGACTTCAAAGTGAACCCAACGAACGAGAGAGATGAGCGCCTGCGAACGTCGGGGTAGGCCAGCCTGTACAACATGCGTGCATACCTGAATCCGAATTGCCTACCCATCTGACGGTCCTGGATCCACAACCATATCTGGGACTGCAGAAAACATCCCTGCCATACCGGAAGAACTTTAAGGATGACCCCTAATCGTAATAAAACGCAGGTGCAAATGAATGGTGCAAGATTGGAAAGAAATGATCAAATATATTGAATGTATTGAACATAAGAACATTTGACATGTCAACATAAAACATAACATTGAATATATCATAATAAATCAAAGAAAATAAAAGTATTCAAATATATTAAATGTATTGAACAACATAAATAAATCAAAGAAAATGAAAGTAATTACGACTCGAAGTCCGAGAAGTCACCTTCTTCAGGCGGTGCCTCATCCCTGGTCGTGTCACTGAAAGAAAAACATACTGTTATTTGTGGCTCTGGTACATTGTAATTACACAAAAGCTGGTCTGAAAGTACTGGTATTTATCATGCATTTGAGTTCAAGTTCACAGGTCCTAACGGATAACACCAAGGATAGCAACAACTTGTCCCAAAAATTTAAAGCAAGGCTGGCACAACACACATAACATAGTGTCGTTTCAATGTAAAATCACTGATGATCTGGCGCAAAGTGGTTTATTTCCACTTTTTATCACCCACAGCTTAAACAAATAGTCGTTTGCAGCTGAATATTGACAAAGAATGCAGGAATGAAATGTTGAGTGGAAATTAAATACATGAGTTTATTTTCTGCTGCACTCTGTCCTTTTGTCTGGGACACAATGGAAGAACTGAATCACTCATGTCACTCTCAAAGTATGTGGGAAGCGTATAGGCACAGTTTGTTTTGTGAATGAGTCATTGTTGTTGACAAATAAAATGCTTTGTTTCGGAAATAGCATTGTTTCTCTTAACACTTTTCCTTATTTTTCCTATTCCAGCTCAATATGGTTCCTGCAAATGAAAACAACTAGTCTATGCAGTTCCTTAGGTGGTTGAGAATGACACTGCTGAGTTATTTTTCAGCACTGAGTCCCTGGCTGAGGGACAAGTGCAGCAGAAAGTACGCTTATTATCTGATTAAACTAGAAACCTAGTGACTGCTGCCCAGGTTGGTGGAGTCAGGTAAAGTTAAATAAAGAAAAAAACATTTTGTAAAAATTGGTTTTGACTACAATGAATGTATGCACACCATTTTACCATTTCCATTGGAAAGACATGGTCCCAGCTTTAAGGACGATCTCTCAAAGTGACGTTATTCCATTCAATTATCTTTAGTCCACCACAATGACTACTAAGAAAGCCTTATTGTTCAGGTGTGAGTACACCTATGAACACACACTACGCATTTACTTCATGAATTAACAATGTCAGCCAAGTAGTAAAATGACCCAGTTTAGCAGTAATTCTCACACCAAGGTAAAGGTGAAAATCAAAACAGACAATGTCACTAATGATGTACTGAGAGGGCCACAAAGGAGCCATCTATAGCAAGAACTCATTTACTCCATTAGTAAAAGAAAATCGCAATTTCAGACAGCCAAGGTATGACAAAGCGTTCTGATAAGGAGATGTATACTATACCATTCATTTTTTATGTTGACTGGGACCATTTTGCTGCGTTTCTTTGGAGAGGAGTCACTGAAACAAATGAAAGGTGACAGTCATCAGAATAAATTGTGCATTAACAGAAAATCTTGAAGTATTGAATGTTAAAAATTTTGAGTTTTATATCAGGGGGTTAGGCGTGGTGAAAAACTAGCAGACACTCAAATTAAAGCGAAAGTAAGAAATGCCCCTTACGTGTCAGAGTCCAGGTTGATGATATCCTCTGACACCCCATATGCTGGCCTCCCTCTCTTACACTGCGTTTCTTTCTTAGGTGTTCCCTTTTTGGGAGTTTCCTTCTTCCTGGGAGTTCCCTTTCTCTTGGGAGTTTCTTTCTTCTTGGGAGTTCCCTTCTTGGAGGAGGCCTTAGCTTTCTTGGGGGTAGAAGTCTTGCTTTCACCTAGTGGGGACAGAGCACCTTCACCATGCTCACTGAAACATAATAAATATAACAGTGAATACTCTTGTCAGATCTAAATTTTGCTGCAGGATGATAATTCAAATTTTCATACGTTTCAGAATCAGGGCTGACAGTGTGCCGACGCTTACTCCTGTCAGAAAAAAGAACAAAACAAACCACTGAGAACCACAACAAAGTACTTAATACTTGAACTGGGAAAGCAGAAGAGCAGAGCACTCACCGTGGTACAAACTTCCTTCCACCCCACCGCTGCTCAGCTAGTCGCAACCAAGCGGATGTTATATTCTTGAGGTCATCCTTTTCTCTCTTGAAGGTGGTGTATTTAGCTAGGACCCCTGACAGAGATAAATAATATTACTGTACAGAAATCCTAAAAGAAAGGGTAATCACATTTAAATGCACTTTGTTAATGAGCTGCATGGACACAGTACTTACACTGGATGATCTTTACAATATACATAGAGTGAAAAGGGGCTTTCTCCAGCCTCCCAGCCCAGCTGAACTCCGAGGCACAGGCATTAGTCATAATCACAGCTAAAGCCTTCCTAACGTAATCACCCATGTCAGTTAGACCATAACATTGGTCTTTAATTTCTAGTGCCTGGAAAAAAAATTAAGTTCATTTACAAACTTAAACACAAACTTTGGAGTAAATGCAGAGTAAGATAGGGAGAAATAGATCACACCTACATCTAACAACATAATTCTAAACAGCTACTAAGTAAACAGAGAAAAGAATAGTTACCAATTTACGAGTAAATTTTTTGTCAGCTTTAGCTTTTTTATCAAATTCTATCAAATCCTCCTTGTCACCTATGGGCAACCCTGACAACACATCATCTTCATCTTCCATAAAACTACCATCTTTAGTGCCATCATTGTTATTGGCTTTGCCAAGTTTTAGCTTGCCTCTCACAAGCTGGCTCATAAACTCCTTTTGCTGGGTCCTGAGCTCAGTTAAATTAAGAATAACGTAGGCCTTGAACTCTAAACAAATTTCATGCACCATTAGGGCACATCAAGACAAAGCAATTTCTAAATATGACTGTTAAATATGATTGTCAACAAGAAAATAATGAAGAAAAAATATGAGAAATTGATGAAAACAATGCCTAGTGAGAGTCTAATGCATCCCCCTTGCTTTTCATGTGAAGCTTCAACATTGGTTCAACTACTGCACTGAGCATGAATGATAAGGCAACAGAAGAAATTTGGTATTCACAACCACTGCTAAACTAGTATGAAGAATAAAAGCAATCTTACCAGTGTCAGACATTTTAGATGCCAAAGTCATGGCATGGTCTTTGGCTGTTTTTCCACTACTTTTGTTAATAGAAGAATCACTGTGATTGTTGCCAGTGCTGTGCTGCTCGTGGTCTTTAGGAGTTACCGCAGCACTTCTATTTAAATTTGATTCATCTTTGGCATTATGCACATATTCTTTGGAACTTTGCTCTTTGGCACTGGTTTCCCCCTCACTCCTGTTACCAGACGAAGTGGGTACATTTCCTGAAAGGCTCCCATCTACCTGGCTCCTCTGGTCTTTAGGTGCCCTTGTCTGCGGAAAGGTCAAAAAGAAGGAAAAGAAATAAAATTAGAAAGAAAATAAAAATAAAAGTTTCATCAGATGTGTGCAAAATTACAATTACCACAAGTTGCTGTGGGCCAGAGAAAAACGTAAATGGTTTCATGTGATTAGATGTGCCACTGGAGGAATTCATTTGGCCAGATGAATCAGGAAAAAGATTTCTCATCGCAGGATTCACATCCACGGAGAGACCCTTCAAAACATACAAAACACTATTAGACATACTGGAGTGAAACTTCATGCGAGAGGTATTGTAACCTTTTAGTTTCAAGTTTTTAGGGTAAAACCACAAATGGAAGAAGCAACAGTATTACTTTATCTGAACCATCCTTAGCTGCCACAGATTTTTGATTTTCACGTTTGGAAGAACCAGCCTGCACCAAAGAGACATGATCAGAGTCAACAGTGTGACATTTAGGTGACATATAAAAAATAAGAGAGAAGGGATATAATATGGGAAATCTTACATCAGAACAAGCAGGATCGTAGCTTTTTTTCACCTCAGCCTTCTGCTGGAGCTCACTGTCAAATCTGCATTCACTATTCTGCTTCTTATCCTGCACAGAAATACATGGCTTTTGATAAGGACAGCATAGAATTGTTCTTCCTAATGTGCTCTACAGCAGGTAAGTTTCTGCTATCAAAATATGAAGGGACATTCACATGCAGAGTAACACAACAAGTATAACATTAATAAATATTTTTTAAAAAGCAACTTACTTTGTCAGAAAGCTTTTGAGCACCTTCTTCATTTTTCTCAAGAAAATTGCCATTTTCATCTGAAACAAAATAATCTGTGCAGACACAACAACTGATGCAGACATTCAAAATATAACTGACAACAACGCACCTTTCTTTTGCTTCCATGCTGAGAATGTAGGAACTTTTATTGGTGGTGCAGGTGGAGGGGGTACTTTCACAGTCAATTTGTCTGACAG
Organism: Odontothrips loti; assembly: GCA_038380765.1. NCBI lineage: Eukaryota > Metazoa > Arthropoda > Insecta > Thysanoptera > Thripidae > Odontothrips > Odontothrips loti. The sequence goes on from CM076253.1 coordinate 1,936,562, forward strand.
GCCAGGTTGCTCATCCTCAGAATCTGATTGGTTCCGTAGCATAGTGTCTTTCATTCCTCTACGTGGGCGAAATTTTCGACGCCCTTCGTCAGCATCATTAACATTGGACTGATTGAAATCGTCATAAGAATTTAGATCAGTGTCAGAACAGGCTTCTGCAACGGGTAACTTCAGACGAACTTTGGAGAAATTATCTAAGGAAGAGTAAAGGGAGCAATTAAGAGTGCAGAATACTAGGGAGACATGGTAAAATATCCAGATTTTAACAGCATCCTGGATAAAGCATTGTACTATATCACTATTCCACTCACCAGAATAAGCTCTGATGGTGACAGGATATACTGGCCAGTCATCATCTGGAATAATCAAGGACTTCTGGATGTGTTTGTCATATTGCAAGCCTGTCATGGTTTTGGCAAAAGGGGGAAATGCAGATACAATGACTCCATCATCGGCAACTCCTGTCCAGCCACCCTGGACACAGAGAGGGCCATCTTCAAAATCAGCCAGCACGAAATTATCTGAAACAAAAAATAATGATACATGTAAGATTTATATGTATAAACACACTAACAATGCAATATATGAAGCGCTCAAATCTACCTTACGAGTGCAAACACATCAGACCCTTCCCAACCTTAATCGGAATGAAGCAGAGGGAAAACACCGAAACCCGCTTTAAATGGAACACGAAGGCATTTTGATTTGATGTCTTTAACAGGCCAGCAGTTTAGCCCCGACAAATCAGAGACATAGTACGTATCCAGTAGGACCGAATCACATGGAAAAGTGTAGAGACTGTCACGAGACATAAATTTTCTCCCAATAATCACAGTGCTATTATCTTTTGCAGTAGCTATGTTCTCAATAACAATAATAGAACCATCTTTCAGAGAGCAGCAGTTATTGGCCTGTAAAAGAGAGAACTTGGATTTCCCTTTCCACTGCAAGGAAGAATACTGAGGGTTCATGCACGATGATAGCAGAGGACCATTTGTGTGCCGACCACTACATGACAGGACAGGAAGGTTAACAGCAGACTTTTCACATTTATTTTTCTGCTCCTCGTATCTCCGGGATAATTGCTGCAATGGTTTCTCTCCTTTTCTGATAAGTTTCTTCAAAAACTGGTAAAAGTTCTCAAATTTGAAGGCACTGAATTGATCAAGGGTACCATGCTGTACACACTCTGCTGCCAGATGAATCAGATTGTGAACATTGTGATTTACAAAATCTTTTCCATACAATCTGCTGAAAGTTTTCACAAAATATGTCAACAGCTCCTCTGCATAGTCAGCATGGCGTTCAAGAAGTTCAGAAGAGCACAAAATTCTTATAGCTACATGCAGCACCAAAAAATGTTCATAAAGATGTTTAGGTAAAAAGCTGAAAACCACAACGCCAATATAAAGGAGCAACAGACGCCACTCTGTTGCCTTAAATCTCTTAACTTATTTCAATGATCTTGACTTCCTTGCGAAATCAGATGGGATCCATGCAGCTAGAGCACAAAGGCAATTAGAAAACTTTGCAATTACAACGGATGACTGTCGAACACTTGCTGGACCACTCAAGAGTAGGTAAGTCATAGTTCGCATTGTGCCAAGAAGAACTAGGTGCATATAATCAAGGACGGTATTGGAAACAGGTTTGAAAGTCTTCAGTGATGTCAAAATGGTCAGTCCTTTGTGGTGGTCCTCTTGGGTTTGCAGAATAAATGTATGGTCAGTTCGCAGTGGACAATTTAAATCAGGAAAAGTCATTGCCGATCGAAGTTCTCCCTCCACAGTGCACTTGGTGCAGGAGTAATAACCACTATGACCTTTGATATTGAGCAGCCACGCTTTGGCAACAGCATCACAGATTGCCAAGCCAACCTCTACATCTACAATGTTTCCATCACAGTCTAAACCATTCTCCTCCAATTCATTTAATTCTTCTACAAATTCTTTAAGAAAGTCATCACTACTACTGGGCTTTGAAACACCATGCCAAACTCCAACCAATACTACTTCATCACTGTCATTAAAAGTGCAGCAAATGGGATAGAATTCGGATCCAGAAGATTTGGCCACAGGCACACCATCAACACTAAAGTTGATTTTTACTTTGAAGGAAACAGTTCTCCTAACATACCTTAACAGTTCATCCCTTAATCCTCTGTGCCAGTATTCACCAGGAGGAACTTTTCTAAGTACGGTTGCTACAGGAGTCTTTAAGAGTGTTGTGGGAGTTCTTGGAAAATTTCCAAAATTATATTTTCGGAACAAGTCCAACAAACTTTTCACTGTTGTGTGTGGTGTATTATGTTGAAGAAAAACATTCACAAAATCTTGTTTAATATCTTCATTTTGTTTCTCTGTTGGAGACAATAGGGCAGCTGGATCCACATCAATATCAAAATCTTCATCCTCACTGTCAGCAGGGGTGTCACAACTTGCCTCGTCACCAGAGTCCACGTCATACACACAAACATCACAATGCACACAAGCCACATCCTTACTATCACTGTGCACACATCCGTCGCAAGCAGCACAGCGACAATTGATGCACACATCGCAGTCATAATTAAGTATTCCAATATCCAAATGAAACTGACTGTCTGCCGCCAAAAAACTAAGGTTCCATAATGTGTCCCCATCCCCTGATGTATTTCTCTCTTCCACACAAGTTAAAACCTCGTCTTCATGAGTAGCAAACTTGGTAGCAGAGCAAACATTTTCAGCACACTGGAGCTTTGAAGTACTAGCACAACATTCATTCAAATCAACTGCTACTTGTGAACAAACATTTTCAGCAAACTGGAGCTTTGAAGAACAAACATTTTACTAGCACGACATTCATTCAAATCAACTGCTTCTTGTGAACTTAACAGTTGTAAACTGCCTTCAGCAACACTGACTGAATGAGAAGCACAGACGGCAGCGTCATCATCAAGGTTCTTATTTTTGCTTTCCGATTCAGAACTTTCACACCACTCAGCAAGATCAGCACACAGAGTCTTGGAAACTCTCCTGTTCACTTTCTTGGAGACATTATGAACATCATCATTTTCTTTTCTTTTCCCTGACATGGCAGTGCGCAGAGAGAACGATGATGACCTAACCTCGACTTATAGGCTTCCAAATATAACAGGTGCAAAACTAGAGATGCGATCTGAATATTAAACAATATGAAGCACACCACATACGTTATGAGCAATAGTCACTTACATTCATTGAATTTCTTCTTCATTACTGCAGCGGTACCGTGCACCTGTTGTAACTGTTCTCGAGGCTTCCTCCGCTACCGAACCTCGAACCGCCACTGCACTCAAAATGGCGGATATGTGGGCGGCGAAGGGGCGAGGCAGGGAGCGAAGCGAGGGCGAGCGTTCGGCAGCAAGCCACGCAGAGGCAAATCGCAAATTCCTTCCTGAAAAAAATAAAAAACACACGGTGACGGGAAACACAATTGGAAATCGGCATTAATAATTTGATAAAAAGCACCAATATGACTGAACTCTTGGCGAATGTAACGAATATGTCCGTAAACTTGAACGAATTAACACCCTATGTCCCCTCATGTCCATTCAAACACCAAATAATTACTTGAAAAGCCGTTAGAATACGAAAATTGTCATGCGAAACATCCAATACGAAATTCTGAGGAGTACTGATGGTAACTGACTATAACTTCGCTGCAGAAATTCTTAATCACAATACTTCATCAAATGTTACTTCATAATAGGCTCAAGTGAAAGGTTATTTTGCACTGTGTTTGGTGAAAACACAGCGAGTTCAGGACTACTAGTTCAGAATAAAACTAAGGAAAGCTGCTTAAAAGAAGTTGGCTAGAACCCATGTTAGAACATGGACCTTTGGGAAATCTGCAATACTAACCCTCCTTTAAAAGAAAAGGAGCGATATCCCAAAATAAACTACCAATCCTTACAAACTACAAGGGATAATATCTAGCTTCTGGCGCGGTGTCACAATGAGATCTATGAGAACTTCCAGACAACAGGCAAACCTTCACAGAACAACTGCAGATGGGAGATTACGGTGGTTTTCGGGGAGCACGTCCGCTAGACGGAGTGTCTACTATCAATCTGTGACTTGAAACCACTAATCAAGGATACGCAATATCCTGAAAGGAACTGAGGGAGTTTGGCTAAGTCACAACATATTTCCAAATTTTTCACCAAAAAATTGCTTTTTACCTGCTCCAGAATCACCCTGAATATGTAGCAATAAGTAATAGTCAAAACTACACAGGAAAAGGGGTGTTGTCACTTTGGTTAGCTATGAAGGGAAACTAGACAATTTTAGTTGTCATTTTCAGTCACTCATCCTAATGATTTTCAAATGTGGGTTTTATCACTTTGGTTTGATATGAAGGGAAACTAGACCATTTTAGATGTCATTTTCAGTCACTCATCCTAATGATTTTCAAATGTACACTTACACACTAATGCAACAGTTAAAGCCTGTTGCCACTGCTGCCTCACACTTATTCTATGTTTTCTGCCCTTTTAAGTTATTCATTCCATTTAAATTACATAAAATTACTGTGCAAGCTAAACTTCAATGAAGCAGCCACCATTTCAGAGTATTTCATTCAAGAATAATTCTCACTGAAAGCCAGAAGTAGCACAAAACCTTAGAAGTGCTGTGTGTGATCCTTCTTCTCTTCATCACATCAAGGGCCTATCTGGACAGAAGCAGTTCCCTGTAAAAAGAACAAACCATTTCTAATTTGGCATGATAGGGCATTGCATCACACTAATGATATCTCACACTACTAATGTATGTCTGGAGCAGTTTTTGTACTAAAAAGTAAATATTGCCATTACATGGTACTTCACATGTTTTTGAAAAAGGATGGGAAAATGGTGAGAATGAGGGTCGGTTTAGACTGTGAAGCCGTGAAGGCCAACGCTTCCTAGATTATTACGATTTCGATTCGATTTTGTTGACAAAATCAAAAGAATCTAGGAAGCGTTGACCTTCACGGCTTCACAGTCTAAACCGACCCTCAAATAGGGCAGCATTATTTTTTGTCTGACCAAGAATGACAGAAGGCATAATGAGCAAAAACACATTATGAAATATATTATTGTCAAAACCACCTCCTTCCACACTGAATAGTTTATGGAAAATATAAGCAGAAAACATAACAGTGTGTATCAGGGTAAAGAAAGACTTCAGATTCCAAAATTTTATGCATTGCTGTACATTCTATGATGGTTTCAGGCAGACATTAATAACTAGAGTTAATTAAAAATAATAATAAACTCACATGATTGGGACAAATGTTGATATCAGGCAATATCACCACCACACACAAAAATGACCCATTGCGTGAAGCTACTAATTATATTTTACAGCATTGCTGATTCATCGCAATGTCGAATCATATTTCAACTGGAAATGAAACGCAAAATATATTATAAATGAAGGGTGTTTGTAGCAGACCTGTAGGACAGGAACAAACACAAAGCGCACAAAGTAGCCTTCACACTACTTAACCTTACATTTCCCATAGTAAAAAGCAGCATCCCATATTTCACTTTACTTGTTCGTCGAATTTATAAACTGAACGAGTCTTTCCCATCCAAATCATTATGGCTTATTCTGATGGTTGCATGATAATGTACTTACAAGAACAACTTAGCTGAAGCTTGAACCAGCAGTTGCAAAAGGCATTAAAAACCGGTCGAATGTAACAACAAATTTCAGAATCTAAGAGAGTTGCTGCAACCTAGGATCATAAGTTGAAGATATTCACATAATGTCGCCCCCACTGGCATGGAAAACTAATCGAAGTCCCGATAAAATCCAAAAGTCTTTATAAGTAAACACTGGTAAACACAGGCAAATCAGCTGACGACGTCATAACAGTGCACAGGTTGACTAATAGATGGCGTTGATTGACGCGCGGAAACCGTCACATTTCAAAACACTTCGTAACGCAAAGTGACGTTCACACTCGGTACTTCCATCTTGAAGCAAAAAACAGGAGGGGGCAAGCGGCAAGCCTAATTGTACTCGGTACTCAAGGAAATAGCGCCCTTAATTTTCTAGGTGCATGAGCTACGAAAAATCAAAAACACAAAGCTTAGGACGAGGAGACAGAGATAGCCGCGTGATGGGTAGGCAAGCCCGCCTCGCTCCTCAGCACAAACGTTTGCTTAATCACTTTACTTTAGGGATGAATCCAGATCCAGCCTGTTACGCGTCTAAGGAACACAAGGCGGAACAAGTTCGCGCGGAACTAAACACTGAAAATGTAACGTTGAATATCGATGGACATCTCAACGACTACTCTTATACGTAGATGCATCAACGTGAGATAGACGTACGATCGACGTTTGTCTTAGATTTAGATTCTGTAGATGAGGGGTAGATTACAGGTAGACGTCCAAACTGTGTCTAGTGTTAGACCTAGATGGTGTAGATATAAAATAGACCGTGATAGACGTCTAGGCAACATCGAGCAGTAGATTTAGATTCTGTAGATGAGGGGTAGATTACAGGTAGACGTCCAAACTGTGTCTAGTGTTAGACCTGGATGGTGTAGATATAAAATAGACCATGATAGACGTCTAGGCAACATCGAGCAGTAGATTGAGATTCCGTAGATGAGGGATAGATTACAGGTAGACGTCCAAACCGTGTCTAGTGTTAGACCTAGATGGTGTAGGTGTAATATAGACCGTGTTTAGACGTCTAGGCAACATCGAGCAGTAGATTTAGATTCTGTAGATGAGGGGTAGATTACAGGTAGACGTCCAAACTGTGTCTAGTGTTAGACCTGGATGGTGTAGATATAAAATAGACCATGATAGACGTCTAGGCAACATCGAGCAGTAGATTTAGATTCCGTAGATGAGGGATAGATTACAGGTAGACGTCCAAACCGTGTCTAGTGTTAGACCTAGATGGTGTAGGTGTAATATAGGCCGTGTTTAGACGTCTAGGCAACATCGAGCAGTAGACTTACATGCTTCCAAATGGAAATCGATTGTGTAGATGAATAATAGACCATATGTAGACGTCTATGTAATGTCTATAGACGTCTATAGATGAAATAGTCCATCCCTATACGATCTACCATAATCTATAGACGTCTATAGATAGGATAGACTATGAATAGATAATCTACTGAGATCTATAGACGTCTATTTCGTGTGTGGGTTAGCCTCCACTACTTACACCCAAACCGGGCAACCATACCCCCCCCCCCCCCACCCCCTGCGTAGGAGGTCGCTGGCTAGGGCTGCGAACGAACTACTCGACGAACTAGCTAGGGCTGTGAAAGCTGCGAAAGCTGTGAGCACGGGTAACGGTAATGCCAGTCCCAACAGGGCCTGTCAAAAAACGTTCATTATGGCGTCACTCCCAACTCCCACGCCGCCGCCGAAATTTTAGCCGGTGGCGTGCACGCCGGCGACACCACCGCCGCTTTTAAGCCTCCCAGTCGGAAAAAAGACATCTAATAGACATCTATTAGATGTCTATTGTTCGACCAAAAGACGTCTAGGATTGGGCTAAGATCTATGTCTAGTAGACGTCTAAGTGGCAACCATTTGCACGAAAGATAGACGTCTAATTATCTAGGGTGAATAGACTTCATTTAGATTTCAAATTTGACCAAATTTTGACCTCAAAACGCAATTCCATAAGTTGCAGGACAATCTATGTCATGATATAATGAAGAAAAGGAAATTTTAAAAAGTTAAAGAATGGGTATTAGAACTAGTATTCTTCAGCTTGCTATCCTGGCTCCTTATCCGTTACGCTATGCGCTTCTCTGGAGAACGGGGGGCCGTCGTGGCCTTCACTTTCTACGATGGAAGCGTCCCAACCAAGCGTTGCAAGTTTCTCTAAGTCCCGCAGGGACTAAGTATGTGGGAGTCAAAATTTGATCACCGTCATCTTTTGATATGTTTATGCCTGGCTTTCAAAACACATTTTGAACGCATGACTTTTGAACCAATTTTGGTCTAATGCAATCTAAGTCTATTAGATGTCGAAAAGATATCTACAGATCTAGCACGGATACCAGCAGATTTTTAATGTCTAACTTATATCTACCAGTAGGCTTAGACGTGATAGAGGATACAAAGATAATAAAAAGATGTCTATGTGTGTCTAACTGTACATATAGATCAACATAGACATTGTGGATGTACATTAGATGGTCTAGAAAATCTAATAGATGTCTATTTTCTGACTGGGCTCCCGCCGCCGCCGCCGAGGTGGCGTCGGCGTCCATCTCTAGCGCAGATTCCACCTCCTCCTCCTCCTTCTTCTCTCTCACTCTTGCACACCATACTTCTGCCTTTCTCTGCTTCGGCTGCGCCACAGCAGTAAACCGAGCCGAGACGCGTAAACAAACATTCATCGCACCGTCGACACAACGTCGCACCATGAAGGGGAATAGGAGTAAAGACGTAAAATATGAGACCGAAGTATTATCTGCTTTCATGACGGTTCTTTCATCTTAATTTTTTGCATTTACATGAGAGCTGCACGGAGCGTTTTTCGACCTAGCCGCACTGTCCGCCTGACCTATCTGCACGCTGACCGAGTCCGCACCGGAGGCGGTCTGTGGCGGTCCGGTCGGGGGTCAGCCGCAGCCGCACTTGCGGCTGACCGCTGACCGCGCCTGTATCCGTCCGCAGCTGACTGCCTGGCCGCCTCAGTATAGCGCCGAGCCCAGACGTAACCGCACGGCCACTCGCGGCTCTTACGTGGGTTTGGTTTGGCGCGTCAAGAGATGAGGCAGTGCTACTACTGCATCAAATCCGTCGAAGCCAGAGCGAAACAGGAGTCCTTCCTTACTCCTATCAGAGCGAACGAAACGGCCGTGCATTTGGCCAAATCGATTTGGGCCAAATCGGTCTCAGCTTATATGCGCGTGCTATGGACACTCACACGCAAGATATATCTGTCTAACAAGCCATTCGATGAGAAAACGTTGAAAAAACACTGAAAAACCGTCACAAGAGCCCTTTTTTCTCTAGTTGGTGGCATATCATATCAACACGGACAAATTCGTCATCTCCGTCATACTATTTCCTCCGTCTTTCGCTATTGGAAAAGTCGTACTTTCCAGGTAAAAATAATTCTGAAAACAGGTTCCTGCTTCAGTCTGGTGCTTTAAGGGTCGATGACATGCTCCTCAGAATTACTTCCACCCATGCAGCGGAGCAGTGGCGTAGCAAAGTACCTATGTTTGATAGAATGCGCAGAGCGTGCTACTATTTTTTCCGTCTTTGGCCGTGAGAAAAATAGTACTCTCCAGGTAGAAATAATTCTGATAACATGTGTTTTTTACAGCTAGGTGCTCCGTGAGTCGGTGACAAGCTCCCCAAAATTATTTCCACCCATGCAGCGGAGCAGTGGCGTAGCAAAGTACCTATGTTTGATAGAATGCGCAGAGCGTGCAACTATTTTTTCCGTCTTTGGCCGTGGAAAAAATAGTACTTCCCAGGTGGAAATAATTCTGAAAACAGGTTCTTCCTGTAGTCTGGGGCTTAAGAAGTCGATGACATGCTCCTCAGAATTATTTCTACCCATGCAGCGGAGCAGTGGCGTAGCAAAGTACCTATGTTTGATAGAATGCGCAGAGCGTGCAACTATTTTTTCCGTCTTTGGCCGTGAGAAAAATAGTACTTTCCAGGTGGAAATAATTCTGATAACATGTGTGTTTTACAGCTTGGTGCTCAGTGAGTCGGTGACAAGCTCCCCAGAATTATTTCCACCCATGCAGCGGAGCAGTGGCGTAGCAAAGTACCTATGTTTGATAGAATGCGCAGAGCGTGCAACTAGAAAAATAGTACTTTCCAGGTGGAAATAATTCTGATAACATGTGTGTTTTACAGCTGGGTGCTCAGTGAGTCGGTGACAAGCTCCCCAGCATTATTTCCACACATGCAGCGGAGCAGTGGCGTAGCAAAGTACCTATGTTTGATAGAATGCGCAGAGCGTGCAACTATTTTTTCCGTCTTTGGCCGTGAGAAAAATAGTACTTTCCAGGTGGAAATAATTCTGATAACATGTGTTTTTGACAGCTGGGTGCTCAGTGAGTCGGTGACAAGCTCCCCAGAATTATTTCCACTCATGCAGCGGAGCAGTGGCGTAGCAAAGTACCTATGTTTGATAGAATGCGCAGAGCGTGCAACTATTTTTTCCGTCTTTGGCCGTGAGAAAAATAGTACTTTCCAGGTGGAAATAATTCTGATAACATGTGTTTTTGACAGCTGGGTGCTCAGTGAGTCGGTGACAAGCTCCTCAGGATGATTTCCACTCATGCAGCGGAGCAGTGGCGTAGCAAAGTGCCTATGTTTGATAGAATGCGCAGAAGGTGCAACTATTTTTTCCGTCTTTGGCCGTAAGAAAAATAGTACTTTCCAGGTGGAAATAATTCTGAAAACAGGTTCTTGCTGTAGTCTGGGGCTTAAGAAGTCGATGACATGCTCCTCAGAATTATTTCCACCCATGCAGCGGAGCAGTTGCGTAGCAAAGAACCCATATTTTAAAGAACACATATTACCTTGATCTGTGTTTTTCTTCGTCTTTCGCCGTTGGAAAAGCCGTACTTTCCAGGTGGAAATAATTCTGAAAACAGGTTCTTGCTGCAGTCTGGTGCTTAAGAAGTCGATGACATGCTCCTCAGAATTATTTCCACTCATGCAGCGGAGCAGTAGCGTAGCAAAGTACCTATATTTGATAGAATGCGCTGAGCGTGCAACTATTTTTTTCGTCTTTGGCCGTGAGAAAAATAGTACTTTCTAGGTGGAAATAATTCTGAAAACAGGTTCTTGCTGTAGTCTGGGGCTTAAAAAGTCGGTGACATGCTCCTCAGAATTATTTCCTCCCATGCAGCGGAGCAGTGGCGTAGCAAAGTTCCTATGTTTGATAGAATGCGCAGAAGGTGCAACTATTTTTTCCGTCTTTGGCCGTAAGAAAAATAGTACTTTCCAGGTGGAAATAATTCTGAAAACAGGTTCTTGCTGTATTCTGGGGCTTAAGAAGTCGATGACATGCTCCTCAGAATAATTTCCACCCATGCAGCGGAGCAGTTGCGTAGCAAAAAACCCATATTTTAAAGAACACGCATTACCTTGATCTGTGTTTTTCTTTGTCTTTCGCCGTTGGAAAAGCCGTACTTTCCAGGTGGAAATAGTTCTGAAAACAGGTTCTTGCTGCAGTCTGGTGCTTTAGAAGTCGATGACATACTCCTCAGAATTATTCCCACTCATGAAGCGGAGCAGTAGCGTAGCAAAGTACCTATGTTTGATAGAATGCGCAGAGCGTGCAACTATTTTTTCCGTCTTTGGCCGTGGAAAAAATAGTACTTCCTAGGTGGAAATAATTCTGAAAACAGGTTCTTGCTGTAGTCTGGTGCTTAAAAAGTCGATGACATGCTCCTCAGAATTATTTCCACTCATGCAGCGGAGCAGTGGCGTAGCAAAGTACCTATGTTTGATAGAATGCGCAGAAGGTGCAACTACCTTTTTCGTCATTGGCCGTGGAAAAAATAGTACTTCCCAGGTGGAAATAATTCTGAAAACAGGTTCTTGCTGTAGTCTAGGCCTTAAAAAGTCGATGACATGCTCCTCAGAATTATTTCCACCCATGCAGCGGAGCAGTGGCGTAGCAAAGTACCTATGTTTGATAGAATGCGCAGAGCGTGCAACAATTTTTTCCGTCTTTGGCCGTGAGAAAAATAGTACTTTGTAGGTGGAAGTAATTCTGATAACATGTGTGTTTTACAGCTGGGTGCTCAGTGAGTCGGTGACAAGCTCCCCAGAATTATTTTCACCCATGCAGCGGAGCAGTGGCGTAGCAAAGTACCTATGTTTGATAGAATGCGCAGAGCGTGCAACTATTTTTTCCGTCTTTGGCCGTGAGAAAAATAGTACTTTCCAGGTGGAAATAATTCTGATAACATGTGTTTTTGACAGCTGGTTGCTCAGTGGGTCGGTGACAAGCTCCCCAGAATTATTTCCACTCATGCAGCTGAGCAGTGGCGTAGCAAAGTACCTAGAATGCGCAGAGCGTGCAACTATTTTTTCCGTCTTTGGCCGTGAGAAAAATAGTACTTTCCAGGTGGAAATAATTCTGATAACATGTGTTTTTTACAGCTGGGTGCTCAGTGAGTCGGTGACAAGCTCCCCAGAATTATTCCCACCCATGCAGCGGAGCAGTGGCGTAGCAAAGTACCTATGTTTGATAGAATGCGCAGAGCGTGCAACTATTTTTTCCGTCTTTGGCCGTGAGAAAAATAGTACTTTCCAGGTGGAAATAATTCTGATAACATTTGTTTTTGACAGCTGGGTGCTCAGTGAGTCGGTGACAAGCTCCCCAGGATTATTTCCACCCATGCAGCGGAGCAGTGGCGTAGCAAAGTACCTATGTTTGATAGAATGCGCAGAGCGTGCAACTATTTTTTCCATCTTTGGCCGTGAGAAAAATAGTACTTTCCAGGTGGAAATAATTCTGATAACATGTGTTTTTGACAGCTGGTTGCTCAGTGGGTCGGTGACAAGCTCCCCAGAATTATTTCCACTCATGCAGCGGAGCAGTGGCGTAGCAAAGTACCTAGAATGCGCAGAGCGTGCAACTATTTTTTCCGTCTTTGGCCGTGAGAAAAATAGTACTTTCCAGGTGGAAATAATTCTGATAACATATGTGTTTTACAGCTGGGTGCTCAGTTAGTCGGTGACAAGCTCCTCAGAATTATTTCCACCCATGCAGCGGAGCAGTAGCGTAGCAAAGTACCTATGTTTGATAGAATGCGCAGAGCGTGCAACTATTTTTTCCGTCTTTGGCCGTGAGAAAAATAGTACTTTCCAGGTGGAAATAATTCTGATAACATGTGTTTTTGACAGCTGGGTGCTCAGTGAGTCGGTGACAAGCTCCCCAGAATTATTTCCACACATGCAGCGGAGCAGTGGCGTAGCAAAGTACCTATGTTTGATAGAATGCGCAGAGCGTGCAACTATTTTTGCCGTCTTTGGCCGTGAGAAAAATAGTACTTTCCAGGTGGAAAAAATTCTGATAACATGTGTTTTTGACAGCTGGGTGCTCAGTGAGTCGGTAACAAGCTCCTCAGGATGATTTCCACTCATGCAGCGGAGCAGTGGCGTAGCAAAGTGCCTATGTTTGATAGAGTGCGCAGAAGGTGCAACTATTTTTTCCGTCTTTGGCCGTAAGAAAAATAGTACTTTCCAGGTGGAAATAATTCTGAAAACAGGTTCTTGCTGTAGTCTGGGGCTTAAGAAGTCGATGACATGCTCCTCAGAATTATTTCCACCTATGCAGCGGAGCAGTTGCGTAGCAAAGAACCCATATTTTAAAGAACACATATTACCTTGATCTGTGTTTTTCTTCGTCTTTCGCCGTTGGAAAAGCCGTACTTTCCAGGTGGAAATAATTCTGAAAACAGGTTCTTGCTGCAGTCTGGTGCTTAAGAAGTCGATGACATGCTCCTCAGAATTATTTCCACTCATGCAGCGGAGCAGTAGCGTAGCAAAGTACCTATATTTGATAGAATGCGCTGAGCGTGCAACTATTTTTTTCGTCTTTGGCCGTGAGAAAAATAGTACTTTCTAGGTGGAAATAATTCTGAAAACAGGTTCTTGCTGTAGTCTGGGGCTTAAAAAGTCGGTGACATGCTCCTCAGAATTATTTCCACTCATGCAGCGGAGCAGTAGCGCAGCAAAGTACCTATGTTTGATAGAATGCGCTGAGCGTGCAACTATTTTTTTCGTCTTTGGCCGTGAGAAAAATAGTACTTTCTAGGTGAAAATAATTCTGAAAACAGGTTCTTGCTGTAGTCTGGGGCTTAAAAAGTCGATGACATGCTCCTCAGAATTATTTCCACCCATGCAGCGGAGCAGTGGCGTAGCAAAGTTCCTATGTTTGATAGAATGCGCAGAACGTGCAACTATTTTTTCCGTCTTTGGCCGTAAGAAAAATAGTACTTTCCAGGTGGAAATAATTCTGAAAACAGGTTCTTGCTGTAGTCTGGGGCTTAAGAAGTCGATGACATGCTCCTCAGAATTATTTCTACCCATGCAGCGGAGCAGTGGCGTAGCAAAGTACCTATGTTTGATAGAATGCGCAGAGCGTGCAACTATTTTTTCCGTCTTTGGCCGTGAGAAAAATAGTACTTTCCAGGTGGAAATAATTCTGATAACATGTGTGTTTTACAGCTGGGTGCTCAGTGAGTCGGTGACAAGCTCCTCAGAATTATTTCCACCCATGCAGCGGAGCAGTGGCGTAGCAAACTACCTATGTTTGATAGAATGCGCAGAGCGTGCAACTATTTTTTCCGTCTTTGGCCGTGAGAAAAATAGTACTTTCCAGGTGGAAATAATTCTGATAACATGTGTTTTTGACAGCTGGGTGCTCAGTGAGTCGGTGACAAGCTCCCCAGGATTATTTCCACTCATGCAGCGGAGCAGTGTCGTAGCAAAGTTCCTATGTTTGATAGAATGCGCTGAGCGTGCAACTATTTTTTTCGTCTTTGGCCGCGGAAAAAATAGTACTTTCTAGGTGGAAATAATTCTGAAAACAGGTTCTTCCTGTAGTCTGGGGCTTAAGAAGTCGATGACATGCTCCTCAGAATTATTTCCACCCATGCAGCGGAGCAGTGGCGTAGCAAAGTACCTATGTTTGATAGAATGCGCAGAGCGTGCAACTATTTTTTCCGTCTTTGGCCGTGAGAAAAATAGTACTTTCCAGGTGGAAATAATTCTGATAACATGTGTTTTTTACAGCTGGGTGCTGAGTGAGTCGGTAACAAGCTCCCCAGAATTATTTCCACCCATGCAGCGGAGCAGTGGCGTAGCAAAGTACCTATGTTTGATAGAATGCGCAGAGCGTGCAACTATTTTTTCCATCTTTGGCCGTAAGAAAAATAGTACTTTCCAGGTGAAAATAATTCTGATAACATGTGTTTTTGACAGCTGGGTGCTCAGTGGGTCGGTGACAAGCTCCCCAGAATTATTGCCACTCATGCAGCGGAGCAGTGGCGTAGCAAAGTACCTATGTTTGATAGAATGCGCAGAGCGTGCAACTATTTTTTCCGTCTTTGGCCGTGAGAAAAATAGTACTTTCCAGGTGGAAATAATTCTGATAACTTGTGTTTTTGACAGCTGGGTGCTCAGTGGGTCGGTGACAAGCTCCCTAGAATTATTTCCACCCATGCAGCGGAGCAGTGGCGTAGCAAAGAACCCATATTTTAAAGAACACGCATTACCTTGATCTGTGTTTTTCTTCGTCTTTCTCCGTTGGAAAAGCCGTACTTTCCAGGTGGAAATAATTCTGAAAACAGGTTCTTGCTGTAGTCTGGGGCTTAAGAAGTCGATGACATGCTCCTCAGAATTATTTCCACCCATGCAGCGGAGCAGTTGCGTAGCAAAGAACCCATATTTTAAAGAACACATATTACCTTGATCTGTGTTTTTCTTACATTTTCGCATAAGGAAATCCTTACCAGTACGGAGTCAGAGTTAAAACAAAACCGGATGTCACAGAATAGATTGAGAACAGGTATTTAGGATACAAATTAAATTCTTACTGCAACATCCGAAACGACTAAAACCTCCATCAGTACGAGTGAAAGTATATAATAAGGCTTCTTTTTGTAGAGCAGAAACATGCAAGAAATCAGGGACATTTGTTAATAAATTAGAGGCTTCATATCTCATGAACTGTGCAGAAACAACTAGAACGCCCACCACCTGGAACGCCCTCCTAGTTTTTAATTTTAATTTTCTTTCAATAAATAAAAATAAGAAAATGCGTGTTATCTCTTTTTTTAATCCGGAAACATTTTAATTTGACGCTTGGTTAGGGTAGTTGGCAATGCAAATTATTATCCCCTCTTTTTGAAGATGAACTTTATCTTTTCGTCCGAATCACTTTTTACTTAAAAATTCTGGGGAGCTAGTCACCGACCCACTGAGCACCCAGCTGTCAAAAACACATGTTATCAGAATTATTTCAACCTAGAAAGTACTATTTTTCTTACGGCCAAAGATGAAAAAAATAGTTGCACGCTCTGCGCATTCTATCAAACATAGGTACTTTGCTACGCCACTGCTCCGCTGCATGGGTGGAAATAATTCTGGGGAGCTTGTCACCGACTCACTGAGCACCCAGCTGTAAAAAACACATGTTATCAGAATTATTTCCACCTGGAAAGTACTATTTTTCTTACGGCCAAAGATGGAAAAAATAGTTGCACGCTCTGCGCATTCTATCAAACATAGGTACTTTGCTACGCCACTGCTCCGCTGCATGGGTGGAAATAATTCTGGGGAGCTTGTCACCGACTCACTGAGCACCCAGCTGTAAAACACACATGTTATCAGAATTATTTTCACCTGGAAAGTACTATTTTTCTCACGGCCAAAGACGGAAAAAATAGTTGCACGCTCTGCGCATTCTAGGTACTTTGCTACGCCACTGCTCCGCTGCATGAGTGGAAATAATTCTGGGGAGCTTGTCACCGACCCACTGAGCACCCAGCTGTCAATAACACATGTTATCAGAATTATTTCCACCTGGAAAGTACTATTTTTCTCACGGCCAAAGATGGAAAAAATAGTTGCACGCTCTGCGCATTCTATCAAACATAGGTACTTTGCTACGCCACTGCTCCGCTGCATGGGTGGAAATAATCCTGGGGAGCTTGTCACCGACTCACTGAGCACCCAGCTGTCAAAAACAAATGTTATCAGAATTATTTCCACCTGGAAAGTACTATTTTTCTCACGGCCAAAGACGGAAAAAATAGTTGCACGCTCTGCGCATTCTATCAAACATAGGTACTTTGCTACGCCACTGCTCCGCTGCATGGGTGGAAATAATTCTAGGGAGCTTGTCACCGACTCAATAAGCACCCAGCTGTCAAAAACACATGTTATCAGAAATATTTCCACCTGGAAAGTACTATTTTTCTCACGGCCAAAGACGGAAAAAATAGTTGCACGCTCTGCGCATTCTATCAAACATAGGTACTTTGCTACGCCACTGCTCCGCTGCATGGGTAGAAATAATTCTGGGGAGCTTGTCACCGACTCACTGAGCACCCAGCTGTAAAACACACATGTTATCAGAATTATTTCCACCTGGAAAGTACTATTTTTCTCACGGCCAAAGATGGAAAAAATAGTTGCACGCTCTGCGCATTCTATCAAACATAGGTACTTTGCTACGCCACTGCTCCGCTGCATGGATGGAAATAATTCTGGGGAGCTTGTCACCGACCCACTGAGCACCCAGCTGTAAAAAACACATGTTATCAGAATTATTTCCACCTGGAAAGTACTATTTTTCTCACGGCTAAAGACGGAAAAAATAGTTGCACGCTCTGCGCATTCTATCAAACATAGGTACTTTGCTACGCCACTGCTCCGCTGCATGGGTGGAAATAATTCTGAGGAGCATGTCATCGACTTTTTAAGCCCCAGACTACAGCAAGAACCTGTTTTCAGAATTATTTCCACCTGGGAAGTACTATTTTTTCCACGGCCAAAGACGAAAAAAATAGTTGCACGCTCAGCGCATTCTATCAAACATAGGTACTTTGCTACGCTACTGCTCCGCTGCATGGGTGGAAATAATTCTGAGGAGCATGTCATCGACTTCTTAAGCACCAGACTGCAGCAAGAACCTGTTTTCAGAATTATTTCCACCTGGAAAGTACGGCTTTTCCAACGGCGAAAGACGAAGAAAAACACAGATCAAGGTAATATGTGTTCTTTAAAATATGGGTTCTTTGCTACGCAACTGCTCCGCTGCATGGGTAGAAATAGTTCTGAGGAGCAAGTCATCGACTTCTTAAGCCCCAGACTTCAGCAAGAACCTGTTTTCAGAATTATTTCCACCTGGAAAGTACTATTTTTCTTACGGCCAAAGACGGAAAAAATAGTTGCACCTTCTGCGCATTCTATAAAACATAAGCACTTTGCTACGCCACTGCTCCGCTGCATGAGTCGAAATAATCCTGGGGAGCTTGTCACCGACTCACTGAGCGCCCAGCTGTCAAAAACACATGTAATCAGAATTATTTCCACCTGGAAAGTACTATTTTTCTCACGGCCAAAGACGGAAAAAATAGTTGCACGCTCTGCGCATTCCATCAAACATAGGTACTTTGCTACGCCACTGCTCCGCTGCATAGGTGGAAATAATTCTGGGGAGCTTGTCACCGACTCACTGAGCACCCAGCTGTCAAAAACACATGTTATCAGAATTATTTCCACCTGGAAAGTACTTTTTTCTCACGGCTAAAGACGGAAAAAATAGTTGCACGCTCTGCGCATTCTATCAAACATAGGTACTTTGCTACGCAACTGCTCCGCTGCATGGGTGGAAATAATTCTGGGGAGCTTGTCACTGACTCACTGACCACCCAGCTGTAAAACACACATGTTATCAGAATTATTTCCACCTGGAAAGTACTATTTTTCTCACGGCCAAAGACGGAAAAAATAGTTGCACGCTCTGCGCATTCTATCAAACATAGGTACTTTGCTACGCCACTGCTCCGCTGCATGGGTGGAAATAATTCTGGGGAGCTTGTCACCGACTCACTGAGCACCCAGCTGTAAAAAACACATGTTATCAGAATTATTTCTACCTGGAAAGTACTATTTTTCTCACGGCCAAAGACGGAAAAAATAGTTGCACGCTCTGCGCATTCTATCAAACATAGGTACTTTGCTACGCCACTGCTCCGCTGCATGGGTGGAAATAATTCTGGGGAGCTTGTCACTGACTCACTGACCACCCAGCTGTAAAACACACATGTTATCAGAATTATTTCCACCTGGAAAGTACTATTTTTCTCACGGCTAAAGACGGAAAAAATAGTTGCACGCTCTGCGCATTCTATCAAACATAGGTACTTTGCTACGCCACTGCTCCGCTGCATGGGTGGAAATAATTCTGGGGAGCTTGTCACCGACTCACTGAGCACCCAGCTGTAAAAAAGACATGTTATCAGAATTATTTCCACCTGGAAAGTACTATTTTTCTCACGGCCAAAGACGGAAAAAATAGTTGCACGCTCTGCGCATTCTATCAAATATAGGTACTTTGCTACGCCACTGCTCCGCTGCATGGGTGGAAATAATTCTGAGGAGCATGTCATCGACTTCTAAAGCCCCAGACTACAGCAAGAACCTGTTTTCAGAATTATTTCCACCTGGGAAGTACTATTTTTTCCACGGCCAATGACGAAAAAAATAGTTGCACGCTCTGCGCATTCTATCAAACATAGGTACTTTGCTACGCCACTGCTCCGCTGCATGGGTGGAAATAATTCTGGGGAGCTTGTCACCGACTCACTGAGCACCCAGCTGTCAAAAACACATGTTATCAGAATTATTTCCACCTGGAAAGTACTATTTTTCTCACGGCCAAAGACGGAAAAAATAGTTGCACGCTCTGCGCATTCTATCAAACATAGGTACTTTGCTACGCCACTGCTCCGCTGCATGGGTGGAAATAATTCTGGGGAGCAGGCCTTAGATTTAACAAGCAACTTACTGAAGCAGGAACCTGTTTTTAGATTTATCTCCACCTGGGAAGTATGATTTTTCCAATGGCGAAAGGTGGACAAATCGTACTACGGAGGGTATGATCATCCATAAATTTGGAAGAACGGGTTTCTGTAAACGAATTTTTGATGTTTTTTTTTTTTTTGATCGACTGGCTCGTTAGACAGAAATATCTTGCGTGTGGCTGTGCATAGCACGCGCATATAAGCTGAGACCGATTTGGCCCAAATCGATTTGGCCAAATGCACGGCCGTGCGAACGAACCGAGCGAGCGGCCGGGCTTGTGCTCCAAAGCAGTGACACAGATGCCCTGTGTCTTTGGCCGGCAGGCGCCGTTGGGCGCCGCGCCGCGGGTCTTTTCCGGCACGCCGCCAACGCTTTAGGTGCGGCTTGCCGCCGCGCCGCCGCCGGGCGATTTGGACGGCGGCGCGCCGCGGCGTACGGACAGGTGGTGTTGCCCTTCTGCGAGACTCGGTTTCGTCGGCTTGCCTCCCTCACCGACGCGCTGACCCCACACCCGCCCGCCCAGATTTTGCCGCCCGCCGCCGCCGCCGAAGAGAGGCGTCGGCGCCCATCTCTAGAGGCTGCGTCAGTCAGACAATGGAGACAAATGTCATAGGCTGTCTATCTTTCTCTACGATTCGTACGCCACACAGCCTGTCCGCTGCTATCCGCAGGCGGTCAGCGAGACGGTCAGCCGGAGGTTCTCGTGCAGCTCTCTGGTATTTACGACAAACGGGAAAAGAAAACTACGCCATTTGTGTCCTTTTGCCCCTTTTTTGGGAACTGGGAAAGGGCCGGCGAGGGCAGGCCGGGAGGCCGGGAGTGGGTTCAATTACTCTTCCGTTAATATTTTGATGGTCGATGGCTTGATCGTGAGTGATTGGGGTGATTGAGACTTGCGTACTTGATACATAAATTAGCTCACGATACACTTCAAAAACCGATGAGAAGGAACTATTTACACACACTTTACGCTATGGAACCCTACGCTAAAGGACTAAAACGGAGATATAGTACACGCGGAAATTTACAGTCACAAGCACTCTCCTCACTTTTCCCGCTCGCATCGGTTTGGCTCCACGGTTTGCCGCACTACACACACGGCGGCGGCGTACTCACCGCTGGTGATGATGAGTAATCCGTAAGGTCCGGCGATGGGTGTTGCTTTACGTCGTGGCAGTTCTGTGCGACGGAGAGATCTGCGGGTCGGACGCGGCCCCGTTGACTCGGACTGCAAGACACGTCAGGGCGCGTTCGTCGCCAAAATCGAACTGAAGTCTCGAAGTGTCCCCGAGCCCTGTCCGAGCCCCGGAGCCGGCGTCCCGTGCTCTGCGGCTCCTAAAACCAGAGCGAGCCCCCCAATCAGCATACGTGTTACAAATTAGGCCCGCCCCCGCCTAGACGAGGGGCGCGCGGGTGGGTCTCGCTCCTGCCTTCGGTTCCGGCGTCCACCCCCTCCCCCGCAACACCCGAAGTGCAGACCGGGTGTCCCGCAAGTCCGCTCAGGGCGGGAACCCCGGGCTCGTCTGCCTGCCTGCCAGCTTGCCCGCCCCGGCGAGGCCTGGGACCACCGGTGACGCGGGTCTCTGGACCGCGGCAGGGCGCAGCGCCTCGGTGCTGCTCGCGGCCGCGAATGAAGGGCGGTTCGGGGCGGGAGAGTATGGGCACTCATCTTGGGACAGGCGGATCACAGGTGGTTGGCCGCTGACGCGCTGACACACTTTAATCACAATTCCCTCCTTATTCTCATCCTTGTTCAAACATGAGGATGGGCTTTCTCAGGTGGCCAGCACAATTAGTGTAGTGCCGGCCCCACGGCACAGGGCGAGGCGACGCACTCCCAAAAATGAGTGCTTGATTCCAAGCGATTGTGATGCGACGGGTATGCAGCCAGTAATAGGCGTCTGCTAGGGCGCCTCTGAGTATGGATGGCAGCGCGACTAGCTGACTTGGACTGGCACATGGAGTAGGGCTAGGGAGCTGCACCAATCAGCGAGAGAGAGGCTGGCGTGCGAATTGGGGAGAAAAGCGGACAGCTGGAGTCGCATATCCAACTCTAGCACGCCTGCGTACGGCAGAGACGCGCCGCTCTCGGCGAGCCGCGAGTTTTGAGACACCTGCACTAGCATACCAGGTGTATCATTGGCCCCGGGCAGTTTCGGTTTTAGGCAGTCCCGCAAAGCACTACCTCCGTCTCTTTCTGTCTCACGCGTCTGGCCGAGCCAGAAAGAGACGGAGATAGTGTGTTGCGGGACTGCCTAAAACCGAAACTGCCCGGGGCCAATGATACACCTGGTATAATGCTTGAGGCACGTATTGTCTTCTTGGGGCAAGCATATGGTATCCCCCAATCAAGCATAATATGCTTCAATCAAGCATAATAAAGCATGAAATATGCTTAACTTTAAGTAAGCATTTTATGCTTAAATCGTGCATTTATTTTTGAGAGTGCGCGCAGATAGGGGCCCGGCCTTTGTCTTGTCTTGTCGAGGCCTCGGAGACCCTTAGGTGAAACCGTCAAGGGATCTAAGGCAGAAATCCACACATGCAAGCCGTTCAGGCGACCGGCCCGCCGCTACTCAGGGGTCGCTTTCAACCCCCCCCCCCCCCCCCCCCCCCCCCCCCACCGGAGTGGACGGCTGGACGGCCCGCTGCGCAGCTCGTTGTCTCACGCTCCTAGCATAGGCCGGGAAAGGGCCGCCAAGGGCAGCCAGATTTTTGGCACCACATCCAGCCAGGCCGGGCTCACATCTGGAAGCCGTTCGGACCCCGCCCTCCGTGGCCTGCCCATAGCTTTGGCCGGGTGGTCATAGCGTCTTCCTAGAATCCGCCCTGTGCAGCCTCGTTACACGCCTCAGTGCCATCGTGGGGCTGCGAGGAAATTGATACATTTCCTCCGGCCGGTGCCAGTACCGACACCGAACCGACAGGGAGGAGTCGGTACCATGGCAGGGGTCGTACCAAGAAATTGACACATGCGGCTGCCCATGCAAGAGCACCTGACGTGCTTCCAATTAATCGAATTTTTATAGCCGACCCCTTCCACCCGGTCTTACTACCAGAGAGCTGCACGAGAACCTTCGGGTGCGACCGCCTCGCTGACCGCCTGCGGATAGCAGCGGACAGGCTGTGTGGCGTGCGAATCGTAGAGAAAGATAGACAGCCTATGACACTTGTCTCCGTTGTTTGACGCAGCCTGCGGCTGTGAAGCTCCGACGGCTAGGCATATTATGCTTGGCGCAGATTTGCGGTTTGAGCCTAAAAATTGCTTTTGGTCAAGCAAATTATGCTTCATCCAAGCATTCTTTTTTTGTCTAGTCTTTTTTGAGATTGCAGTAGGGCCGCCTGCATGTGGTATTTCGCGCGCGCAACCTGCAGTTCAGGCGAAAACCAGAGCGAGGAAGCGGGTGAGGAAGCAGGCGGAAAGGCCTGTGTCGGGACGCCGAGGCTGCCCAGCGCGCGCGCACGCACGCACGCACACACACACGCACACACACACCCGTCGCGCCGGTAGTCGTTTAGTCGTCGCGGCGCGGCAGCGCTAACCCTGGCACGCCGAGTAGGGCGGGCCGCCGAGTGACCTTGTACAGTACAGTACAACAGTGGCGTAGAAACGTATTTCGGCGCCCCCGCGGATAAGACCAGGCACGGTGTGCTTGTTCCAAACGTAACTATGCGTGATTCAAGAATAGTATGCTTGACATTAGTATGTTGTCACACTGGCGCCAAGCTTCGTTATGCTAGGAACAAGCTTGATATGCTTGGAACAAGCTTGATATGCTTGGAACAAGCTTGATATGCTTGGAACAAGCATCGTGTTTTTCGATTTAAGAAACTCCGCCAAGAATCTTCATTTAACGTACATTTTGCGTTAGTTGAAGCATTTATTTTTAAGAGTGTTCAGGAGGAGAGCACAGCATCGGATATGGGAACAGACTCTATCGGTATCGGTCTCGCCGGAGCTTGATCTCTAATCACCCACAGCACCATTGTGAGAGAAGTGGTGAAAATTGAGAGCGAAGCGAGCGAGAAGCTAGCGGTCAGCAATTTCATAACCATTAGTGAGTGACAGGTACACTACCGTACAAGAATAACCGACATCGCGAGCGAAGCGAGCGAAAAGCTGTGTCTTCTAACCGCACGTAACCTAAAATTTTACAATTTCTTCAGAGCGGCATCGTGACAACAACAAATATCGCAAAATCAAAAGCACTGTATATGCCTTCCGGAGGACGTAAACTGCGCCCCTTTAGACTCAGGCCGCGATTTGCTGGTTAGAGCACCTTCCGGAGCGCCAGAGGGGGCAATGTAATGTGTAATGTACAATGTAGCTCAATGCAAACGGTTCACCACGACAGGAAGGCGCCTCGTGCGCACTCGAGCACGCCCCGTGTCCTCGACGGCGAAAGGGCGCAACGTTGGCTTGGAGCGGGATAAGCTTTGGGTGTGAGTATGCGGATGTGTGCCTGTGCAGAGTTGCTCTTGAAGTCTGCAGTGCGCGCTTCTGTGTGTGTGTGTGTGTGTGTGTGTGTGTGTGTGTGTGTGTGTGGTCCTCGCGTGATGTTTCTCGAATTTTGCGTGCCTTGGCCCCAGCCTCCAGGGTCCCGACGCCACCGCCTCGCCACGGACCACAGCGCGGCCGCAGCTGTAAACAAGCACCTTAGGCGCTCAAGTTACGCCGGTGAAGGCATAGCATGAGGCTCATTTTAACACGTTCACTGCGGAGCTGTTTTTGGCTGAGTGATCGAAAAACGCAAGGAGTAATAAAATCGACCCTGCAAGGTAGACAAATTGAAAAGAAGGCAATCCGAGTACAGTCCTGCGTTTGGTACAGTCCGCACAACTCATAAAAAAAAAATCGGCGATTTTTTGTCACCCTTTACTGTGCAAACGTGACGGACAAACTTCAAGTTAAGTGAAAAAACCAGCCACTAAAGTGGCTGGTGCGTGACAGGACCACATTTGAAACGCTAGCCAATGTTGCAGCGGCTTCTGCATACATATTTGTGTACATTTGCGACTTTTTGAATTCAAAATGACGAAAACTATTTTGGGATTGTAAGCATAATTCAACGACACAAAATTGTTATTTAAAATCACTTAACACTTTTGCATTTACAACCGGGAGACAAAACTACGCCATTTGTGTCTTGTCTTAACACTTTTGCATTTACAACCGGGAGACAAAACTACGCCATTATTGTGTCTTGTCTTTTCCTGAGAACTGGGCGAGGGCCGGCGAGGTCAGGGCAGGAGCGGGCGGCTGGGCGTGGAGAGCCCTACGCACACGCGTGTGAGAGCGGGGTGGAGCGGGAACGGGAGGGGTCGGCGTCGCCTAGCCACACGCAGCAAGCCACCTTGCAAGCCACGCTACGCCACACCGCGCCACTCCACTCCACACCACGCCTCGAGTGCGTGCCAGCTCCAGCGCCGCCTCGCCACGCCGCGCCACAGCTGTAAAACTGAGATGTAAACAAAAGCTCAGTCATCGCCGCCCGGCCGCAGGGCCATAAGTGTATAGACAAGGGCCTACTAACAACAGCAGGCCAAAGCATACGAACTGTAGCCTCAGCTTAATGCGCCGTCTCTACTTATGCACAAACATCGATGAAAACGGGCCCCCTGCGTATGAGGTCGCTGGCTAGGGCTGCGAACGAACTAGCTAGGGCTGTGAAGGAGCTACGAAAGCTGCGAACTAGGGGAACGGTAATGCCAGCCCCTAACAGGGCCTGTCAAAAAACTGTCCCCAGCCGCTTAGGGACGGCCCCGTTTCTCGTAGTGTTGCGACAGGACCACCGCGCTCGAGTCATTTCGTAACAAGACCATCCAGCTGTCCGGCCCGGCGTCGCAGTTGGCTTGCAGATCATCTAGGGAACGTGAGAGACACGTCTTTCCCCTGTGACGACCACATCACAGCCGGCGCACCGCGTTCAAAAATTCCACATTTTTTTTTTTTTTTGCCCACCCACCCCCTTACGCCACCAGAAGTTTGACTTACTGGAGTAAGGACCGGGTTCCTTCCGGAGGACCGGGGGCCGGTCCCGCAGCCCGGACCCAGGCACCCGCTACCTGCTGCTGCCCGCCGCGCCACTCCACTCCGCTCCTGTCCTCTCCACGCCGCGCCACACCGCAACGCACCACACTACTGGATGGTCCCCAAGGCCTGGCACGGGTCGTCCCTCGCCCCGCCGAGGAGACTGCTCTGAGGTTGGCTTCACTTTAATTGCACCCACTGGTGCTCCAGTCGGTAGACTATTCCTTACTCCAGTTTTGACTTCGTTGCTTCAGTGCTAGCACCTACCGCGAGCTAACCACCTCCTAGTGACACCTGGCGCCATCTGACAGGCGAGTGACGGAGGCGCTGCGCGCACAGTAGTTTGAGATTCCGCCGCCACGTAACTTTGGCGTCACCCCATTCAGGCGACAGGTGTCGTAGTGCCAATTTCACGCGTTCCCTGGACAGCCCGGTCAGTCTACAGCTCGCTCCCCAAACCAGCCTGTTCCATGTCGTCTGCAAGGGGCAGGGGACGTGACTGAAAAACGCCCCACAGCGTGACCCACGGGGTGGTCATCCCGTCGCCTGCTCCTACTAATTTTGTGCCCGTCAGCAGCCAGCCGAAATTTCCAATCAAAATTTTTGCAGTGTGAATTTATGCTGTACTTTTTGAGTGCGCACGCTATCAATTCTGAAAAAGCCCGTGGGCGGGTGTGGGTGGAAACCTGTGGGTGGT
Source organism: Odontothrips loti (assembly GCA_038380765.1). Classification (NCBI taxonomy): domain Eukaryota; kingdom Metazoa; phylum Arthropoda; class Insecta; order Thysanoptera; family Thripidae; genus Odontothrips; species Odontothrips loti. The sequence continues at coordinate 1,962,866 of CM076253.1, forward strand.
CTGTACTATCAGATGCGCCAAGCAACACCGTGCGCAACGTGGAAGCACTGTTGGCGCAGTGGTCAGACAGACAGACTTGAGTTCTTTCGTCTCTGAGGGCAAGTTCGCCGTTTAGACTCGCCCGACGGGCCGCAGCTTGAATTTTTTCGCGGACCCTGGACTGGACAGACTGAATGCCGCTGGTACGACCATGACGGTTGCACTGCACACTTCACTTATAGTCGCCCTCCCTCCAGAAGCTCAGTAGATGCGGGTTCGCACGCTTGGAATGGAGACACGCCCGCTCCCTGCCCCCCCCCCCCTTTTTCCCTTCCTAGTCTGCAGTGGCGGATCCAGGATCTGCTCGCGAGAGGCCGCCCGCAGGCTGCCTCTCTCCGCCCTAGATTCGCGCCTGCTCTTTCGCGAGACCGATCTTGTCCGACAAAAACAACGACGCGATGCCCTGGCGAAAACGGCTACTCTCTCCAAGGGCGTTTGAGGGCGTTTGAGGGCGTTGTGAAGGCGGAACTGAAACGCCTCTTGGACCACAACGCCCAAGAACGCCTTGGATAACGCCTTTCGAGGGAGTTGTGTCTACGCTGAACGAAGGCGTTGCTGGGCGTTTAGAGAAAACGCCCAAAGCGCAACAAACACGCCTTCTATGGGCGTTTCACGCCTTCGGAGAGCGCGAGGAGAACTCCTTCCCGAGGTGTTAACAGAGCGTAAACTCCGCTCTCGATTTTCACCATTGTGACGGGCGAGCGAGACAGAAGCCTATCGGATCGACTCACCCCCACAGTGATCCCTGGTATAACATTATTTTTGCTGCACTCGCGTCGCCTAGGCCGAACCGACACGGCCTTAGCTTTCAAGTGAGCAAAACATGTCATCAACAGTTGCCATGGCAGCAGACGATACCCCTCTCAGGTCTAACGTAAAAATGTTCAACAAGAAGTGGGCTAAAACGTTTGCTTCTGGCGGGAATCGAAGGCGGTTCTTCGCCGGCGTGGAGACGCAGACGTGCTGAAACCGGCTATCTCCGTCTCCCCCCCCCCCCCTCTCTCTCTTTCTATCTCTCTCCCGAGTCCCTCGGTTCATTAGTTTCGAAGATGATTTGAGTATATTGGAGCGCTACCGCATGGAACCAAGGCCCTCTCACGTGGTTGCCAGCCCCTGGCCGTACTGCGTCGCGGTGGGGAGCGCGGCGGGGCTGGCAAGGCTGGCAGACAGCCGAGCCAGGAGCGATGCGATGCGCGACGCGGACGGACGCGGGCTCCCCCTACAATGAAAGTGTAGGTGTTGGTTATCAGGTGGGCTCCTACAATGCTCGTAGGCAAGTGATCGGCGTTCGATTATATACAATATACCAGGTGTATCATTGGCCCCGGGCAGTTTTGGTTTCAGGCAGTCCCGCAACACACTATCTCGTCTCTTTCTGGCTCGGCCTGAGGCGTGAGACAGAAGGAGACGGAGATGGTGCGTTGTGGGACTGCCTAAAACCGAAACAGCCCGGGGCCAATGATACACCTGGTATAATTTATTACTAATATATAAAAGCACTGTACAAAGTCAGAGCGCGTCTCGCAGGAGTCTCAAGTCAGAGTGGTGTGGTCCTGGGGCTGCACGGGCTGGACGGGGGTGGCCTCTGGACGGAAGGCCCTGCACGTGCAGCCGCAGAACAAAGAATTCGGGCTGAATGAGTCAACGCGGCCCAGCGCGCTATTTTATAGCTCATTTGGCCGCGCGAGAAATCATAAACTGAAAACCCCCCAAAACATGGAGGCGGCGACTCTGGACGACTGGCGCCACAAAGTCACGTCCTACACTGCACGGAAAGTCGCCCCAGAACCGCCACAAAAGTACAAGCTAGCTGACACCCCTTTCTTCCATGTTCGTTTGTTTAGCTAGGCTCTGCTAATGCTAATTAAGAAGTATTATCTGCTAAAAAGTGCCCCCCCACCTAAAGGAAACCCTGGACTGGACATACCCCCCGGCTCAGCGCTCAGCCCGGCCCAGCAAGAGATAGGCGCCCCCTCAATTTTCAGGCCCCGGCGACGTGGAGGTGACGAGTGGGAGTGGGAAGGAGGTGTGCAGGAGAGCTGTGCAGATATGCCCTGTGCTCGAGAGCTCATCGGGTAACATGTACGGCGCTCGGGCACGGGGAACGGAGGCTGCAACCTCCCTTGCCCGTCCGTCCAGCCCGTTGCGCGCAGTGGCCCGCGGCCTCGTTCCCGTGCCGCCGTGCCGTGCGCGTCGACCCGTCTTCTCCCCTCCGACATCGAGGGGGGCGGGGTTACCTCCCTCCCTCGCCGTCCCACCATGGTCCCGCCTTTCTGCCTCGCTGGCTGCTGGCTGGCGGTCACGGCCCAGCACAGCGCACAGCTCTCTCTCTCCCTCTTCTTCAGTCCAGTCCAGAGCGTCGTTGGCGCTGCGTGCGTCTCGAGTGTGCCCGCTCGCGCAACCGTGCCGCCCTGGCGGCCGCGCCCCTCCGCTCGATTCCCCGTCGTGCAGTGCGCGCTGGTGGAGGTCCTCGTAGCCAGCAGCGCCCTCCGCTCCCCAGCCTCCGCCCTGAGCTCCGCAGCGGCCGGCTGCCACTCCTGTTGGCGCACTCCAACCCCCGTGTGCCAGCGAGAGCACGAAGGGGGATACAGCCGGAGGCAGCCAGCGCAGTATTAAGGTGTTTGATCGCCACGTTTGGTCCGCGTGTGCAGGCGGCGGCAGAGCAGCCAGTGGTTCGCGTCTCGTCGGCGCCACGCCGAGGGCGGCGGCGGACAAGCGGGTACGGCATACGACGCTCAGACGACAGACGAGCAGGACTTCTGGAGACACGGACTACGGCGACAGCGCTTTCAGACCTGGTGAGTACAAGGCCACTGTTCCCGATCTGTTTGCATTTGTTGATCTCTTGAAATTTGTGACAATTCGCTTATAGACTCGAAGTTTCGGATTCGTGCAGTTTTCTGTTCTGCAGTTGTGATCGCAGGCACTGCATTGGGCGTTTCACTGTAAATGATGCTTCATCACGCGTTCAACGCTAGATTTGTTGATGTGCTAGTAAATAAGCACGTATTCGTGATCCTAGAAAAGAGGTCATCATTCCAGGTGTCCCATTTTCCCCGTGGCAAGAAAATTGTAGGCAAGCCCGCATCGCACCAGCCGGACGTGTGAGAGAGAAAGAGACGGAGCTAGTGCGTTGCAGGCTTGCCTACATTTTCCTTGTGACGGGGCAAATGGGGCACCTGGTATATTAAAACCTTTTTCAGGAACACCAATCAATACGTAATACTATCAACATTTTGAAAAACCGGTTTATTCACCGTGTTAGCCTGAGTGGCTGTGTTTCAGCGTTTCGTTTCTGCCCCGAGGCTGGGTGTAATCAGTGATAGAGGAAGAGTAGAACCAAGAAGTGGATTTCACACTTATCGCCGATTGCCGCCGAGTACTTACCGGTGCTGCCGCTGTGAGGGTGCGCACACGTCTGCCGTCGTGTCTCCGGGCTGGCATAGGCGTGGCCTATGCCAGCCAGGTGGTGCAGATTCCAGCACATCGCGGATTAATCTTTGCGCTTGCGCTTTAGAACTAGCTCTCTCTCTCTCTCTCTCTCTCTCTCTCTCTCTCTCTCTCTCTCTCTCTCTCTCTCTCTCTCTCTCTCTCTCTCTCTCTCTCTCTCTCTCTCTCTCTCTCTGTCTGTCGGATCGAGTTAGGGCTTTTGTCACGGGGAGAAAGCCATAGCTCGATCTGACAGTATCCATTTCGTCGTGTCACGTATAGGCGGGAGTAAGGACAACGTCGGCGCGCGCCCATCGAGGCTGGGAAGGACGACGCTGACGGACGGCGACGGGCATCATGGACGACGACGATGGACCCCAAGGAGTGCGTGAGTACACAGTTAAGTTTTCCGGGTTAAAATACAGGATAAGGGTGGAAAGGTAGATTAAATCCACATAAAACACAGAATTAGCGGAGCGAACAATCGGCGTTGTTCAGAAAATCACACCCTTCACCCTCAAGTGTCTGGGCCTGAGCGCTTTAGAACTTATCTGTAATATCGTGGCGGGTAGAGAGCTGAGTCCGGTGTCCTGCCTGAGTAGATTGAACTTCAGCCACGGAGGACGGAGCGCCCTGGGTTCAAATACCGTCTTGTATGTGATTTTATTGATTTCAAAACTTTCTGGCGACAATGTCGTGATGTTGTCTAGAAGACAGGCAGGGTAGGAGGGTAGGAGGTAGGTCCCTGTCATGTGTGTTTAGCCTCCCTTTTCCACGCGTTTCTGGCAATACTGCCGCGGACGTATAGTGTCTGTTGAACGCTCTATCCAAGCGCTGGGTACCCATCGGAGCACCTCACGTGTTTCTCACTCCGCGCTCGAGCAGGCGCGGATCCAGGGGCGGTTCATAGAGGGGGCAATACCACCCCCCCCCCCCTCGCCCCCGCCCCCCTAGATCCGCGCCTGCGCTCGCGCGCCCGAAGACCATCGTGTTTCGGCGTGGAGCTCGAGCGCGGAGCATCGCACAAGTTGGTGATTCGCAAAAGAATGCAGCCAGCTACCAGCACTCCTAGGAATTTTACCTAAAATACTTCAAGAGTGAGCTCATTGGAGCGCAATGGTTTGGTTTTGCTTTGTGCAGGCAGTCAACCCCTTGGAGCTGCAGACAGACCGTCGTCCACAACCCCCACAACCCGCTGTCCCTGCTGGGGCGTCCGCAGGACGGGGTGCGAGTTTGGTGGCCTACGGCGCACGGCGCTGAGCTCCCTGCCGGAGGTGTTGCCTACCCAGCACGGCGCTCCAGGCGGGCGGGCCCAGGAGCTGAAGCGGGTGCACTGACTCGACTCTGCCGGATAGATGAGGATGTTGGTAATACTTGGGTACTTCAGAACTGTAAGGACGTGCTTAGGGATGAGCTGCACAATGAGGCGTATCTGAGTGCGGCCTAGATGAACAGGCACTAGGCTTATATTCTTCGCAATCAATATTTGATTCCGCGTCTAATTCGATTAATTCCTGAAAGTAATTTTATTTTCTTTCAAATTTCCGGACGCAGGATTGAATCCCAACTCTGAAAAGAGCTTGTGAAAGAGTGCCTTGAGCCTGTTTACCTTAGCCGCGCACTAATTCGCACCCTTTTTAGACCGTTTTAATCCGCTTTTTAACGATAGCGAAAACGGGGTACTTTCACTTTTGAATTGGGCATGGTGTTAACTGTGCTCTCTCTCCCTCTCATGTTCAGTCTAGTCCAGAGCGTCGTCGGTGTCCTTGCCGCGCTGTGTGTGTCCTGAGTGCGCCGCCGCTCGCGCCACCGTGCCGCACTGCCCCCCCCCTCCCCTCGCTCCCCCGTCGTGCAGTGCAGTCTGGTGCAGGTGCTCGTAGCCAGCGGCGCCCTCCGCGACCCGGCCTCGGCAGTGGCCGGCTGCCACCCCTGTTGGCGCACTCCAACCCCCGTGTGCCAGCGAGAGCACGAAGGGGGATGCAGCCGGAGGCAGCTAGCGCAGTAAGTAGGTGTTTGATCGCCACGTTCGGTTCGCGAGTGCAGGCGGTGCAGTTTTCTGTTTTGCAGTTGTGACCGCAGGCACAACTAATGAAACAATGGCGGTGCTTCATCACGCGTTAAACGCTAGATTTGTTGGTGTCCTGGTAAATAAGAACGTTATTCGTGATCGTGGAAAAGTTGTCATCCTACCAGGTGTCCCATTGCCCCGTGACAAGGAAATTGTAGCCAAGCCCGCATCGCACTAGCGCCATCTCTTTCTTTCTCGGCCGGATGCGTAAGAGAGAAGGAGACAGAGATAGTGCGTTGCGGGCCTCCCTACATTTGCCTTGTCACAGGGCACACATGGAATATTGAAACCTTTTTCAGGAAGTCTAATTCGTGCTACTATCAACTTATTCACAAAAATGGTGTTGCTCATTATCTTAAATAACTGATGGACAATATTCGTAGTTTTACATTGGCGGTCACGACGGGTTCATTCACAGTGTTAGCCTCAGTAGCTGTGTTACAGCGTTTTGTTTCCATTCTGTCTTGTCACAGGCGGGTGAAGGACGAGCGAGGCTGGAAAGGAAGACGCTGAGGGATGTCGACGGGCATCAAAGACGATGACGATGGACCCCAAGGAGTGCGTGAGTACACGGTTCAGTTTTCCGGATAAAAGTACAGGATTTGGGTGGAAAGATAGATTAAATCCCCATAAAACACGAAATTAGCGGAGCGAACAATCGGCGTTGTTCAGAAAATCACACCTTTCACCCTCCAGTGTCTGGGCCTGAGCGGTTTAGAACTGAACTGTAACATCGTGGCGGGTAGAGAGCTGAGTCTGGTGTCCTGCCTTGTGTGTGGTGTCTGTTGAACGCTAAGTCCAAGCGCGGGGCGCGGGGTAGCGCTCGGAGTAGCTAAGTGTCATCAGTGTTATCCCGCGCTCGAGCGCCCGAACACCGTCGTGTTTCGGCTTGGAGCTCGAGCGCGGAGTATCGCACAACTTGGCGATTCAGAAAAGAATGCAGCCAGCTACCAGCACTCCTAGGAATTTTACCTAAAATACTTCAAGAGTGAGCTCATTGGGGCGCAATGGTTTGGTTTTGCTTTGTGCAGGCAGTCAACCCCTTGGAGCTGCAGACAGACCGTTGTCCACAACCCCCACAACCCGCTGTCCCTGCTGGGGCGTCCGCAGAACGGGGTGCGAGTTTGGTGGCCAACGGCGCACGGCGCTGAGCTCCCTGCCGGAGGTGTTGCCTACCCAGCACGGCGCTCCAGGCGGACGGGCCCAGGAGCTGAAGCGGGTGCACTGACTCGACTCTGCCGGATATAAAAGGATGATGGTAATACTTGGGTACTTCAAAACTGTAAGGACGTGCTAAGGGATGAGCTGCACAAAGAGGCGTATCTCTGTGCGGCCTAGATGAACAGGCACTAGGCACATGATTTTCGGAATCAGTATTTAATCCCGTGTCTAGATAGATGAATTCCTCAGAGAAATTTTATTTCCTTTTATACTTCAGGACGCAGGATTGAATCCTGACCCCGAAAAGATCTTGTAAAAGAGTGCCTGAAACCTGTTTACCTAAGCCGCGCACAGATACGCATCCTTGTGCAGCCCAGCCCCAGGTACGTGCTCACGGTGCTAAGAGGCATTTCAGACAAAAATGCTATAAAAATTTTGTGACTTCTGGTAATGGGGGTTGAGTCGGGTTGAGTTGTGTTACACAACAATTCTAAGATAAACAGTTTGCCGTTTTGGTCGATACGTGAATTCAGCTCGTTTTGAGGTGTCCTGGACACCGTCAAAAAAAGCTCAGAGTCCCAACGCGACTTTCCATAGCCTAAAAGGCCAATCTCGATTGGTGACCCGTGGGACCCTCTACGACCAGCTGTTTAGGCTCCACAGCCCTCCGTAGTTGTCCGAGCCCCCCCCCCCCCCCCCCCCCTGGACGAGGATCTCATGAAACGCATTTCTAGGTTTGAGGATGTGGGTGACCAAAAATCTCTGAATATAGCCGCATCGGGTATGGCATTCGCTCGAGCGGTATCGTGCCGGGATATGAGTCGAATAGATTGTTATTTCCACACCTATATAGAAGTGTGTTTTATAAGATCCTGATTTTTTTTGAAGGGGGGGGGGTCTACTTTGAAGGGCTCTGGAGCCTTAACGTTTGGTTGTAGAGGGTCGCACTGTGACCGTGCCTGCCTAGGACGGGCACTTTTGCTACCGTGAAAGTTGTCTTCCGGTCGCCACCTGGGTTAGATACCGAGCCCAGGACTTGGATGGCGTCTTGGAGCCGCTGGAGGCACGTGAGCTGGCCCGGGGGCCGGTTGGCTGCCACCCCGTCTTCTCGCTCCGTGAGAAGTTGTCGCGAGGACCGAGAATGACCGCGTCTCGACGGCGTCCGTGCCGGGGGCGGACTTCGCCTCCACGGGGGGGGGGGGGGGGGGGGGGGGGGTACCTGGGGGCGGGAACGCCTCATCAGAGTGCCGTGTCTGGGGGGCAGCTGAGCCGCCTCCACGAGAGGGAAACATCGGGGTCGAACGCAAAACGGAACACAAGATTACACGTGTTTAACGAACTGCTTTATTCACTCCACATCCACACAGGGGGCTGTCATTCTAGCACCATGACACAACAGCCGCGGGCAAGACAGGCATGACATTCTTTCCATACGCGCTCTCTCGGCGGCCGCCGACACTATCCTCTGGCGCTGCTTCGTCTCGCTGGTGGTCTCTTCTTACACCCGCAGCTCGCAGGCTGAGAGTGTGAGATGACGACCGGCCGCCCAAGAGCAGGGTTCCATAACTTAACGTAACATTGGGTATTTTCGTTACGTTAAATGTTATGAACAAAATACGTAACTTTCACAAATATCATGGTTTTAACGTTATTTCCTCTCAACGCAGGAGAAATGTTTTAACAATAACGTTATAAAATAACGGGTTAATAACGCCTAGCCATGGGCCTGGACACTCGCCTGGCCGGTCCTACTCTGCAAAGCCAAGTGTGGACCAAGTCCACACATTGTAGCGTGGACCACTTTGGTCCACACAAGGAAGCGTGGACCACTAGTGGTCTTCACAAGGAAGCGTGGACCATGGGTGGTCCACACTTAGAAGTGTGGACCACGGCTTGGTCCACACTAGGGAACGTGGAACGCCAATAGTATCAGATAGGGAAAGTAAGGTGCGGTGAGGTGTGGACCAAGAGTGGTCCACACTTCCTTGTGTGGACCACGAGAGGTCCACGCTTCCTAGTGTGCACCACGAGAGGTCCACGCTTCCTAGTGTGCACCACAAGAGGTCCACGCTTCCTAGTGTGGACTTGGTCCACACTTGACTTTGAAGTGTAGAGGCCAAGGCAAAGGACACGCTTTTCTTTTAACGCGAATGTCTATAACGAGTAGCGTAACAACGCACTAGAAAGCAAATGTTAATGTTATTAACATTAACGTTAATAGCTCCGGCAATTAATATAAATAACATAACTTAAATTCTCAAAGACGAAAAATATAAGTTTTGCAACATTTTGGCGTTACGTGTTATGCTAAGTTACGGAACCCTGCCAAGAGGTCTGCAACCCGTTTGCCAGTGACGCCGAGGGGGCGGCCTACCCTCTCAGGCGCTCCGAGGCCTAACTGGGCCCTGCGGATGGTGACAGCGTGGACGTATGGATTACCAATCGAGATTGGTCTTTTAGGGTATGGAAAGTCGCATTCGGACTCTGAGCTGTTTTTTGACGATGTTAGCCAACCCTATTCGACGGGCGGGTGTATTTTGCTGGGAGCGTGGAAGAGATGCCACGGGAGAGAGGCCTTAACGTGTGCCTAAAATGATTCTCTCACGCTGGACATCTGCGAACCCATCTTCGCATACACACGAGAGAGAAGCCGGTTGCGAGCACTGACTGTGTGCCGACAAGCGTTCGAATGCTCAGTCGATGCTCGCGAGTTGCTTGTCTTCCGTGTGCGTCAGTGTCAGACGATGCGTGCGCAGATGTCCAGCTTAAGAGAACGCTATTCGGAACTCGGTGCACGGGAACGGCTTCTGTCTCGTGTGCGTGCGACGATGCCTGCTCAGCGCAGATAACAAGCTTCAGAGATCGCTGAAGCTTGTTATCTGCGCCGGCATCTTTGCACGCACATGGAACAGATGCCGTTCGCGTGCAACCAGTGCCGAAACGCGTTCGTTTACGCTGGAAGTCTGCGCACGCATCCTCGCACGCATACAGCTTCAGTGAGTATTTGTTCTGGCATCAGGATACATGCCCCAGTCCAATGAGTTGTCTGGGAGCACCTTACTGACGATGTTGACGTGTTGTGTCCGTAAGGCGCTGTTAGGCAACCCATTCGACTGCCGCGTGTATTCTGCTAGGAGCGTCGAACCTGTGCTCTTGGTAGTCAGAGAACCGTGCGAGAAAAACACTGCTTAAAAACTAATGCTATACGCGGGCTGACACTAGGGTCCGTTTGAAGCATACCATATGCCTGAAGCGTAATGTTATGCTCTTCTGGAAGCATGCATTTGCCTTGCATTTCTATAGGATTAATAATACGCTTTAAAATGGGCGTAGCTGCGAGTTCGATTCAAACAAGCAGAACGGTTCGCCATAGTTTTTCCAGTGCAAGTTGCGTTTGAGTTGGCTGAGAAAGTATTTTGGTTCCTCTGTTTTGAGTCGCATTACAATGAACAGTATTTATTTTGCGCCGAGTGGTGTGTTATCCAGTGTCTTGCCGGGCATTCGACTCGGCTGCCGTTAGCTACTCTCGGAGATCATCGCACTGCTGAGACGTGCACACGGCCGGGTCCAGTGCCCAGTATGGGACTGGATTGCCTGCCTCTCAGGCGCGCTTAATGGGTGGTCCGGTCAGTTCAGAACCGCTGGGACTGTGTGATAAAATTTCTACACGCTTCTAAGAGTGTAACAAAAACTCCTCGTCCCTTCTAAGAGTGTGACAAAAGTCCATAGACCCTTGTAGGGGCGTGACAAGAATTCCTAAAGTGTCTGGCAATTTTTGTCGCGCTTTTCAAAGTGCCTAGGAATTTTTTTCACGCTCCTGAAAGGGTCTGGGAATTTTTGTCACACTTTTAGAAGGGTCTATGAAGTTTTGTCACACTATTAGAAGGGACGACAAGCGTGTAGGAATTTTCGTCATACTCTTTGAAGGGTCTTGGAATTTTTTTCACGGGTTGAAAAGGATCTAGGAATTTTTTTCACGCTTGAAACGGCATCTAGAAAACGTCTTGAGTTTTTGTCACACCCGATATTGCAAGAAGTCAAGAAAACTTGCGTTGACAGCGGTGTTTGCGAACTGCTACTTTCACTCACAACTAAATTTGACTCTGATGTCCTGATCATCCTTCCACTTGTACAACCCTCTCCGAAGTCACACGAACGCCTTTGCAGAAAACTCACTTTACATCATCACCACCACAACTACCACTGAGTCTTTTGGCAATCTTAGATAGGGCAGCAGCCCATTTCATCCTCATTTCATCAGGTGCTATCTTTCGTTCCTTGAGGCTCATAATCCTGCTGAGGGTTAATTCCAATGTTGGTGGACAGAATGTTGAATAATCTTCGGGTTCTCTTGGATGTTGGTTGTGAATCTTCGACTGAGGTATCCATGAGGAAGACACACCTCTTGGCCTTAAGAACGTACATTTCAGACTGATTCACGAGTACGGTATTTCACTGTATCCAAACCGGAACCAGAGAAGAACATCCTGACGCTGCTAACTTTATCCGGTATGAAAAATCGAGGCCGCGTCGACGTCCGTCCGCCATGTCGGATTCTCGTATTTAATTTTGTCTGGAGTGACTATCCTCGAGGAAGTCGGAGGAAAAGTGTCGCGAGAAACATTTAAGTCCTCTGCCGGGGCATGAACGTGAATGTGGGTGATGGTACTCACCATTGTCTCCGAACGATCCACATAACCTTGTAGACAGTCTGCTTACAGCGGTGCTGTTGACATGTTGTTCCACTTGCGATTTTTCATACCGGATACCGTTTTGGCAGTCACTATCTTCTTCCTTGGTTTCGGTTTGGATGTAGTGAAATACCCTACGCAGCGGTACCAACATAGCGGACACTAGACAGTGCCGCCCTCTTGTCGAGAACACGACATCCACCCCGCGCTTAATTGAAGTAGGTGGGGTTATTTCAGCTACAATAGAATGCAATTAAATATAAGGTTGATAAACATAAGTGACTAACAATACAAGGACAGGATAATAATAGTTAAATATGAGTATATTATACTAATGACAGGGTTACTAGGGAGCTCTGGAAATCTGTCTTCTCCTCCCCGGCTAGGGGAGAGAGTAATTCCGGACGATTTTTTTTTACTTTTGCTCTGTTGGCCAAAATATTGCACTTTTGTCAACATTTCAAACTGGACGTCAGTGGTCCTTGTCCTTCCAAACGATACCAATAAAGGGGTACGAGAGGGGGTGACGAGGGGGGTAGGTGAGTTGGAACGGGGTGGCAGGAAGGGGCTTGTTTTTGTAGTGAGGTGTTGGCAGAGGGCCTGACAAGTAACCGTGGAAGAAAGGACGGATTACTTTAATCACACTAAATTTGACTTCGAGGGGCTCCTCCACCTTGAATTCGGCGTTAGTAGTATAACTGGCCCCCTGGGCCGGGTTGCCTGGTTTCCAGAGGCAAGCACCGGGGTACCGGTATCTATCTTCCAGAGGCACGTAACCAGGGTAGCGGTATCTACCTTCCAGGGGCAGTCAGCTATGACATTACATGCATACCTTCCAGGGGTAAGCAAAATCAAGGTGGCGCTTTCTAATCATCCAGCGTGTGCCTGCTACCCACTAGGGGCGCAGTATTTTTGTGTTTTACTTTTCAAGGATTATTTTTTCTGCGCTGACTCATTTCGGTGCGCGTGCTTATCGTTGTGTGAGCACCGTGCTGGTCTCTCTCCCAACTCACTGCGGCGTGGTATGGGTTGAATATCAATCAGGGGTTTTCGACGTGCGCAAGCGAGAGAGCGGTAACTCCGGCTGACGATAAGAATAGCGGCAACTCAGAGTGCCTCGTAAGAATAGCGGCAACTCGCCGGCCGACCCGACAGAGCAGTAACCCATCCCTCCGGGCCACGAAGACGCAACTGGCGATTTTTTGATAATTTCAGTTTTTGGTTGTGTTCGATTCAGTTTTTAATCCTCTTTCAGATGATATAAGGCACTTTGGGTGGTAAAAAATTCAGTTTGCCCGCAATTTCACTTTTAAAGTAGAGGCTGTGTCGGAAGCGGCCCCTGCCGGCCGGGCGACAAAGCAGCAACTCGTTCCTCGCCGCGCGCCTCCATGCCCGTGGCTCGTCCGGCTCGTCTCGCGTCCTCCTAGGCTGTGATCCGTGTGTGTGGGGTGGGAAGCGTCATGTAGCACGGGGGCGCGCTCTTTGACTTTGCCTATGGCTCCAGTCCTTTGGGTGGGTGCTAGACGTGCACGTCCACGAGTGCGATGGAGGATGGAGCACACCCCGCGCTCATGGTCAGACATGTACCTCGGCTCGGGGGTGGGGGGGGGGGGGGGGGGGGGGCTGCCACGCTTGTGGCCTACATTTAAGGCAAGGCACTTCAGGCGTTTCCCTTGCAGGGCCCTTGTTACGCGCCTGCTAAACTACGTCGTCGGTCGGGCAGCGCGGATCATCTCAAGATAACGAAAACGGCAATGAAAATTACTATCCATTAGGTCACCTGTAAGAATTTAAGCTCGCAAGGGTGCAGCCCTAATCACGTACGTAAATTTTTGTATGTTTACTACCAGAAAATAAATATATTTTCATCAATTTTTTTACGTAACGGATTAAACGTTATGCAAGGAATCGATTAACGTCAAAAAATTGGCAAATTGCTGCCTCCCCGATTTGTCTGGGCCGATTAAAACTTCAATTCCCCTTTTCTCGAAACTAATGGCGAACGCCAGTTGCGTCTTCGTGGCCCGGAGAGATGGGTTACTGCTCTGTCGGGTCGGCCGGCGAGTTGCCGCTATTCTTACGAGGCACTCTGAGTTGCCGCTATTCTTATCGTCAGCCGGAGTTACCGCTATCTCGCTTGCGCACGTCGACCTCACCTCTCTCCAGAGGCGTCTTTTCGTGTCGCTTCCGCACGCTACCAGGCCCGTTTTCGTAAGCAGTAGGGGTTGTGACGTCACTGGTCGGCTGGTAGCGAGCTTCCGCGCAATCCATCTCCGGAGGTACATTGTGAGGTAGGGTAGCGGAGTCGGGCGGGAGCATTCAAGTTTGACCAGCATCGCCTGGTCGTGGATGATAATGGGGCGATCATTAATATGGATGACAATTAGTTTCTCATCCATGATATGATATGTAAGTTTGAAAGGTCAGGGAATACCCCTAACATTTTCAGAAGAAAATGAGTTTCTCTTCAATTAGTAACAAACCATGTAAGCGTGGAATATATCATCATCTTCATCGTCGAATTCATCGATAATAAGTGATACTAACCCTAGTAGCCTCTTTCTTTTAATTTCCAATATAAGTCACTTTCGACAGGTTCCAACTTCACGCGCTACCTGGACCACCGCCTTATTTTCGTTCGTGGTTACGGCTTGTGACGTCACAGCATGCTACAGCGGTAGCTAACAAAAAGACGCCTCATATTATGCCCCCGGGCCGTGGCGCCGCTGCGCGCCGCGGTAAGCACCTCGTGTGTCCCCCGAGCGCCTGTGTGGTGAGGGACGCGCTGTCGTCGGCTGAAGGCCCCGGCCGTGCCGCAACCTCGGACGGGCCTCGGTCGGAGGCAGGGCCGCGACGGCGTCCACGCGGCTCAGGCAGTCAACCACCACGTTGTCGGCGCCACTGATATGCACAATGTCAGTGGTGAACTGCGAGTTGAACGACAGCTAGTTGAGCTGAATGGGCGGGAGCTTTTCGCGGCGCTGCTGGAAGGCATGGGTGAGCGGCTTGTGGTCCGTATAAATCCGGCAGTGCTGAGCCTAGAGGTGGTGGCGGAAGTGCTGAACAGCCTCATAGACAGCATGGAGTTCCCGATAATAGGCGGGCCAAGCGGCGTAGCGCGCGGAGATCTTCTTGGAGAAAAATGCGAGAGGTTGCCACCGACCGTCGACGTGCATCTGGAGGACGGCGCCGACGGCGGTCGAAGACGCGACGCAAAATAAGCCGGAGGGCAAATCCGTGCGCGAATGGGCGAGCAGCGTTGCGTTAGCCAGGTGCCGCCTTGCAGGCTGCGAAAGCGTCCACAGGATGGGCGCGTTGCCATTGTGGGAGCCGAGCGCGTCGTGCAGCGGCGCCTGGAGTTCGGCGGCATGTGGTAGAAATTGGCGAAAGAAATTGATCATGCCGACGAAACGACGGACACCTCTTGCCGTCGGTGTGGGCGGGATGCGGGATGGACTGCAGCCCCGCGGCGCGTGCGGAAGAAGGCCGCGTGCCCGCAGCGGTCACCAGGTATCCCAGGAAGTGCTCCTCCTCCTGCCCGAGCACGCACTTGCCGATGTTGACGACGACACCGTACTCGCCCAGGCGTGCACAGAGTTGGCGCAGGTGTTCGCGGTGCTCGGCGCGGGTCCGCGAGAACACCAAGATGTCGTCGATGTAGGGGAAGCAGAAATCCAGCCCGCCGGTGACCTCGTCGATGAAACGGTGGAATGTGACCACCGTCTTTAGCACGGTCTAGTCATGCTGACCTTTGATTTTCCCTGCCATAAACCAGAAAGATTGATGAGATGTATGAAAGGGGACTATTTGCGGGGCTCCAGGAACTACTGAAGCTTGGTGGAAATAGCAGTAACCTTCTCATTCAATACAGGCACTGACCAGGTCCTATCACCTCTGATGTGAGACCTAACTGCCTCCTCAACCAGGGGAGCTTCTTCAGATTGGAACAGATTTTGAAATGAAGCAGGAGGCTGACAATATTTTGGAAAGGCGCCAGCTTCACGCCTTCGAGCTCTCTCCACACTCTACACGGTGCCGCACTGCTGCACAGTCATCCAGTGGGTCAACGACTTCAGCTCGCGCGTCAAGCAGCTGCAGCAGGTGTCGGCGCTCGTGTCACAGGGCGGCGCCAAGGGCATCAAAGCCTACCCGGTCTGGCTGGGCGGGCTGCTTAACCCCAAGGGGTACATCACGGCCACCCGGCAGTGCATCGCCGGCAATTTAGCCTCGGTCAAGTTAGGCTGGTTGCGATCTCCACTGAGTTCCTTACTCCTATAGCTGCACACTTCAATTTGTTCTAAAATACGGAAAATCTAACCAGATGAGGGGCCGAGAAGGTGCCATGTCTAACCGGGAACGGGGAGGCTTTGGTGCGCACCATGCCGAACACCTTGTAAATGTCCGGCTCTTGTGTCCATATAGTATAATTTGAATTATAATACAAAAATGAAGGATGAGGGATGTATAGATAGTTGGCACAGGAGAGTGCGAAATAAAAAGACGGTAATTTATACGATTCAATAAAATGTTACTGTTAAAAGTAATGACTAACACAACAATCTTTTAAAAAGTATCAGCCCAGAAACAGCGAGGCAGACTTTATCAGCAAACTGGCCGTGCCGGTGGAGCGCAGCGGAACTGGCACATAGGTTGACGGAAGGGACGGGCCAGCTTGTTTAACACTCACACAACACTTGTGGTACCATTTTTTATACTCATCAGTAGAAATTATATTGTTATAAACATTAAACATCAGGAAGACGACAGTCACAGAAAAATTTTATGACCTCTCGGTCCTTATCCTCTCTAGATTTCTTGGGTCTTGATGACAATCTAGGAAAGACACTTAGTTTTCCTTGCACTATACATCTCTCTCAATGCTCACGAAGTTTCCTCTGGTCAAAGTCCACATTTCTCACTTTCGAAGTACAGCAGTAGCATATGCAATTGCAAATAATGCACATTCAGTAGAGCCAATTAGTTGTTTGCATGGAGGGCGCACTGTTACTATGTAATCTGTCCTTCGAATGAGCTATCATAGCCAACTGAATCTTGGTGTGGCCAGACATTTGCATTCTTCGCAAAGAGTCAAGAACAATAGCCATGGAAGACCCTAAGAAGTAGAGCATATTGGGTTTGAAGATCCCGAAGAGTATAGAGAATAGCTGTTGTTCTAAAATGCCACTCTGGTATTTACGAAAGCGTGCATACCTTTAAGAAAAATACTGGTCACCCAGTGACTATCTCCAGTGTGCATTATCTGCACATACTCCTCCGAAGCAAGTTTAGGGTAGTACTGGATGTCTTGGATCTTTTGGCCATGCATAACGATATAGGGGTGCAACAAGGCCGTCGATGTGTTCCCCAAATTGGGCCCTTAAAATGACACTTGCACGATGGATGTGTTCATCAGTCAACTGAACACCCTTGTCAGTATATTCGAAAGAATTTGCAGATATATGCAATTCTAAAAGTAATAACTCAGAAAGTTTAGCACTGTTTCTTACGTTGTGCACAAACACATGTGGTGCATATGAACCTTGTTTCATTTCCTTCCTCAGCTGCTTGGATCTGGAGACGACACCCATTGTGCACAATTCTCTCGCACCTAACACATCATTTTGTCTGCGCCAACTTCTTTGGTGCACACATGGCACAGGCAGACATAGTGAGGACTTCTGATGACTCTGCACAAGAGGCTGAAGCAGTTCTTGCATATTCTCTGTGGGCTCTCGGTGAGATGAGTAGTGGAAGAATCATCCACATGGGCACATTTCTTGCAGTTCATACACTGGATGCCATCTACGCATGCCTTCCCACACACCACAGATAATGCTGTCAACAGTTTTACTTTTTTTACCCTAATTTTTCAACCGGCATTTAGGCTGCATCCCACCAGTTCTTGTTGGCCTCTTTATTGGTCTTGAGTTGAAAATCGGAGATGTGGCTGGAAACCAAGGAATAAATATAATATCGTAATGAATTTGTAGCACAGAATAGCTCAGATGTTGTAAAGAAAGTAAAGTTACCATCACTGTGCATTTGCGAATACCGGCGGGTTGATAAATAGAGATGATTTCTTGTTTCTTATGGCAGTATCTGGATAAACAAATCTCAAAAGTAAATGACAGCACAAACAAAAACAAAAATTGCATAAGGGCATCTTAACCAGCTCCCAAGGTCGTGATACATTCTCTGCAAATTTGTAGTGAGATGTGAAATGAAATATGCACAGACTTTTGTCATAATGGAACAACAAAAGCTCTGGTACTGTAACATTGTAGCAGTATAGGGGTGATGTTAAAGCAATTGTTACCCTAAGCTTCTGTTAATGTAAGTGGAATACAAGATCCAATATTAATTGGTGTCTTTCACATATTATGGACCTCTCAGAGCAGGTTTTCTTAACAAGATATATTTCAACATATAAATTTCAATTTTCATCGTAAAAGTGGACGAAATGAACTAAACACTCATCGCAGTTGGGCATTCCATTCTTCACAAGGAATTATCCATCCAGGGAAATCCCAATGCAGAACTAGGAACGTTTTGCAACAAACAATGCCTACTTTACATTTTTAATTAATTTGGGGCACAATGTATAGAACTAAGATAAGATAAATTTAAGTATATATAGCCTTATGTTGCAAAACATTCTCAAAGATGAAAGAACTGTAATCAGACAGGTTCCTTTAAAATCAGTGTCAGGTGCCAAACAAGATGTTATTAACCAACAAAGCTGAAAACAACATTCATTCACATTTAAGTTCAAGGTGATAAAATAGAAAGCCGAATCAGTGAAAAGTGACTCCTTTGGACGATTTCTGGGATAAATAGCAAATGCACTCCCAGTGTCGCACCTAGGGTTTGTCAACAACGCTGTGGCACTGGTAGTAAAACCATTCTTGGCGTTTTGAACACTGAACCATTATTTCTTCAAAATTCTCTGGCATTCGACAAATGTAGTACATTGATATTGTGGAGGGGTCCACGACTCGAGACAATCAGTGTACAGCTTTAGTGACAACCAAGCACAATCATCGATTAAGAATCGTAAAAACTGCATTTAAACGAGGCTTGAGCTACATTATGGGGCTAAAAACGACCGAAAAACGCCATTACTAGACTAAAATTTCGAATCGTCTGCAAATTTGTTGCAACAATCGACACAATCAACACAATCGGTGTACACTTTTAGGCAGAGTTGTGGACACTTCGGATATTGTACATTTCAAATACTGTACAGCAAATGCAATTGCTCGAGGACCACGTTTATTGGTGCTCTGCCCTCTAATTGTTTCTGACTCGCAGTAACGTTAACAACAAACTGCTTGTCGTCATTGCGTTCGATTTTTATAGATTTGCTACCGTGAAAACCCGTGTAAAGTGACACTGTTAGCCCTCCAATGTGTAAGGGAAGAATGCGGTGTTCTTTCCCATAAAACCGATTGCTGATAGTGCAATAAACTTCATCTTTTATAAGAGCAAACAATTCATCGGTCATCTTACCCTTCCGTCGTCATACCCTCACCCCACCCCTGAAATAGTCAAATGGCGCACTGGCTTTCAGGTCAAATCCCAGAACAAGCCTTTTGTTAAAATCCCTTATCAGAGAAATTGGTGTCATAAAAACCCCGTGGGGCGGCCCCTCAATCTTCTCGAGTGTTGGAGCAGGAACAGGATTATGATTGGTTTCTAAAATTTCTTCAATGTCTGGCTGAGTCGAGTATTCCAATCGATTTCACCAAATCATCCCGTTGTGCTGCGATTCTGTCACGAGAAAAGATTCATTTACTTTTAAGGGGAAACCCCGTCCATGTTCGTGTCTTTTGTCCAGTATTTGTAGGTGGTTTGTGGTGGTCGCAAGGCTTCGCCTCCGACCTCCTGCGTACCGCCATGTGTACTTCCGCTTGTGTGGAACTGCATCAGTGAACTCCTTTGTTCAGTGTCTTTGAGTTTGTTGGCTGTGTGGAGATGTGAGTTAGTAGTGGTGACTCTGCCGGTGCTGCGTGCGCTTTCATAGCGCTGTCCCCCTGGAGCCCTTTCATGTACCGCTCGTACCGCGCGGTTCGGTTGTTTTGCCTCGGTAGTGACGTTATTTTCGGTCCGGCTACCGAAAGGGTTATCACGTACGCTTCCAAGCGTCTGTACCGTACGGTATTCACCCCGAATCATCGGTAGTTTTACCAAAAGGGTCTGAGGTCTCGGTAAACCTTGCTGATTCAGGTTTTCTTTAAATTGTAACCGTCAAAAGTGATGCGTTTACTGAAACATTTGCTGGTGCGATTGCTGTTGAAGCTTGTTTTGTTTCACGCTTCAAGAGGCTCACAAGTGTTCGCTGAAAAGCAAGTTGCGTTTCCTATGTACCGGTCTTTGAGGTTAGGACGATGTCAACAGGTGACTTTAATATGTCGAACATTTGCAGTTGTCATGGATGTAGTTCAAGTTTTGCTCCGACGTCTGCGAGAGCAGCGCCGTGCTCGTAAGATGCGGTCGGTGGGGTAGAGGGGGGAGGGGGAATGAGGGGGGAGAGGCGGGGGAAGGAGGGGGGAGAGGTGGGGGGAGGTGGAGGAGATGAGCTGTTGAATGCGGCTAGCGGTGGGAGGAGGGAGGGGGAAAGGGATACTGTGTAGAGGAGGCGGGGGGCGTTGCGGTTGGGGTCGGGTGGACAAATGTCATCGGTATGAGAAATGTGCCGCGTGGGGTAATGAAGTGCGTTTATCTATGCGTGGCGTAGGTTGCGTCGTTGTCCGCTAGAGTGCGTGAGCTGTATGGTCTGTCGCGTGTGTGGAGGATGCGGGGGAGTCCCGTCTGCGCGCGCGGGGTATTGCGGACGAATCCGCGGTAAGTTCGCATTAGGGGAGGGGGAGGGGGGAGGCGGCAAGAGGAAAAAGGGAGAAGGAATGGGAAAGGGAAGGTTTTTTTTTTTTTTTTTTTTGCGCTCTGCGGAATCAGCAAGCTGCTGCTGGTCCTTCCTCCCTCCCCCTCCAGCACGGATGAAGAAGCCTGATGCCTGTCTTAACATCTGTAACAGAAATTATATTGGAGCTCATACAAGAATAACACATTCAACATTACCTGTTGCTTTCAAATTCAACCAAACTAACTGTGATTTAAATTTCCTCTGTCTAGAAATAAATTTCTTTTCACATCTTCTCTTTGTGGCAGGTCTTTTCCTTGTGTACCAGTGCCCAGTGTCCATGCTGGACTGGTTGCAACAATTTGGGGAACAGTTATGATCTTAACATCTGTTATAGAAAAATCATCATGAGTAAAATAAGGATTGACACATTCAACATTAAATTATCTGTTGCTTTCAAATTTAACTACTTATACTATTAAAAGAATTTCCAAACTTACTGCCATTTACATTTCCCTTGTCCAGAAATATTTTTTTTTCACGTCCTCTCTCTGTGGCAGGTCATCTCCTTGGGTACCAATGCTCAATTTCCATGCTGGACTAGTAGCAACAATACGAACAGCTTCCATCTTTACCTCTCTATCTCTTCTCCCACCCTCTTGTTGCACAACGTCTTTCCCTCGAGTTCTAGTGCAACAATCAGCACATGCATTACTTAATGTTTGAGTGGTTTGAGCTTGACTAGTAGAGACTGGTAGGGAGGCTGTGTTTGCTGGACTACTCACAACCACAGTTGGAGCAGGTGCTCTAGGAGCTTCAACATGACAACACAGACAGACAAAAGCCCCTTAAGAGTTGGAACTTTAAAGACGGGTGCTAGGATTCCTGAGAAGCTAAAATAATACCTTTCTTTAGGATTACAGTTCTTCCTTGCACCTTTTGCCATTGGCCCGACCAATGGCCCACACACAACGGGCAGTGCCAATCTTTCTTCTTGTTTTCTGATCAAACAAACAAATATTTATGGTACAGAAGAGATTTATGGAACCCAATAAAGAAACTTTGTCAAGCTGCCTTCAGAAAATAACTTATTGAATTGCCCAACACAAGGCCCATGAAACCATTTGCTACATTTCCCACAACATATCACGAACCTGAATTGAAGGAAGCACAAACAGTATAAGGTTATAATGTCATGAATATCTTGACTTTCAGAATAATTTATTAAGGCTGCGGCAAGAACTACACACCCTGTGGCGACGATTAACGTACAGGTGGAGCACTGGTTCTGGTTGTCCATCTGAGTACAAATGGTACACATACGGCCATTATTTCTATAATCAACGAGGTTCCATCTCATTGTGGGAGGATTGCGAGAGTAGCCAGTGTACTCACCTTAAAGTCCTTCGGCAAAAAAATCACTTTAAATTCTTCGGCAAAGTTCTTTACTATATGGCCATGGCCATGGCGCACTGAAAAGAGCCTGCCTCAAAGGCATTTATTTCTGCGCTTTCAGGCCTGATCGGTGCATGTGTTGGGTGGGTTTGCACGGAAAAAATTTCCGGGAAGGAACTCCAGGTTAAATTGGACAGGGTGTAAAACAGGGGGTGTCTGTCTCAGATCTGCAATTCCTGCTGAGGATGGGCTGTCCGGCACGGATGGAAGGTGTTAAATTTGTCTACGGCCGTCCACATGACCGCGGAGACAACATGGAGCTGGCGGGAGGCGCGGTGTGCGGCCTGGTCGTACAATCCTGGAGAGTGCCATATATATATATATATATATATATATATATATATATATATATATATATATATATATATATATATATATATATATATATATATATATATATATATATATATATATATATATATATATATATATATATATATATATATATATATATATATATATATATTAAAATCACCATCAGCACACAAGCCGCTACAAATCCGCAATGCGGTTCGATCCGCGGCTCAGCGGAGCGCGCGCGATCGTGAGCTCGAGCCATGCGCGGAGATTCCGCGCTGTGCGCCCACAGCGGCCTTGCTCCTGGCGGAATTTTTGGAACGAACAGCGAGCACTGCGGGTGGACGCGCAGACTCCACATCCCCCGTGGAACTTTCATTTTTAAGACAGTCTCATTGCATTTGAACACGGCCCAATGACCGAACCGCGCCGCCGCCGCGTAGTGTGCGGCTCCCACACGCACAAAGTTGCGAGGGTATGCTCCTACGGCTTTGTAGAAGCACACCCTCCGGTCCAGCACGCCGTGCTCAATGATGGCGCGGAAGCACGGCCGGTCCGCGCTCATTCACGTTCCGTTGGCGGTCCTGAGGAAGGGTTGGGCGCCATCCTCATCCATCACAGTCACCACCCCAGCCTCGTTGATGTGCTCGGGAATCGGGGATACTCGCATGCTGAGGAGTCCGCCTCCCATGTCGCTCTCCGTAAGGCTTCCCACCAACCGTTCAGCTCCCTGGCTAAACGGTTCCAAGGTGTAATCTGCGTCAACATAACAAAAAAACAATCAAACATCAGCGCCTCATTCATATGCGAGCGTACCTCTCCCCCCCGACGCGCGTCGCGCCGTCCAGCCCAGCCCCGCCCTGCCCCCCGCACCGCGCCGCGCGACGCCGCGCCGAGCACGCGCAGCCCTGCCCTGCCGTGCCCAGGCCCCAGCCCGACGCAGCGCGCGCGCGCGCGCGCGCACACACACACACACACACACACACACACACACACACACACACACACACACACACACACACACACACAGTCATGATCGGGACATACCCAGATTTGCGGTTGGAGCCTCGGCGGTTGACAGCGGTGCGGGTGATGTCGTTGTTTTTGCTGCTGCTGGCGTTGTTGATGTTGTTGACGACAGCGTCTCCGTCGCCGTCGCTCTGCGTTGATGACGTTGACGTTAGCGTGGTAGCGTTCGCCCAGGTGCGGAACAGAATCCGCGCCCTCGGCGGCACGTAGGATACTCGCACCTTGATTACTGGGCGAGTCCAGGAGTTTGCTCGCTGGCCCGCGCATGGTTGGCTAGCGCCTTCGGCGCCTTCGGCGACGACGGCCGCGCACACCAGCGCAAAAGCACACAGGAATCTGAACAAGAAGAAAACACAACAAGAACTATAAGAGGTTGCCTTTCAACACCTCGTATCTCACTCGCGCGATGCTAAGTTCCACGGCGCGTTAATGAAGCGAGGGACACGTACCTCATCGTTGACATAGTTAATCAGGACTGAGTGCTCTCCGCGGGCTCCTGCGCCTCCTGCGGCGGGCCCACGTGGGGGGTGCAGCGTGGAGAGGGCAGCCGTCGGGCCCTTAGGTCAGCGTTGTGATGATGAGCGCGGCTCGCGGTGGACACACACACACACACACACACACACACATACACACACACACATACACACACGCACGCACGCGTCGTCATGCTCGTCCCTGTCCGCAGCCGCGTCCTGCTCCTGTAGCCTGGAGCGTCCCAGTCCGGATCCGGACCCTCCCCCCACTGTTCCACCTGCCTCCCCTCATCCGCGGAATCGGGATCTAGCTCGCGCTCGGTCAGTTGGCGGAAGGCGTGCTGCGATTTGCGCATGACGAAGACCGTGGAGAGATGTTTTATCGTTTTCATGTCCTCCTCATTGCAAAAATTGCTACATTCCTTCTTCGTTGCTACCCATATGTGCTTTGGCTCATATAGCCGCGTCGCCTAGCGCGGCGAACGAGCTGGTCGGTAGATAGGAGGACCCGCTGTTGAAGGGTTTGCGGGTTGCCTACCCACCAGGGGCAGGGGTTCCCCAGAGCCGTCCAACCTAACCAAACCTAACCTAACCCAACCTAACCCATACTAACCTAACCCAACCTAACCTAACCATGCGTGTTGCCTACCTTCCGGAGTGTCCTTGACCTCGGCTACCCTAACCTGGTGCTGGTGCTGACTTCATCCTGCTGACACCATCCTGCCCGATTTCTTGGGTCTTGATGCCAATCTAGGAAAGACACTTAGTTTTCCTTCGACTAGCAGCAGACCTTTCGCCCCCCCCCCTTACCGCCCGGACGTACTTTATGGACGGCCCGTTACTAAGCCAATCTGAATAAAAAAAACTACCCATTTCCTTCACACATGAGTAGTGAAAATTGAGGTTTATTGGACCACAATCTCCTTGCATCATACCGGAGTCAACCTCACCTCGAGGGCACCCTACCTCAGGTGCTGCTGCAGGTGCCGGTTGACAAACCAGGGCCTTCTTGTGCAAGAACTGGAACAGGAGGGCTAACTTCTAAATCGTGCCGATTTTCAAACTTGAACATGGCGACCGACCCCTTCTAAAAAAACTGCTAAACAAGCTGTATTTTGAGCTTAAAGATCGGAACCGACCCCGCTCAAAATACACTCAGAACTTCAATTACAATGCCGAAAAGGACCCCAGGTGCTGCTGCAGGTGCCGGTTGGCAAAACAGGGTCTTCTTGAGCACAAACTGGAAGATGTGGGCAAACTTTTTAATTGTGCAAAACATCAAACTTAAACATAGCGAATGACCCCCTCTAAAATCACCCCAAGACTCCATTCAACATGCCGAAATCAACCCCAGGTGCTGCTGCAGGTGCTAGGGGTCAAAACAGGGCCTTCTTGGGCAGGAACTGGAACGGGGTGCCAAATTCTAAATCGTGCCGAATATCAAACTTAAACATGGCGACCGACCCCCTCTTAAATCACCCTAAGACCCCATTCAAAATGCCAAATTTGACCTTTAGGTACTGCTGCAGGTGCTGGGGGGCAAAACAGGGCATTCTTGAGCAGGAGCAGGAACAAAGGAAAAACTGCTAAAAAAAGCAGTCTTTTGAACTTAAAGATGGGAACCGATAACGCTTAAAGTACACTCAGGACCTCAATCACAATCCTGAAGAAAACCCCAGGTCCTGCTGATGGTGCCAGTTGTCAAAGCAGGGCCTCCTTGGACCGGAACGGGTTAGGCTAGGGCAGGTTAGGTTTGAGCAGCATTGAGTACGGTAGAGAAGTCCACAAGGAGTAGGGGAAGTTGGAGTAGGCTAGGTCAGAGTAGGGTAGGTTAGTTTAGAGTAGGGTAGGCTAGGTTAGAGTAGGGAAGGGTAGGTAAGGAAGTCCACAATGAGTGGGGGAAGTTAGAGTAGGCTAGGTCAGAGTAGGGTAGGTTAGTTTAGAGTAAGGTAGGCTAGGTTAGAGTAGGGAAGGGAAGGGAAGATTGGAGTAGGCTAGGGTAGGTTAAGTTAGAGTTGAGCACGATTGAGTACGGTAGAGAAGTTCACAATACTGTGGGAGTAGGTACGTCCAGCGGTTAGGTTAGAAGCGTAGCGTCCCTCGCGCCTCAAGACCGGCGCCCGCAGGGCGCCGTACTGACTAATTAGCCCCGCAGGGTCCCACACGCCCGGTGACAGCCGCCGGCAGGCCAAGGAAGGTGTACGCCAGGCGTGGAGGGGCGGAACAGTGGTTCGCGGTGAGCGAAGCCTGTTACGCCACGACGCGGTCTGGCGTACACCTACCTTGTGACCTCTCGGTCCTTATCCTCTCTAGATTTCTTGGGTCTTGATGACGCAATCTAGGAAAGACACTTAGTTTTCCTTGCACTAAAAATCTCTCTCAATGCTCACGAAGGTTGCTCTGGTCAAAGTACTGGTCACCCAGTGACTATCTCCAGTGTGCATTATCTGCACATACTCCTCCGAAGCAAGTTTAGGGTAGTACTGGATGTCTTGGATTTTTTTACCATGCATAACGGGTAGGGGTGCAACAAGGCCGTCGATGTGTTCCCCAAATTGGGCCCTTAAAATGACACTTGCACTATGGATGTGTTCATCAGTCAACTGAACACCCTTGTCAGTATATTCGAAAGCATTTGCAGATATATGCAATCCTAAAAGTAATAACACAGAAAGTTTAGCACTGTTTCTTACGTTGTGCACAAACACATGTGGTGCATATGAACCTTGTTTCATTTCCTTCCTCAGCTGCTTGGATCTGGAGACGACATCCATTGTGCACAATTCTCTCGCACCTAACACATCATTTTGTCTGCGCCAACTTCTTTGGTGCACATAGACCCCTGCGCCGCGGAACTTTTCACGGCGGCGGCGGCGGCGGCGCGCCACGGCGCGCCGCCTATTTTTTGCCGGCGGCGGCGTGGCCTGATAATCGGCGGCGGCGGCGGCGCGGCGCGGCGTGATGTGAATTTCCTAAGAAAATTCTCCCCCCCCCCCCCCCCCCCCCCCGTTTGTATCTCATGTAGGTACAGGATAGACGATATCATTATCCCTGCCCTGCCCCTCGTGTTCCACGCCCGAGACCACCATCTTGCAGTATTTACCGGCACCAGATAAGTAAGTGCATCAAAGTCCGATGGATATTTACAGCAATTTTAATTGCTAATAATTAACAAATTCTTCAAAGAATTCTAAGTAAAACAATAAAAATTATTTGTTACTTTACAAATATGCAGATATCACAAAAAACATAGTCATGAAATTTAAAAATAATGATTTGGCAGTACGGTAAGTTACAACTTGCAATTTTCTTTGCAAAAATCATAATTATCATGAACAAAAATGAGTTTGCTCAGATTGTAGGGGCTCAGGCCTGCTCTTTTGGCGCGGTGAGTCAGTCCGCCGATCGACCCGATTCTCTCTACGGCTGTGCTGGTGGCCGAGACTGCCAGCACGTTTCTTGCCATAGCTGCTAGCCATGGGAACTGCGGACTGATCCTAGGGAGAAAAATCTGTTAAAAACTCAGGCCGAATATGGGCTTATTACGCGCAAACGTCAGAGCGTCTTGAGAAAGTAGCGTACCCTTTCCAGTACAGCAACAAATCTCCACCGACTACGCTGGATGCAGAGGAGTTGGCGAGAAAATTAGTGCATTCTACAGCCACGGCTGCAGTGCCCCCACTCGCACGAGCGGCAGACGAGTGCTTCGCAGCTAACTCGCCAAGATACGCTGCTATGGAAGATTTTTTTTCCTTCCTAGAAAGAAAACAATTCGTTCATGCACGTACTCCGAGAATTTTTAAAATGCCGTTATACCGAGATTCGCACTTACCTGGTATTCAGCGTAGTAGGGTGTGGGGATGGAGGTGGAGGCTGGGGCCGATCTGGTACGTCGTCCTCTGTCACCCATTTCCCGATCTGCTCCTCTAAATACTGCGCCCGCGTCATCTCCAGGTCCTTTAGAAAGCTTTCAACATCGTTCAGGTGTTGAAAGCGAGGGTTCAATAAAGCGCCGGCCTTCTTCGGCCTTCTGATGACTCTGCACAAGAGGCTGAAGCAGTTCTTGCATATTCTCTGTGGGCTCTCGGTGAGATGAGTAGTGGAAGAATCATCCACATGGGCACATTTCTTGCAGTTCATACACTGGATGCCATCTACGCATGCCTTCCCACACACCACAGATAATGCTGTCAACAGTTTTACTTTTTTTACCTGATTTTTCCACAGGCATTTAGGCTGCATCCCACCAGTTCTTGTTGGCCTCCTTATTGGTCTTGAGTTGAAAATCGGAGATGTGGCTGGAAACCAAGGAATAAATATAATATCGTAATGAAATCGTAGCACAAAATAGCTCATATGTTGTGAAGAAAGTAAAGTTACTATCACTGTGCATTTGCGAATACCGGCGGGTTGATTAATAGAGATGGTTTCTTGTTTCTTATGGCAGTATCTGGATAGACAAATCTCAAAAGTAAATGACAGCACAAACAAAAAAAAATATTGCATAAGGGCATCTTAACCAGCTACCAAGGTCGTGATACATTCCCTGCAAATTTGTAATGAGATGTGAAATGAAATATGCACAGACTTTTGTCATAATGGAACAACAAAAGCTCTGGTTCTGTAACATTGTAGCAGCATAGGGGTGATGTTGAAGCAATTGTTACCCTAAGCTTCTGTTAATGTAAGTGGAATACAAGATCCAATTCTAATTGGTGTCTTTCACATATTATGGACCTCTCAGAGCAGATTTTCTTAGCAAGATATATTTCAACATATAAATTTCAATTTTCATCGTAAAAGTGGACGAAATGAACTAAACACTCACCGCAGTTGGGCATTCCATTCTTCACAAGGAATTATCCATCCAGGGAAATCCCACTGCAGAACTAGGAACGTTTTGCAACAAACAATGCCCACTTTACATTTTTAATTAATTTTGGGCACAGTGTATAGAACTAAGATAAGATGAATTTAAGTATAAGCCTTATGTTGCAAAACATTTCCAAAGATGGAGGAACTGTAATCAGAGAGGTTCCTTTAAAATCAGTGTCAGGTGCCAAACAAGATGTTATTAACCAACAAAGCTCAAAACAACATTCATTCACATTAAAGTTCAAGGTGAAAAATAGAAAGCCGAATCAGTCAAAAGTGACTCCTTTGGACGATTTCTTGGATAAATAGCAAATGCACTCCCAGTGTCGCACTTAGGGTTTGTCAACAACGCTGTGGCACTGGTAGTGAAACCATTCTTGGCGTTTGAACACTGAACCATTGTTTCTTCAAAATGCTCTGGCATTCGACAAATGTAGTACATTGATATTGTACATTGCTCTAAGATGCCCGTGGGAAAAGCCACCTTTCCGACTTTCGGAAAAAGAGTTATCCTTCCATCCAACAGGCAGGTCTCCAGATGAGGATAAATTGCATTTCTGTTTTTTAAGTTGTCTGGTTTCCAAAGACTCCACAGCAAATGCAATTGATAGAGGACCACGTTTATTGGTGCCCTGCCCACTAATTGTTTCTGACTCGCAGTAACGTTAACAACAAACTGCTTATCTTCATTGCGTTCGATTTTTATAGATGTGCTTTCGTGAAAACCCGTGTTTAGTGACACTTTAAGCCCTCCAATGTGTAAGGGAAGAATGCGGTGTTCTTTCCCATAAAACCGATTGCTGATAGTGCAATGAACTTCATCTTTTATAAGAGCAAACAATCCGTCGGTCATCTTACCCTTCCGTCGTCATACCCTCACCCCACCCCTGAAATAGTCAAATGGCGCACTGGTTTTCAGGTCAAAATCCAGAACAAGCCTTATGTTAAAATCCCTTGTCAGAGAAATTGGTGGCATAAAAACCCGGTGGGGCGGCCCCTCCATCTTCTCGAGTGTTGGAGCAGGAACAGGATTATAATTGGTTTCTAAAATTTCTTCAATGTGTGGCTGAGTCGAGTATTCCAGTCGATTTTACCAAATCATCAAGCACGTTGTTCTGCGATTCTGTCACGAGAAAAGATTCATTTACTTTTAAGGGGAAACCCCGTCCATGTTCGTGTCTATTGTCCAGTATTTGTAGGTGGTTTGTGGTGCTCGTAAGGCTTCGCCTTCGACTTCCTGCGTACCGCCATGTGTACTTCCGCTTGTGTGGGACTGCATCAGTGAACTCCTTTGTTCAGTGTCTCTGATTTTGTTGGCTGTGTGGAGATGTGAGTTAGTGGTGGTGACTCTGCCGGTGCTGCGTGCGCTTTGATAGCGCTGTCCCCCGGTGCTGACGTCATCATGCTGACACCATCCTGCCGGATGGGTCTGCTCTTCAAAAGGCCTTCATTGCACACTTATTGGTTGGGTTGACGGAGAAACTGCTTCGCTAGGACCCGGCACTTGTAGAAACGAGCTGGGGCTGTGCAGCCAACGCGTTCTCCACCTCCAGCGTCGTGGGCTGTGCTTAAGCGTGCACCGGCACCGCCTGGTGAGACGGACGTGGGCGTAGTCATCTGATCTCATCCGCGCCCTATGGACACGTTGACACCTGCAGTTTCTGCTCGCGGCGTCAGACAAATGCGCCCCCCAGAGGGCCCTGGCTGCGCGCTGTTTTCGGCTGAAGGCCCCGGCCGTGCGGCTACCTGGGCGGGCCTAGGTCGAAGGCAGGGCCGCGACGGCGTCCACGCGGCTCAGGCAGTCAGCCACCGCGTTGTCGGCGCCACTGATATGCACAATGTCAGTGGTGAACTGCGAGTTGAACGACAGCTAGTTGAGCTGAATGGGCGGGAGCTTTTCGCGGCGCTGCTGGAAGGCATGGGTGAGCGGCTTGTGGTCCGTATAAATCCGGCAGTGCTGAGCCTAGAGGTGGTGGCGGAAGTGCTGAACAGCCTCATAGACAGCATGGAGTTCCCGATAGTAGGCGGGCCAAGCGGCGTAGCGCGCGGAGATCTTCTTGGAGAAAAATGCGAGGGGATGCCACCGACCGTCGACGTGCATCTGGAGGACGGCGCCGACGGC
The DNA here is from genome assembly GCA_038380765.1 of Odontothrips loti. Classification (NCBI taxonomy): domain Eukaryota; kingdom Metazoa; phylum Arthropoda; class Insecta; order Thysanoptera; family Thripidae; genus Odontothrips; species Odontothrips loti. Next base: position 1,993,365 of record CM076253.1, read on the forward strand.
GGTCGAAGACGCGACGCAAAATAAGCCGAGGGGCACATCCGTGCGCGAATGGGCGAGCAGCGTTGCGTTGGCCAGGTGGCGCCTTGCAGGCTGCGAAAGCGTCCACAGGATGGTCGCCTTGCCATTGTGGGAGCCGAGCGCGTCGTGCAGCGGCGCCTGGAGTTCGGCGGCATGTGCTAGAAATTGGCGAAAGAAATTGATCATGCCGACGAAACGACGGACACCTCTTGCCGTCGGTGTGGGCGGGGGGCGGTATGCGGGATGGACTGCAGCCCCGCGGCGCGTGCGGAAGAAGGCCGCGTGCCCGCAGCGGTCACCAGGTATCCCAGGAAGTGCTCCTCCTCCTGCCCGAGCACGCACTTGCCGATGTTGACGACGACACCGTACTCGCCCAGGCGTGCACAGAGTTGGCGCAGGTGTTCGCGGTGCTCGGCGCGGGTCCGCGAGAACACCAAGATGTCGTCGATGTAGGGGAAGCAGAAATCCAGCCCGCCGGTGACCTCGTCGATGAAACGGTGGAATGTGACCACCTTCTTCTGAATGTTCTTCAGGTAATCAGCCCCATGCTTTCCAGTTAACTCCGCTCGGGATGACGGGCGGCTCTCGTTTTCTTTTCTTGCCGTGGTTCTGACTGGGGCCATGATGCGATGTTAACCCGTGGCCTCTCTGATCACGAATAAACTTTTTGTACGCCGTGTTACGTATAAATTCGAGAGGAAAGTTTGATTTTGCCAGATGCTGCGCGAACACCCGTCAGTTATTCGCGCAGCCACTGCGCCGCTGCTTCGCTGCTTCGCTGCATCAATAATGTTGCAGTCGGGATAACGATTGCCGGCGATTGTGAGCGTGCCGGTGCGGTCCCATAGTATTCCAGGCGTGAGTTTCAGTTGGTCGTAGAGCCCAAGGGCGTGTTTTTTTCTAACGATTTTGACGCAGCTGTCTACGTAACTGCTGGGTTGGGTCAGGTTCAGACGGTTCCTCTTCTTTTCCGTCCGAGAGAGTGAGTCGGAATGGTTTCCGTTGCTCGTTGACAAAATGCATGCAGCGCTGTAAAAGTTTTTCGTATTCCCTCAATTTTTCGGTCTGATCTCCGTGTTGTTGTAAAACACCATTCATTTCCTGGTCGAGCTCGTTAATCTTATCCGTTGGCGTGGGAATGGCCGGTTTCTCTCGCAGTCTTCCAACTGTTTTACTTGGGACCAGAATCATTTTCTTGACGTGTTCCATTTCACTTGTATTTGAAGAGTTTCGAACCAATCGCTGACGCTAACACGGAAAGTAGAATCGGGATGAACGCACCACCACCTTGTTGAACTGCCTTTCTCTTCTCTGCTAATGTTTCGCCTCTCCTTGCGAGTTGTCGCAGAACTTCTTTATGCCTGGCAATCTTCGACTTTTGCTGGGCAGTAACAGGAACATTTCCGCACAGCAGGTTATCGGAAATTTCGCACAGACAGTACACCGTCTCCTTCGGTAGGGCGTTTAGAATGGCTTTCCGCACAGTGGGCTTTGCTTCTAGCAACACTTGCAGAATAGCCCCGTGCTTGGCTGTGAGACATCTTTCCAAATGACCACTGAACTTCGACACGCCCCTCCTTATATACTGGCCCCTCGATATTTGCTCTTTCGGATGTACACAACGGTGTTCTCCCCGGGAAATATCTTTGTCCGCAGGCGAAGGTGTTCCGCCTGTGTGTAGTTTAAGTCGAACATCAGGTACGAGTGTCCCTCTTTTGTAGCGTCTTGGTACGCCTCCTTGAGCGCACGCCACTCTTTCGGATCTATTTGCATGCAAAACGTGCGAACTTGTGCCAGATCCCTACTGGTTTTAAAAATCACGCACGCGTTACATTTCAGGCTGATTTTTCGCAATCCTTTTGGAAACAGACATTGTGAGAGAAAAAATATCGACAAATTCCGGTGGTGCGCTCATTTTATAAAGAATTTTAAAATCTCTGGATTTTTTAACTGGTCCATACAGTCATCTATAACTAGAAGTGTGGGTCCTCTATTTTGCGAAAAGTCATCCAGGCATGGCACTCCCTCCACAAAATCTACTTTGCACTGTTCTCTTAGTTTTTCATATGCTGGCTGCCATTCTGTAAAGTACCACACAACTCTTTCAAATTTTGTGTCAAACATCTCATCTCTGTTTTCAACTAATCGTTTCGTGAAAAACGTTTTCCCGGTTCCTCCGACCAGCAGCGCGGTTGTGCTGTGTTTGAATCGAAGGTCCATTGTGAAATGACTGCAGTTACAGCTACCGTATGTCTTTTAGACGTGTTTTGCGGGCTTGTGTGTGGAAAGAGGTAAATGGAGACGTCAACAATTTCGGTTTTCTATTTTTGTAGAAATATCACAGTCAGTTTTTATTTACAATTTTATGTACAAAGAAGCAAAATGTGCGGTGTCACTCGTCAGCAAGTTCACCCAGTGTTGCAAGCATTTCTTCGTCCTCTTCCGTCAAGTACTTCGTGTCAACGTAGCCGTAGGTGACCGTCCTCTCCATGTCGATGCATCGTCTCTGATTGAGACAGACACGCCATGCTTTTGTAGTGTCCCTCGTCACGATACGCCAGCCTGGAGGACGTGCGATTTGCGACGGAAGTGGAACGTCTTGCTTCCCCGCGTCTCCGAGAACCATGGCACGCAAGTTCTCGAACGTGATGAGTTCGTCGTTATATGAATTAATTGTGATGCCCCGGACTTTCGTCACGATTTTCACATTGTCAATATCACCGCCCAAGGCTATTTTGTAAGAATCAGTTTTTGGTCCTCCGGAAACGAACTCAAAACAGAAGGAACCTGCTCCATAGTCATCTTGGATCTGATCTGTCAAGTCTCCGAGATGTTTTCCGATCGGCGGGTCCGGGAGGCCTGGCTTGGCAAGGTAGCACACAGAATCTGGAAAATACAGAATGAAAAAAACAAACGTTAGTGAAATTTTCTCACCCTCTAAGGAATTATTTAAACATTTTTGTCGGAGCTTTTATTACCTGTGTCGTGATACAGTGCGCGCTCCCCCACCATATCCAGATACTTGTAGAGGTGAAGAGGTGAAGTCTCCCGTAGCAGGTTGTAAAGGCTGCGTGCACCAGGCTGGATGTGACCAGGCTGTCCTCAGTATCCGAGGGGGAAATCGATCGACCGAAATTCGTACACAGATTTCAGGATTTCAAAGGAATTCACAGGACAGCGGCCCATATTTGTTTAAATTTTGAACTTTCATGGCCGTTTTCGGACGAATGACAGCCCGTAAATGCTTAATCTGATCCAGAAGTCTGGTCAGAACGCAGAATCGGGTGCATTTCTGTGACTCCTATGATGGGATTGCACAAAATTTGTACACAGGATTTCACAAGCGATTTCCCTCTTGTCAGTATTCTCCTTCGGAATGCATGACACTTGAAGACAGTCCTCACTGAGCGGAAGGATCGCGCGTATTTCCAGTTTTGGGTCATTCTAAAGTGCCATCCAGTCTGTGAATGTTGTCACAAACTTCGTTGACGCTTGAAGGGTTTTCTCCCCCATCTTGCCCCCTGAATAAAAGGGAAAAAAATTTAATTGAAAAAAAAATAAAATACTTAAACAAAAAATCGATCTCGGAAAAAAATTACTTACAAAATGAATTGAGGATTAGTTTGGCAAGAGTGCGTAGTCCCTCGTTGCGCTCCATCTGATCAGCGTCTAGGAGAATTCCGTCCTTTCCCAACACGTCTGCGATGTACTGATGTCTTTCTTTTTCGCTTTGAAGGCCTGCTGGCCAGCCAGAGGCATGCTGCTTCAGCGCCATCATCTTCCGTACATAACCAGAGAACAGACCGTCTTCTCCTGTCTTTGGGTTAAACTGGATAACTTCGGGATACTGGTACACTTCGTACAGTTCCATGATCTGGTACTTTTTTCGACAGCAAGTTTTATTTCGGGAGCTGGCCATGTCCCCGTCTCCCTGGCCTTGTGCGGCATTAGCCCGAGGCAGCTCCCCCCTTGTGCGGCGCCCGAGCCCGAGAACACCCTTCCCAGCTTTCCTTCCCCACCCTGCGCGTCAACCGAGCCCGGGGTGCTTCCTGCGTTCTTTGTGCGGCACGAGCCCGAAGAAAGCTTCCTGTCCTAAACCACACAATGCCGAAAACGATCAGAATCGCGGACGGCCCACACCTGTCGAAGCAGAAGAAGAGGCGGCCGAGCCAGGCTGTGGACGCCCCGGCGAAGAAGAAGCGAGCCACAAAGAAGCTAGTCGTAGACACTCCCTACCTCACCAACACCCCCACCGTCCCAGGGACAAGCGCGGCCGCCGTGGACGACACGGACTTCCCCACCAGCAGGGTCGCGAACGACCCACTTGGGGCCCTCGTGTGGGAGCTGGGGCTCCAGGATGCAGCGGCGTCTCAGCTACCCGCGCCGCCCGAGGACATCATGGCCGAATACGGCGTCGCACCACAGAATTTGTACGACGTGGTGGATGCGCTGGGGGTCAGTATTGACCAACTAGCCGCGGATCTGGACGCCGAGGACGATGAGACCTACGCGCCGGTGCCAAAGGAGCTGCACGTGAAGCCGCAGACGCTGCTGGTCCACCCCATCATACTGACGAACAGCTACACCAAGTATTTCGAGGTGGGGCTGGATATGAGGCGCTGGGAGCCTTTCTTTATGTTTCATGGTTTTGGACAGCTAGGCAATTGTTTCATGATGCCGGAACAAAATAATTTGTAAAAATTGGGGGTTCAAAGCTATGCTTCACATCTCAGGGCCCTGGAAGAAATATTTTAGTGATAAAGCGCGACACAACCGATCCTGTATCGACATCCATTGCCCTTGCAGAAGAAACTTTTCTTACGTTCTTACGGGGTAAAGATAGGATACTTGAACATGCTCAGTACATTCATATTGTGATGCAGAAAGTCCCGAAGAGAAGAGATTCGCGTACGGGACGCCCAAAGATCGCGTAATGCTGGCTGAAATCCCTAAAAACGACCTTTTTCGCCTACAATTCGCCTACGAATCGCGTACTGCAGGCTTACTGCCTGCTACCTGGACGGGGTGTCCGGATTTTTACTTGTCGAACCGACCAAAATGGTTCCGAGTCAGCCACCGCTAGGCGTTTTGGCTGCAAACGACGGACAGTCAGCCAGCGCTACGCGAATGGTACGCGATTTCACGTAGACCCAGGTAGCGAACTTCGGGTGTGCCCGGAGTCGGCAGACCATCCCCATTGTTCTTGCTCCCTGCCTACCCATAGGCAGCGTTCTGGGACGACATAAGGCGTTTTCGCTCTTAGAAGTGGCGTGTAGAGGAGGGGAAGGGGAGGGAATTGGGCTTGGGGGGGGGGGGGGGAGGAGGGATGGAATTTTTAGGAACGAACACAGCGTCCTGGCCGGGCTGGTCTCCACGAGCTCGAGCTTGTCAGTTGCTGCTGCTCTTCCGAGCCGGCCAGACGCTTTCGGAGCACCTCCACGCTGCTTCTCCAGGACTTTTCCCGCCTTTTCTACATTTCGGTAATCTAGCGCAGTATTTAACTTGGGACTGCGCGTAAGAAAAGCAGCTACTTTAGCGAGCTCTCAGAGCTGTTGCTATTCTTATGCGCAACTCCGAGTTGCTGCTTTTCTTGTCCTCCGAACGAGTTACAGTTTTCTGTGTGTGATTCAATGTTCATCCTCTTTGTAAATTATAATTCTGACTAATGTACAAGTGTCAAATTTACTGATGATGCAAGGATCAAGATTGACTCTTCGTTCTGATTGTTGCGAGGCGCGCATTTAATTTAAGTTTAATATTACATCGTTTTCATTTTTCGCAGTGCAAGCGGATGGTCTTTAGGAACACCCTGTTTTCTGTTTACCAGAACAGTGTTGCCAATGTGTCGTCCCCTCACCCACCACCTTCAGGAATGCACGCAGCGACGCAGCGTGATGGGCAGGTCATCCTCCGGACTGCTCCGCGGATTCGCGTAGCAGTGGCTTACTCGTCAGCCACCGCTCCGCGAAAAAGGTCCTGGAACAGCGTAGCGCTGGCTGAATAGTCATCCTCCAGTACGCGAACGGCCCCCTGGTCCCTCCTCTTCAAAAACGCGTACTATTCGCGTAACCAGTCTCGTAGCTGAGCCTCTGCTACGCGCTTTATGGTCGCTCAAAAATCGCGTACGACTACGTCTTTTTTCAGCCACCAGTACGCGAATCATTTTTCTTCGGGGTGAAAAACGTCGTCACACATATTGTGAAAACTTGCCGAGGGTTTAAAGACCCCGACGTTATAAAGCAAATATACTTCGACAGTGTTAATCAAATGTATGATCTCAGCGGTAACAGGGATGTTAAATCGATCGTAAGAGATCTTTATGTTAAGCAATATCATTTTTTTTGGAGTGGTGTGGCAAGCATGGATTAGGTTCGTGGAGAGGAGCGCGGCGGCGATGCTGTACCGAAGGCTCCGACCCCGAACACTCAGGCGCTGGTGGAGACTGAGTCTGTGTCTTCTGACGAAGAAGTTGTAGTTCGTCCTGGTGGTAAGGCACACTCGGGACAGTCCTAAAAAAAAAAAAAAAAAAAGCTCACGTGCGCTATAAATTGGTCAAAAACAACGGTAGTCATAACATTCACGTTTTCATTCCTGGTTGTTATAAAATGAACTCATTTTATTGTATATGTGAAGGGTCATTATTAAAGCACAGGAAAACTTGTTTATTTGGAAGAATCTAATATTTTATTTTTATCTTAGGTAAATCACGTCGAATTATTACTAGTGATGACGAGGACGAAAGTAGAGCTTCTGGAGTGTCTTTTCCAACGCCAAAACAAGACGCCCTAAAAACACAAATTACTTCCCTTAAGGCAGAAATTTTAAGCTTAATTACCAAGAGGGACTCTGGCCTAGCTCATGACGGCGCTTCAAAAGAAATACTTAAATTGCAGGCGACGCTCAAAAGTAAAGAGAAGGATTTAAAAGATAAAATCGCCCGAGCAGATCGATCGAAAGCCCTGCGGGCAAAGAAAAAGAAGCAGTTAGTGAGTCTCAAAGATAACTTCCCGGAGGCTGCAGGGACGCTGACAATCCGTTCAGCTCCTGGTCGGCCACGACTAGAGGAAGACCAACCTGGGCTTCTAAAAGCAATTTGTGACATTGCAATGCACGCCAGCTCAGCTGACGATCGCCGGCGCTCCGAGGCTCTTCGGTCTTGCAAGACCTTGGACGAACTTCACGAAGCTTTACAGGATATTGGGTTTCATTTGTCGAGGAGTGCAACTTACCTTCGGATGGTGCCACGGCGCTCTAATTCCATTGAAGGAAGCTGCACGTCGGGACTGTGCCTGTGAAGCTGTGCCGCGCACAGGCCGACCATCATAAAGAGCACTCAGACCAGCGGTTCTGCCGGGCCACAATACACTCTGTGGAGGAAATAGCCTCAATCCTTGGTCCAAAACAGGTACCTGAAACAGAAAATGAAAAAAACATATTAGAAATTAGAATGTGCCATTTTGCATTTTAATCTTCCTGTGTTTTGTTCCAGGTTAGCGTGCTGTCACAAGATGACAAGGCAAAAGTGCCGATAGGGTTGACGGCAGCTAAGTGTCAGACACCGCTTTTAATGCACTTGGAATATAAAGTGCGCCTGCCGGACCATGACTTCGTGATTGGATCACGTCACAAACTCACGCCGTCAGTGTACGCTCTTTTTCAAATTAAAGAAAACTGCATGGGGCGGCGGGAGGCGGTGACGTACAGCGGGCCGACTTATGTCGCCATCCGCAGCGGAAAACACAGTTCATCGACCGCCAGCACTCACGCAAAAGACTTCGAAACACTGGCAGAGCATCCAGATTTCAAGCCTTTTGTTAAGACCCAGGACGGGAAGATGAAGCCTGTGCTACTGATCTCATGCGATGGAGGGCCGGATGAAAATCCCCGTTATAAGAAAGTCATCATGCACGCTATCGAAACATTTCGAACACATGATCTGGATGCAGTCTTTGTTTTCACAAACGCACCTGGCCGCTCTGCATTCAACAGAGTGGAAAGGCGCATGGCGCCGTTGAGCAAGGCGTTGTCGGGAGTGATTTTGCCGTATGATCACTACGGTAGCCACCTTGACAGCAGTGGCAAAACAATTGACAAAGAACTGGAAATACAGAACTTCCAGCGCGCAGGTAATGATTTTTATTTGAATATCACGTTGTTGCAATTTTAAAATCAAAGGGCACTAATCACGTATTGAATTTTGTTCTTTCTGTTTTAAAAGGCGAGTCACTTGCTGAAATTTGGTCCAGCATAGTCCTTGACGGTCACCCAGTTGTTTCAACATACGTTGATCCTAACGAAGATGCACCGGAGGCCTCCCCTGATATCAGTCCGTTGTGGTACGCCGATCATGTTCGGGAAAGCCAGTACCTGCTTCAAGTGAGTCGCTGCGCACACAATACGATGGACTTGTATCACGCGAATTGTCAACAAATGTATCCGTTTCAGGTTGTCAAATGTGACAATGCTAGCTGCTGTCTGCCTCATCGCAGTCGCAGTGACACACGGAAAGTCCTATATCAACGGTTCCTCCCTGCACCGTTTCCTATGACTCAGGACCCTTTAGAAATTCCAGAACCGGATTCTGCTACAAACAAATTTCCGAATTTCCTACTGCGGCAGGCCATGGTAACGAGGCCAACTTACCCTCCATGGAAGGAGGTTCCATATGATCTGTTCTGCCCTTCACTTCAGGGTGTGATCGAGGAAAGGACATGCCCATCATGCGGGCTGTATTTCAACTCTAAAACTTCCCTCCAAAACCATCGGTAAATAACAGCCGGTTAAATCGAGTTGAAACGTTTACTAACAGGATTAATTTTACCTGACACTTTTTATTTGCAGGAAAGGTCTCACGGCAAGGACTCTCAATGCTCTCGTGTCATCCCAATCAGAGTGCTCAGCCGCAGACCGGGTGAGCTGATGTGCGTCCTCTCCACTGGACCGGAGTGGGTCGACGTTGAAGCCGTGAACGAAGGTTTTCCTGATCCTGACGAACTCGATGATAGTGCTCCAATAATCACTAACTTGGCAGCCTGGACCAATTCACCATTCACTGAAGACCTGCAACAGCAAGAAATTTAACATTTTTAACCCTTAATTTTTTTAAGTTTTATTGTTCACTTTTAGATACACACTTACCTCAATTCACTGTGTATTTGCTTTTTAGACTTTCTTTAATGAATGTAATTCATTACTCACCTGTAATAAACCTGGAATAACACACTTCAGGACGTCAATTATTGAAAAACACCTCCCTCTGGGACATTTCAGCACGTTTTGACGACTTTGGAAAAATACTACGTGCCGGCGGGGGGGGGGGGGGCGAGGTCGCACTACGGTAGGGGGAGAGGGGGGGTCCAAAAGTGGCCTAAAATAGGGCACGTAGTATATGGACGGCCCCTAACTAACCTTCACAGAATTCTTTATATCCTGCAGACCCTTTATGTCAGCCCAAGTCACCCCCGGGCTGACACGCAGACATTCACTCAGAATGGTATCGATGTGTTGTGAAAGTGAAGCGTCAATGTTGTGCTGCGAATTTAGGTTAAATTTAATTTGTTCCACTTTTATTGAGGTGGACAGACTATTTGCAGGCTTTTTAATGATCTGTCAACAAACAAACCATCATCACAGATTACAGAGAAAAATAAATTGTTTTGACAAATGAGTCACAATTGAAAGAGGAATTTTTCCATGCAAAAAATACGGGGATCAATATATTACAAGGATACATCAATCTTTTTCAGCAACTTGTCAGTGAGGCTCACAAATATGAGCAGAGAATATACAAGCAACATTACCTGAGGCTGCATCAAACCCCCTGCCACTCCTCAGCACGCGAGCCTGAGAATGGAAAGAAATATGAACACGATTAATTTAAACTCCAGAGTATATTTCAGACGTTGGCAATTGTGTGAACTTCTAAAAAGTTTTCCTTTAATCCTTCATAAGTATCATCCTTTCCGGAAGCCTCGCCAATCTGTAAGAAAAGAAGCCGATATAAATTGATTGTTACAAGGTACCGGAACCATCCCATGTACGTCAACACTCCTGCACCCATGAGAGCTTATTAAATAGAGCCCTCTGTAAGACCATTAGTAGTGCTGTCAGAGTACGCTGCTGTCCACAATTTGGCGTGGCCAGCTTGACAAGGCACAGCATACAAAAATATAACACACTCTAGTTCAATGAATGGCTTAAGACTACGTAATAACAACAAGGTAGGCGTACGCCAGACCGCGTCGTGGCGTAACAGGCTTCGCTCACCGCGAACCACTGTTTCGCCCCTCCACGCCTGGCGTACACCTACCTTGGCCTGCCGGCGGCTGTCACCGGGCGTGTGGGACCCTGCGGGGCTAATTAGCCAGTACGGCGCCCTGCGGGCGCCGGTCTTGAGGCGCGAGAGACGCTACGCTTCTAACCTAACCCCTGGGCGTACCTACTCCCACAGTATTGTGAACTTCTCTACCGTACTTAATCGTGCTCAACTCTAACTTAACTTACCCTGGCCTACTCTAACCTTACCTACCCTTCCCTCCTCTAATCTAGCCTACCCTACTCTAAACTAACCTACCCTACTCCAACTTCCCCTACTCATTGTGGACTTCCTAACCTACCCTTTCCTACTCTAACCTAGCCTACCCTACTCTAAACTAACCTACCCTACTCTGACCTAGCCTACTCCAACTTCAGCTACTCATTGTGGACTTCTCTACCGTACTCAATGCTGCTCAAACCTAACCTACTCTAGCCTAACCGGTTCCGGTCCAGGGAGGCCCGGCTTGGACAACTGGCACCATCAGCAGCACCTGAGGTTTTCTTCAGGATTGTGATTGAGGTCCTGAGTGTATTTTAAGCGTTATCGGTTCCCATCTTTAAGTTCAAAATACTGCTTTTTTAGCAGTTTTTCCTTTTGTTCCTGCTTCTGCTCAAGAATGCCCTGGTTTGGCCCCCAGCACCTGCAGCAGTACCTAAAGGTCAAATTTGGCATTTTGAATTGGGTCTTAGGGTGATTTAAGAAGGGGTCGGTCGCCATATTAAAGTTTTATATTCTGCACGATTTAGAATTTGGCACCCCGTTCCAGTTCCTGCCCAAGAAGGCCCTGTTTTGACCCCTAGCACCTGCAGCATCACCTGGGGTAGATTTCGGCATGTTGAATGGAGTCTTGGGGTGATTTTAGAGGGGGTCATTCGCCATGTTTAAGTTTGATATTCTGCACGATTTAGAATTTGGCCCCCGTTCCAGTTCCTGCCCAAGAAGGTCCTGTTTTGACCCCTAGCACCTGCAGCATCACCTGGGGTTAATTTCGGCATGTTAAATGGAGTCTTGGGGTGACTTTAGATGGAGGTGGTAGCCATGTTGAAGTTTAAAATTCTGCACGATTTAAAAGTTTGCCCACATCTTCTAGTTTGTGCTCAAGAAGGCCCTGTTTTGCCAACCGGCACCTGCAGCAGCACCTGGGGTCGTTTTCGGCATTGTAATTGAAGTTCTGAGTGTATTGCGAGCGGGGTCGGTTCCGATCTTTAAGCTCAAATTACAGCTTGTTTAGCAGTTTTTCTATTTGTTCCTGCTCCTGCCCAAGAAGGCCTTGTTTTGACCACTAGCACCGGCAGCAGCACCTTGGGGTCGACTTCGCCATCTTTACTCGGGTCTTTGGGTGATTTTAGAAGAGGTCAGTCGCCATGTTCAAGTTTGATATACGGTTTGTTTAGAAGTTTGCCCTCCTGTTCCAGTTCCTACACAAGAAGGCCTCGTTTTGACCACTAGCACCTGCAGCAGCACCTGGGGTCGATTTCGCCATCTTGACTTGGGTCTTTGGGTGATTTTAGAAGGGGTAGGTCGCCATGTTCATGTTTGAAAATCGGCACGATTTACAAGTTAGCCCCCCTGTTCCAGTTCTTGCACAAGAAGGCCCTGGTTTGTCAACCGGCACCTGCAGCAGCACCTGAGGTAGGATGCCCCCGAGGTGAGGTTGACTCCGGTATGATGCAAGGAGATTGTGGTCCAAATTTGAGCCCTCTACGATGAACCGTTCTCGAGAAATCGCGCGGACAGACAGACAGACAGACACGCAGACAGACAAACAGACAAAACATTTTTGGGCCAGTGGGGTAAGGGCTTCGCTATCGCTCAGCCAATAAGCGTAAGGATTACCTAGGAGACTTCTGGACATCTGGACTTAGCGGCCTTTGACCCCCCATAATATTGGACGTGGCGTCCCACCGGTCCACGACCTGACACCCGGAGCTAGGACTGCCGGGCAAGGCTGAGGACTCGGGGCCGCTCCTCTCCCTAGGCCTGGGGGAACCACCCGTCCGGGAGCCGGAGGGTGATCCCGGTCGGTGGGAGCCCTCGAGGCGGTTCTCACTGGGAATGCGTCTGTCACTCTTGGCCCCGGCAGAACCACCCGTCCTGGAGCTGGAGAGGCTTCCCGGTCGGCTGGAGCCCCCGAGGCGGTGTACACGGGGACTGCGACTTCGTCTGTCACTCTTGGCCCTGGAGGAACCAGCCGTCCTGGAGCCGGAGCGATGATGGCGGGAGCCCTCGTGACGGTTCACACTGCGACTGCGACTTCGTCTGTCACTCTTGGCCCTGGAGGAACCACCCGTCCTGGAGCCAGAACGATGATGGCGGGAGCCCTCGCGCCCGTGTACACTGGGACTGCGTCTGTCACTCTTGGCCCTGGAGGAACCACCCGTCTTGGAGCCGGCCATGATATCTGTGGACGCAAACGCAAAGGCGCTCAAAAAGTTTTACAGTGTGGGCTTGCGAGTTCAGGCAGCTGGATTCTCTCCCTAGTAGCAGGGCGTTCGGCTGCGGCGCGGAAGTAAGAAGTAAACGAAGAAGAAGAATACCGGAGAAAATATGAGAAATCGCGTGATTTTGAACCGAATACTCGATTTCTCATACTTCCCCTGCAGTCTTCTCCTTCGTTACGACTTCTCACTTCCGTTCTGAGCTTCTCCGGAGTACTCCATTAGGAAAATCGTGTGTTACGGTCTTAGGGTCGGTCGGACGGGAGATGGAAACGGGGACTCGCTGTTTTGATTGGTTGCAAATTGGGTGGTGAAGCGACCAATCAGCGCACCGAGATCTGTCCCCCCCCCTTGCGTCGCCCCCAAATTCCATATCCGGTGATGGTCTTCCTGGCCAACGCCGCCAGAGCCAACCGTCCGGCAAGCGGCAAGCCTTCTCGCCTACCGCTGCTGGGACCAGTGGACCTAGGCTTCACATAGAGTACCGGAAGGCATCGGCGCCCGCGCGCGTTGCTAGGAGGGTAGGCAAGCCCGCGCTGAAACGTAAATAGGACTCGACCAGAAGCCTAGCAAAGGGCGCCTTGAGTGTTCTGAACAGCGGCGGAAAAGGGCATTTCAGCGGAATCCTGAAGCGGAAGTAGGGACTTTGTGGTACTTCACGAACTTTTCAGACTGGTCTTGTACCCGTCTTAAGCTTTACCACCGGTAGCCAAGCAGCAGCATATCCGGAGCCGAAGCCGAGTGGGTGCTGTCGCCGACAGGCCTCCCTCGCTCAGCAAAGCAGCGCCGACAGGCCAGCCTCGCTAGCCGCTGGTGTTCAGTTACTTTATGTTTTGGTTTATGTTATCGCGCAGCGAGCGCCAACGCGACGGATGAGGGTACGTGAATGCGTGTGCGTGCCGTGCCGCCGCAGCGTCTCCTCGGCGTGCCCCGGCCCGCCTGCCTCCTGCCCTGCCTCGCCGGCCGGACTGGCTCGGGCGGGAGGGCGGGTATTCCCGCCGAGGCCCCGGGCCAGTGGAGGCCCCTGAGGCCTTGCAGCCGCGGGCCGCGGGGCCCTTTGGGCGCGGACCGGGGCCCGCCAAAGGCCCCACCGCGGGGCCCCGTCATCGCCGGGGCCTCCTGGCACCTCAACCGACGGATGGGAGGCGTGGATTAGTGCGTTCATGTTTATCACAGCTGGCTTGCGTTGCGTCTGTTGAAGGCTGTGCCGGTTAGGCGGTGGGCGGGCCCAGGCGGGCCAGCCGGCCGGACGGTGTAAACATTGGTCCTGTTGGTCCTGTGAGGCGCTGCTGGCATTGGTCTAGCACGGATTTTGCAATGCCGAGCGGTTTTGCTTGTAAAGGATTTCAGAAAAAATCTCGTTTCTCTCATCGGAATGATGGCTACTATTACCACCGCAATCGACAACTGCGTCCTGGCATTTGGTCTTGCCGATGTGCTAATTGGTATAGCTTAAAGTGCAAAGGGCGGGCAGTGATATCTGAAAATTTGGAACAATTTGATGTGACTCAATCCCATTCACCTTGGTGCGGGGCCGACACTTCACTGTGGAAGGCACGCAACCTCCGGAGGGCCATTATCAAGCGGTGCAAAACCAGGGATCCGAAGCGAGCTGTTACAATTATTGAGGAAGAGTGTTCTGGGTGAGAAGTGCAGAAACTTTATTGTCTTTCTTTTCTGACAGGCTATTCTTGTGTGAGGTTCAGAAATATTTTTTCTTATATCCTTTGCAATTGCTGTTTCAGATATTCAAGAGCAGTGAAGATGAGGTGTTCCACTAAAATTCTCAGATCTGCCATCCGTCGAGCACGTATTAGAGTTTTTGGCAACATACCTGAAGATTTGTCTGCACTTGATGCTCTCTTGAGGTCTGATAACGTCAAACATTTGAGTGAAACTGAGTCGGGAGGACTGATGTATGCAGGGCGGTGTGGGTCATCTGCTACCAAGTCACGCTGTTTCGTAATCGTATAATAATTTTAATACATGTTTAATATTTATGTCAGGACGTATGAAGTCGTTGATGGCCCGTGTTAAAAAGGTATTTTCTAAAGCTACATGGGATGGCCGCCCTGCAAAACCAACATGTAGTCAAGTGTTTTCCATAACCACTTCAGTGTTAAGTCAAGTAGGTGTACCAATGTTTCTATCCAAATGCCTGCTCTGATGTTTTTGAGGATAGAGTGTTAGGAAACCTAAATGTCCAAAGTTTTTTTGTTTTTTATTTTTATTGGCCAGGTGACTCCCCTCTGTATTGTTCTAATGGAGAGTAAAAATTTGTACACATACAAATTGTTGCTACAGAGTATCAAAATACTTGTTCCTGCCTTCCATCCTGATACAATTAATTGTGATTTTGACAGTGCTGAGGTTCGGGCTTGGGCTGAAGAATTTCCAAAAGCTCGCATCCAAGGATGCTTGTATCATTATTACAATGTTAGTTTTGTGATTTCTTCTGATATTGTTGAGGATGCCCAGCACTTATTCAACCCTTTGCCTCTCAGAATGTGAGCCAGTATGGCAAAAGTCTCAACTACTACAGTTAAATTATGCGTGACCCAATATTTAATTCTTTAGTCCGAAGTTGCCTGGCCATACCTCTTGTGAGTAAAGACAGGTTAAAGGAGGCTCTGGCCTGTGTGATGAGGCGAGCCGGACATTCTGGACCTAAAAAGAGATTGGATCGATTTTTTTTAGTATATTTACAATGAGTATATTGTCAAGAGGGAGACAGTTCTGTCTGTTCACATGGCAGATGATCGTACCAATAACATTTTAGAATGCTGGAATAGAATGCTTCAGTTAATTATGGAAGTTCTTCGGCCTAATATTTTTCTTTTCATAGGTGAGTGGATGCAAAAGTCAGAAGTTCTGATCTGTAACTCGCTGTGTTGCTTTAAATTAAGCTGTCTTGAAACAATCTTCTGCTAGCATTGGATGAGGTTTAAATGTAAAAATGAGGTCCTTGATTAATTCTATGTATTTATTTAAATGACAGCTGGGCTTGTTCGCCTGGAGGAAAGGTTTGTTCAAAATATGTTCAGTCTGCTCAGAGGGGTGCCTACCACCAGAGGCAGAAAAATCTCTGCCATAAAGAACTAGTGAAATGCAAACATTCTTAAGCTGAGCTCCATGCCTGTCGGCAGTTGATTTAAAAATCGATGACAGGTTGAATATTAAGAAAATTCTCCGCTAGCTACTTGAATGATGTACATCGCCCCGAAAGCCCAGTGTAACAGTTCAATCTCAGTGACTCTAAAGCCGAAATTCAATGATGTGTGTGACAATATTGACGTAAGATCAATTTTTGTTTTAATTTCAAAACGTACACTGTCAAAAATTGTTTCCATCCAATGCCACCCTTAGTGTGAATTGTGTCTTCAATAATTCTGAACCCCATAAACAATTTAAAAGTTACGCTTGAAACTGACCTGAAATACCCAACCTGCTAATAATCCTTGCTATGCATGAAGAGTAAATGGCTAAATTGAATCAGGAATCAATTTGAATTTTAGCGAACTAACAGTAAATCGAAACAGTAAATCAACAATTACATCATAAATATTTAAATCATTGAATGATGAATTGAGGTAATTTAATAAAGAACAGAAAACTGGTGACCATTATTTTAATATCACAGTATTACGAAAATATCACAAAATTATAGAACACAACTCACTGCGAGTCAAAACGAGAGAGATCAAGACTTGAGATCTATTAAACAAAATGAAACAAAAAGTTGAACAAGCAGACTTAAACAAACAGACTTGAAAAACAGACTTGAACAAACAGACTTGAACAAACAGACTTGAACAAATATACTTGAACAAACAGACTTGAACAAACAGACTTGAACAAAGTCATTCAGACTTCTGCCGTTTAACAGGAGATATCATAGATGGGGCAGGGCCTGGAACAATTAGTACATTGTTAATATGAAATATACATCAAATACCACACCATATGAATTACTGTAATACTCACCATCCCAGATGACCAGGCCTTGAATGTCCTCGTCACCAACGAAGACATTAACTGTTCTCTGATCACCCAGATCCCCCTGTTTGGCCAAGTATATTGATTCGCCCTTAGATATCTCAGCATTCATACTGTCGATATCAGATGCATTTAGCAAATGCTCAGGGTCAGATACATAACGTTGGGGTAAATAACACCAACCCTCCTGGCTAGTTGAAAATTTAAATGTTGCTTCAATAGAATACTGTTTGGGATCAAATTTGTTCGCGAATAAAACGAAGCCTTTCACCCTTAAGGCTTTACCAACTGGAAAATTGCTCACATTCCAATACACCTTCTTCGTTTGCAACCTTTTGCACTTATCCTTGTACATCTGAAAAAAAAAGAAACAAGTAAAGATTCAGAAATGCATGTTCAGCAATAATGTATGAAGTAATCTTCCACATAAAACAAAACCTCTGGTATCAGGCAATTTTGAAAGATCTCTTTGACTCTAACAATATAAATTTAAATCTCTAAACTCATTCATGATATACTTGAAAACCTCATACTTCTGACAACACAAGCAAATGCAAATAACCAAATAACAACCGATACAAAATACATGCCCACCACCATATTGTTTCTCTTCATGGAATTGGAGGACTTTACATGTGAATTGAGTTAGAAAACCAACTATGTAAACAATGAAACCAGTGCAAATAAACTGGATTCATTAAATATTAAAACTAACCTTACCTTTACTTAATGAACAGCAATCCACAAAAACAAATCTTGCACAAAATAGCACAAAATAGCAATAGTGCCGAGTAGCACAGCGTTCTGAAATAAACAAATTTAATAACCATTAGTTTTTGTACTACAAACATGTTTAATAAAAACATTTAAAAATGAAACAAAATTCCTTGAACTACCATGTGCATCGATTTAACCCTTCTCTGGTACAAAATAATTTTAACAACTCAATTAAACTTGACAAAACCCAATATGTGATTTTACGTCTCTGAACTCTTTTCTAATATACTTGAAAACCCCACATACGTCTCACAATACCAACAACTTAGTGCATCAAACACAAATGACATCGCGGCAGGAACTTTGAACTACGTACGTCAATAAGCTTACTGAGAATAGGTCTGTCATTTGTGATTCTGCATGTTGGTTAATGTAATTGTTATTTAATTTTTGTATTTGAAGAGCCTATCTTTTTTATGTATTTTGTAGCTGTGCAAATGCTAATTAAGTATGTAGCAGAAATTTTAAAACAACATTGTGAATTGAATAATCGTTATGGTAAAGCCTCTCCTTTTTTTTAAATTGATACCTCATGCACCCTGTAATTAACCAATGATGGGTGTAGGACTTCTTAAATTGAAGTGAAATGTTGCAAGGTGTGATTAATCACTCGTGATATTAAAAATTTGTGCTTCTTGCTGCCTTGCCATGCTATATGTGATCTCTTTAACTCTACTTTGTGTTCAAATTTCTATCTCATATTGAATTACTGGTCAAGTGTTCACAAATCTTTTTCATGACCTCCCTCAAATGTGTAAGACTGATACTTTTAATGATCTGTGCTAAGTTACTGTGGCAATAAAGTATTTGTAACAACTAATGAACTTAGTGCAATAATTTACCTGGCACCTGGAAGAAATTATCAAATTCAACTTCAGTTACTGAAGCAGCTCTGGGAGAAACAGCCGGGGAACACAGAACTTCAGCAGTGCCCCTTATCAAATTTCAACTTCATTTCAGGGCTTATGTATCTGTAATGAAAATATTGTGTTTGGGTTTCTCTGGATTACTGAATGATGACACACAATTCTTACTTTTTGCTTTTATTGATAGCGAATGGTTTATCTAGAGTTGGGCACCAAATTCACTGCAGAACTTTTCAAACATTAGCAGCTGAGCTGCATTGACCGATGGCCTCACTGCGTGTAAAGCTGCATCAAAGTCACTACGCTGCACAGGTCTCACTAGAGTGTTACATTTTGACGCAAGTTTTGAAATATTAATATGTACCATTCTCATCCGATGCTACGATCCAAGACATGAATTTTGATACCCCGGTGAGCTCGATCGGACCACTGGAAAAGGTCGCACAGGGCGCCTGCATGGGGCCTAAATGCTCTTAACAGCAGTCAAAATCAATATGTCTGAATTTTAAAAAAAATATTTCTAAGGTCAAGCAAGCCAAAGTAGAGTCTCTAAGGACCAAAATTTCGAGATAACCGTTGTATCTCTTACGGTTTTCGAGATATCGTCGTTTTAAGAGGAAAATAATGTAAAATCGATTTTACATTATTTTCTCTCTTAAAATCGAAACGAGTTTTAAAGTCGGCTTTCTCACTCCTTTCAATGGGGAAAGTAAGAGACAGAGCACCTCGTCAACAGGTACCACTAGTCCAAAATCAAAACGATCTAAAAAATCAAAAATCTGTCTAACAGAATTACGGACAACAGTCTTATTAAATAGTCGAGCGTGTTGTTACATTCAAAAAATATCATAGTGATCAGAAAAACCACTTCAAACTTCAGCTTGCTCTCTCCATCCAAAGGTGATAGCAACAGACAGAGCTACTGTTACAACCCCTTTAGACGAGGCATGCTCGACTCGTCAGCAGGCTGCATCAGCAACCTCTGCCTGACTCAGTATCATTCTGTCCTTCACCAGAGCTCAGCCAAATCGGACGTCCTTCTTTTTTGTTGCGTAGCCTTTGCCGGGTACCCATTGTCGATGTGGCGAGCCGAGCCGAGGCACGCCGAGGCCCCGCTAAAAGGGAGGCGACTCAAGAGTCAGAACCGTTGGGGACGGGGGGGGGGGGGGGGGGCACAGTGCGAGAGCCTTGCAGGAGGCTAGCGCTAGGCGGCCCGCGTATGAGAATGCAAGCGTTACACTGACCGCTATCTAGACGCCCTAGCTCTTTAACTACTCCCTCTCCCCCTCGAAGGAGATACAAACCACTCCGAACCACCCCAAAACTGAAACAAGGTTCAACCAAAATCCTCATTCCATGAATTAAAAAAAAAGAAAGCAAACAAAACCAGAAAAAAAAACTCAACTTGTATAACCACCACTATAACCACCCCAAAACTGAAACAAGGCTCAAGTAAAATCCTCATTCCATGAATTAGAACAAAATATAAACTTAACGTCTATTTTAACCCAACCGCCGTGAAACTCCGGGCCTACCAGTATATATCTAGACGCCCTAGCTCTTCAACTACTCCCTCTCCCACTCGAAGGAGATACAAACTACCCCGAACCACCCCAAAACTGAAACAAGGCTGAACCAAAATCCTCATTCTATGAATTTAAAAAAAAGAAAGCAAACAAAACCAGAAAAAAATATAAACTTAACTTCTATAACCACCCCTAAACTGAAACAAGGCTCAACCAAAATCCTCATTCCATGAATTAAAAAATAAAAGGAGGCAAACAAAACAAAAAAGAACAAAATATAAACTTAACGTCTATTTGAACCAAACCCCCGTGAAACTCTGGGCCTACCAGTATCTCACACAGGGGATAGTATTTTTTTACTCTCGACTGCAATTATCCACAAGAAGCAGAACATTTGTGGCTCCTCATACAAAAATACCTGTATGGTATAAACGGTGGCCCTAGCATTACATGTGTTACCACTTGTGTTTGCAGTCTGAATTTAATATCAATTTGAAAGCCATTGCCTCCAAAACTGGTGTCAAGAAAACGGTGTTTTGCGGTGATATCCCGGCTACAAGCGCGGCTACAACATTTTGCGTGAGCAATGCCGTGATCAAGAAAGGATCAGCGTTTGCTGAAACCGAGTTTTATGGCCACAAGCACACCAAAGAGACACGGTTGTGATCGTGCTTTGGCCGCACATTGGCTGCTTTTTGAAGAGCATTGCTGAAGTCTCGCATAGTCCGGTCACAGCTGAGTTTTCCCAGCGTTCACAGTTCCGAGTTTGCACCCTCTCGTGATTCGCTGCTTGAGGCGGAGTGAAAGAGCACCTTTGATCGTTTACAGCTTGGTTACGAGTTCCAGAATTTGACGCAAATTGGCGGACGTGAGCACAGCAGAGTAGAAAACACGCCCATCGCAGTGAGAACCAAATTCTACGGCCTCCAAAGGCAGTCAAGTTTAATTACCTTGTTACGCAGCATATGACGAGCAAGCGCGCACTTACCATCATTTAACTCGTTAAACGGTTCTTAATTTGGCCGCAACTTGGCCAACGTGTGCACAGCAGACCAGAGATCTCAATTAGGTCCAGTCGTCCTAACCAGATGGGCATAGAGAACGCTTAGCCTTCTACGACAGGCCCTTTCTTTGATTTTTGAGGAAAAGTAGGTTTTTATGAGTTTCATAATTCAATATATTTGGTTCTTTAACAGACATGTTTTGCAATCAGCATTTTGTCCTTTAACTACATTTTAACTGGACTTAGCCACTGATCTATTACTCCAAGCCCTGCAGAGTATGCTAAAAGTGATTGTTGACTCCGTGTTTTGTCGAACGGGATTTTGGAAGAGTGGTTCAGTGGATTTTCTAGCTAGTGATTAGCGGATGGGACTGAGCATACCTTTAGTTAGCAGTTACAGGGTTTATTGAGAAACGAGCTACACATCTACGCCCTAACTAGATACAACTCATGGAGGTGGCCATTCTAACGAGGGTGGCTTACCAGGCTCGGGCAGGCGAGTAATCCATAATGTCCATGGCGCTGGTATCCCAAAGGTCGCACACGCGTCACTTGATTGCACTCGATGAGTTCGCAAAGTACCGAAAGTTCAAAATGCGCACGCAGTTGTCCGATGTTCGCGGATTCACTTTGCTCGTTCCCGCACGTCCGCACCCTTCGCCATTCTCTCTCCTAACTGCCTTTTCTCTATCCGTTTCCGTCTCCCTTTTCTTCCTCCTCCGATCACCGCCCTCTCGCCTGTCACCCAAAACCATCGCCTTTCCTCCGCGCCGCCCCCAGGCCCCCTCTCTCCGGTGTCTAGACTACCGCCAGGCCTGGGGTGCTGCCTGCCTCGTCGGCGCTCAGCACGCAGTCTAGGGAGCGGACTACCTATCAGGGGCGCTCCCCAACACCCACGACGTCCGAAAAAGCGACAGCCCCCTGGCGCTTACATCCTCTAGATTAATAGCCACCTCCGTAATTAAAGTAATTCTTAGTTTATTTATTTCTAACCCTAAAACTACCCTGGGGGACACAGTCTGCATTAAACTCTTTTTATAGGGATTTGAAGTTATATGTAGATTTATTGGCATCCTGCGAGTCCCCCTTACATTAACTAAGACACCTTACAGTGTCAAACAACTTAACCAGATAAGTAAATGCAACCTTAAAAAACGCAAAATAACTGAATGAGTAAAGAGTTATATATTCAACTCTAGACTAAAGTTCAATTGTCAGTCCACCTCACTGATAAGCTCACTCAGAGATCTAGCTGGGGCCCATCTTTTGGGAGAGCCTCGCTGCTGCGGCGGCGCTGCCCTGGCGGCCAGCGCTGGTCGCGTAGCCACTGCCAGCGCATGTAATTGTGCCGCGTCAACGATGCTTGCGTCGTCGTCATCGTCGTGCTGACTGTCGTCGTCCCGCCGCTCGCAGGCGGCACGCCTCCGTGCCCGTAGACGCTGTCGGATGTGGCGGCCCGCCGCGGCAAGCACAAAGACGACGCCGGAGGCAAGGATGGCAGAGATCACTTCTACCGCCCAATGCGGCAGAACTGGGAATTCCCCGCTAACCTCGACCTCCTCCTCTTCGTCCAGGACGATCTCCGAGCGCCCCACCGTCGTCACCGCGCGCACCATCTGGATGAATGGGGCTGGACTCCTCCTTGTCCACTGAATGGGCACGGCTCTCTTGATGCTCAGGGCGGCCGTGGTGGAGCTGTTGGTGCAGATAATACGGCTGCGCACCAAAATCGTGCTGCCGTACTGTATGGTGCAGGCGCAGGGTAGCGTTATGAGGTACGCCCCCACCAGGAGGTCCTGCAGCACACGCTCTTCTTCGTCCGGACAAAGGATGGTGATTGGGTACTGGTCGTCAGTGACCACCCAAAACTGATTGCGGTTAAATTCCGTAACGATGGGCGTCGTGCTGCGACGGCACGTCGGTTCACATTTTTGGGTTGAAATGGCGCGGAAATCAAAGAAGTTCTGCAAGCAGGTTGGAATCTCGGAAGGATTTTCATCACGGGGCAGGCGGCAGAAGAACTTCTCTCCACAGTAGTCCTTGGACAAGAAGTAAGCGATGCTGTTTATGAGCGCCACCTGCATAGGCTCGTCCATGAGGTAGCAGGTGACGTCACGAATTTTGAAGGGGACCGGGTGCAGATGGTAGAGCGATAAGGTATCGCCACTACGCTTTACCGGTATTTCAAAGCGGACACTGAACTTGCCGTCTTGCACTGTACATTGAGCTGCCCTCACGTTGTAGTAGAGGGAGCTGTTCGTAGTTGGGATCATAAGTTTTGCGTTCCTTTCTGCCAGGTACTGTACTGCCTTCTCCATGACGTCTTTCAAGTGATGAAACCTGACGAGACGCGGTGGCAAGTAGTGGTCGGCGCACTTTGTTATCGCCTGATCGAGGGTGTTGAGCTGCAGTATGCTTTTGGTGACGAGCCGCAGCGTCTCGAACTGCCTGTCGGCCCGAGAGCCTGGCACTCGATCACTTTGAGTTTTCGTGTCCTGCCACCACTTCTTTAGCTTTTCGTACTGGTCCTTGAGATTCTTGAATTTTGATGGTAAATTGTCTGCTGTTGGTGTGATCTTCGCCTCGTACTTGACGACCGCTGTTCGTGGTGGTTCGGGCTTCCTAAACAGTGACATGAGTTTTGGGAAGTACTCGACTGCAAGGGGTACTGCTGAAGCCGCGAGGCTCCACAGGGCTCTCTTCTTGCGTCGTGACCCCCCGGTCAGCCGTTTGTTTGTCGTCGGGGACGGCAGGGCTGCAATGAGACTCCCGTTTGATCCGATCGCATCCTGGAGATCCTCAATTAAGTTTTGGATCTCCATCTCCAGAAGGCATTCCGTCGACTGGACGGGGCATTTTGTGGTGTCAATTGGTCGATCCACTATTTTTGGCAAGGCGTACTGGAAGGTCACCGGCAGGGAGTCTTCGAAGGGTACTTGGTCCGGGGTCGTTACTAGGGCACCGATGGAAACCCAGAAACGATCTTCCTGTCGTTCCCACGGCGAGGCTGCCTGCCCAGGCAGCATCCAGACGAGCAGCGACAGCAGGATCAGCACGCTGCAGAGATACACGCACCATCAGCACAAGCAAGCAACCACACGCCAGATACACAGCCACCTCCAAAAGTGGACGGTCCCTACTGCGCCCCGGCACAGGGGGCTCATCACCTCGGCCCTGGCCGGAACTTTCTATCCTATACCTAGCCCTTTCTATACACAAAACAGGGGGGGGGGGAATATAAGAAAACAATTTTTTAGGGTTATCGTTAGTTAACCCTTTAACTGCAGGTACCTGCTGGATACAAGTTGCTAGTTCTTCTCTTGTCTTCTATACTAGTATATACTAGGGCGGTCTGGTTCGTGGACGTGCCCGTGCCGTTTTCGTGCGTTCGTAGTTATCCAGCAAGCATAACATTGAGGAGGTCGCCACGGCCAAAGGAACACATGAGTACTCGCGCGCCTCGCGGCCGGGCGGCGGCAAGGAGGGGAGGGAGAAGGAGCGGAAGGCCTTCCCCCTTCTCTCCGCCGGCGGTCGGGCGGCGGCAAGGAGGGGGAGAGAGAAGGAGCGGAAGGCCTTCCCCCTTTTCTCCGCCGCGCCTCTTTCGCTTACACGGGGGCTAAGGCAGCGGGAAAGAGATAGAAAAACAAATCGTCACTCATCGCCGCCCGGCCGCAGGGCCATGAGTGCATAGACAAGGGCCTACTAACAACAGCCGGCCAAGGCACACGAACTCTTGCCTCAGCTTAATGCGCCGCCACTACTTATGCACACACGAGTACTCGCGCGCTTCGCGGCCGGGGCGCGGCAACGAGGGGGCGGGAGGCCCTCAGCTTAGTGGTGCCTCGCCACGCCTCTCTCGCCTACGCGGGTCAATGAGCGAGAGGCTGGCGCGCGAATTGGGAAGAAAGGTGGAAGCCCGAGTCGCATATCCAACTCTAACACCAGTCACAACTGGCACATCGCAGCACATCGCTCTTCCTTATTCTGTTCTGCACAAACCATGGCAGACAACTTCTCCACCAGTCCAAAAGCTCTATAAAGATGCAGCTCATCCTCATTCCTTTGAGTTACAACAAGTCCTTCAGACTGGCAATGCCCCCACACATAGTCCACCAAAACCTAACACAAAAACATTGATAATTATATGAAAAAGCAAGCACAAAATGTTCAAAACGTTCAAAGATGATCATAGTGTACCAGATTAGACGATAACCCTGTGAAGCGCTCGCTGAGCGTTTTTTTTTGTAACCTATATTTTCCTATTTCTTACACTCTAGAAGGCCTTCTTATATTACTCTCTTATGCATTTTATATTTGAGTACTCTTTTTCTTTTCTTTTTTTTCTCGGGGTACCCCTACCAAATTATGCAAAAAAATAAAGAAATCGGTCTGTCTTGGTTCGAGACCAAACCGATCAATGGGATGGGAACAGAGTTATTAGAAGGAGAATATCGCACTGAATCTTTTGGTCCGGGCTCTCGGCCCTTGCGACCGCTAGGATGCGCTTCTCGGAGGGAGAACGTGACTAATCACGAGGAGTCCTCCATTTGGAATGTGCGAACTTGCATTTTGAGGCACTCGGCCGGGCTGAGACGCACTGGGCCAGAGCTCGGACATCCAGTCGCGGCGCCGAAGTGGGTCAGGACAGACGTGTCGTTCCGCGCGGCTAATGCGCATTTATCGCGGGAAATTTCTTCTAAGTCCTGTCCAGTTGCCCCCTTTCGGTGAACCGCGCAACTGATTCTAAAGTGAAATGATTTTACTGATGGAAAGTGAGAAAATCTATTTTAAAGCGCTGAGGGCTGTTTATGAGAGATGGAGTGATCCAAAAGGAAAGTGACGTGAAGTGAAGTGAAATGAAGTGAGGTGAAGTGATACCAAAGTGAATCAAAGTGAAATTTATATAAGTGGCGTCTAGTGGATTTCACCGACGGAAACAGCGTATCGGATTGCATCATTTTCTGCGCACTCATGAGCGACAGAAGATGGTACGCTGGAGGTGAAAGTTATGAAATGTGGGGGTCCCGTGATTTTTTATCGGGCCCCTCACTTCATTATTTTTTCCTACCGTTTTGTAACCACTGGGAATACTTCTCACAGGATATACATTTTATAAAGGTGGGTGATAACGCTTTTTGGCCAGGAACGTGGCCACATCCCCGGCTTGAGTCTAAATGTTTCTGCTTTCTTTCTCGGTGCCTCTTTTTTTAACACCCAAGTCCCTACTAAATCTAACTTCTTACTCTAGTGAACTTATTCTAATGAGTGGATGGAGGGGTTTTTGCGCATGGGGGGGGGGGGGGGGTGAGATAGAATGGGGAAAGAAGAATGACATAGAAAGCTTACGGCCTAAGGGACTCTAGTGTACGGGTTCTAAATGCGAGGAAATTCACCCAAAACACCAAAAAAAAAATCACTTCATTTCGAAATTATTCTTTTCTTTTTCAGATTAAGCATTCAGGTCGTTTCGGGTACTTTTTCATGTGAGCAACATGTACCCGACGCGTAGCTTCTGTTCTCGGACCCTCTTGCATAGTGACCGTGTAAGAAACTGGGCCATCTCTCTTCAGTACTATCGCTTCTCTGTACTTTTTTTGATATTTAGCAGGCATTCCAAACTTTGATTTTGGCTCAAAATACACTCCAACCCTTTCTCCAACGTCAAATTCTTCTTCTCTTCTATTCTTATCGTACTGTTTCTTCTGATTTTCTTGTTCCCTTTTCTTCTTCTGCATGGTTTCATCTCTCATTTTTTCTCTCGTTTCTTCAAAGCTAACTTCTTGTCCCGGCTGCTTCTCATCTGGGATTTTTAGTTGCCATTGTGCCGCTCCCTTTACTCCGAACAGAAGTTCCGACTTCTCATCTGGGATTTTTAGTTGCCATTGTGCCGCTCCCTTTACTCCGAACAGAAGTTCCGACGCGGTCTTGCCGTGTTGTTGGACACTACTGTTGATAGTCTTAAGAGCTTGCGGCAGAATAACATCCCATTTTGACATGTCCTCCTCACAGTAATACTTAATAGTATTATTTATTTTCTTTATCGCTGCTTCAGCGGCCCCATTGCTGAAATGGGCGTGTGGTGGGACTATATTCATTTCCCTTATACCTAGTTTATTTACAAATTCTTTGAAAGCATGGCTTGTGAAATGCGGTCCTTCGTCCACAATCAAGATGTCAGGGGTCAGAATGAACGGCAAAAGGGATTTAAGGGCGTTGATTGCGTCCTCTGCGCGGTCCCTCCTCGTGGGTACCGCAAAAACATAACCTGAGTAGAGGTCCACAGCAACCAAACAGAAACAGTTATCCTTCGCCGATCTGGTTACTTCCAAGAAATCACATGCCATTTTTTCAAAGGGTTTTGAGGCCTGAATTGGGTTTAGTAGGCCAGTTTGGATCAGTTTTGGCTTGTATTGCATGCACTTACGGCAGGACTGAACATAATCTCGTACCGTTTCACGCATGTTTGGCCACCAGTAGCCCTCTTGAATATTTTTCAGTGTCTTTTCTTGACCACCATGTCCCCCTACAAGCGAGTCGTGGTACTTACTGAAGATCACTTTGTAAAGGCGCTTCGGTACATACACTCGGGGCACGTCTCCATCCTTATAAACCACATTCTTATACATGCAAAATGATTTCAGTTTCTCTCCTTGTGAGAGGGATTTCCATAATTCAGTGTGTGGTACTGTTGGTATTGGTGTTTGGGCTTCGCTGGCTTCGGGCTCCTCAGAGTCCTTCTTTGCTTGCGCCCGCGTTGTGACAGCCACGATCCCTTCAGTGTTCTTGCTTTGCTTTCTCTCCTCAGATTCCCTGTCCCTGACGGTTTTTGCAGTGATATAGGTGTCTTCTGTCTTGTTTACTGCTTCAATCGATCTTTGTTTGTCCTTCTCAAAATATTTAGGTTAGTAAAGTTGTTCTCCTGGAAGCGCCCACGCATCACTCTGCTCTTCTTTTGGGTTGTAAGGGACTACCGGGTCCGGGTGTCGGCTGTGGAAGTCGGCGCATGTCTGTTCCTTCGCTGACTTGATTACGTATTTACCGTGAAATTGTGATAGAAAGCTTGCCACTCTGGCCTGACGCTCGGACTCGTTCTTTAGGTCAGCCAGGGTTCGAAGACCACTGCAGTCCGTGTGAATTTCGAAGGAAGAGACAGCATGAAGTTCCGCCCTCCACCTCTGCAGAGTGTAGTACACTGCCAAAAGTTCCGCGTCATAGGCCGACAGTTTGCGTTGGCTTTTTGGGAATTGGCGCGAAAATATGGTGACTGGTTTAAATTTCAAACTTTTGGGGCATTTTTGGAAGAGTACAGCACCAACACCATTTACCGGTGATCCGTCACATGACATCACTGTCGGGCGGGACTCATCAAAATGTAGAAGAGTAATTTTGTTCATCATTACTTCATATAGCTTTCTGACAGCGTCTTCCTGTTCCTTTCCCCAATTGAAGGGCAACTGTGGGTCAGCCGCGTCCAGAATCGGCTTGCTTATTTTGTGAAAGTCCTTGATGAATATTCTGTAGTGTGAGAAGTACGCGAATATTGACTTTGCATCCTTCTTGTTTTTTGCCACAAGTAATTTCTCCAGATCTCTGAAATTTCTCGGATCGGCATGGTATCCTTCCCCGTCCACCATAGTGCCGAGGAACGTCACCCTTTCGAACCCGAATTGGCATTTTTTCCTATTGATTCCGAAATTTGCGCTCCTAAAGCACTGTAGGACTTTCTTGAGGGCTTCCAAATGGGGTTTTGCACCACCTGAAGTATATACAATGGTGTTATCTACATAATTGTTACAATGCTGGTAAAGGTTCTTGCCCAAAGCGAGGGTGAGTGCATAGCATAGGTACTGACTGCTTATGGACAGTCCCTGTGGAAGCTTCTTGTACCTATAGAGGCGTCCGTTGTGCTGGATTGTGAGTACGTGACGGTCCCTTTCATCAATTTCCAGCTGGTGAAAAGACGATGACAAATCAATGACCGAAAAGAGGTCATGACCTTTCAATTTCGCCAAAATGTGATCTATTTTTGGTGGGGAGAAGTTTATTTTGGAAAGGACGTCATTGAGACGCTTTGCCGAGAGGACCATTCTGTACTCTTTTTCCTGTGTGGCTGTGTTGGTTCCCTTTTCAACAAGCATGAAGGGAACGCGATAATTAGAGTGTGGGGCTGGCTCCAAAATATCTTCTTGTTCCATTTGGGCAATGACTTTTGAGGCTGCTTTCTCCGTAGTGGGGCTCAGATTGTAGTTATGCTGGTAAATCGGTGTGTCGTCTTTCAGTGGGAGGCGAACTTTCAAAATATTGGTTGTACGAAGCGGGTCACCGGGCTCCGCGAAAACGTCCTCATGATCACGCAGAACTTGCAACAATGCTTTTTTCTCTTCAGGCTTCAAATTTGGGTTGATATTGAAATCAGAGTGGGCTGCTTGTTTGGCTGGTGCCTTCTCACTAGTTCGTATTCCTTGTAGCACAGCGATAAGTCCTTCAAAGTGTCCTTCGGGCACACTGTGTATTTTTGGGGTTTCTTCTGTAATGAACCCAAGTTTGGTGTCCGCGGGGAGAAGTACGTTGGTATCTGTGACGTTTGTGACAAGGACACGGGTATCACTCGGCTCCAGTATCAAGTCCCATGCAATCAGCCTGTTTTGCATGACTTCTCGAGCCACAAATAATCCTGTTTCTGTCAGCTTGTGCGGGTGGATTTTAATATTCACCCACGCATCTTTTCCGGCTTCAATGACCTTTTTATTTTTGCTTTTGACAGCGCGAGGGCCACAAAAGAGTTCAGGCTGGTTTTGGGATATCAGAGAGAACACATTGCTTGGTGTGCATGACTCCTCGGTGGTTTCCAATCGGTTCATAAATACTCTTCTTTTTCCGACTGGAATTGAAAATGTGTTGTCCCGGAAGTCAATTCTTAATTCCACTCGATCATGGAAGTCGTTGCCAATCAGAGCTCGTAGCTGTGGCGCCTCTTGCTGGTGAATTAGAAAGGTGTGTTGCCAGGAGTGTCCTCCCCACGACAAGGTTATGTCAATTTCACCCAAAATTGTCAGGCGACCGTCATTGGCAGCGAGCAGACTGTATTGGCATGGCCTGATGTGATTTTTGTCGACCAGATTTTTTGATATTATGCTCCTGTCAGCGGCTGAGTCGATCGTGACTCTTTCTTGTTTTCCCAGAAGCATCATGTAGACTGAAAATAATTTACTCTTCCCGTTGACTACCTTGTTTACAGAGAGTATTTGACCCACTTGCTCTCCGTTGCTTTTTTGCTGTGTGATGGCGTTGATTCTTATCGCCAACTCTTGTTTGTCTTGCATCGGCACTATTTCCGTTTCTCGGGCCAGGAACGCGCAGTGCGGTGGGGAGCTGAAGAAAATACCATCCAAGATTGGGTCAAATCGAGCTGAGAATTTTTTCAACAGATCTTGTCCAAGTACGAAGTTTGTTTCCAGTTTTGCCACCACCATTGGGGATTCAGTTTCAACACCCTTTGCTATCTTTATGTGGGCCATGTATGTCCCAAGAGATTTTTCATAATTGCGTTCTGTATTTAGGGTGTAGAGTATGGCTGGCTGGATGTGCTCTCTCCGTGCAAGTGCCATATGTAGGATGGAACGGTGCGCTGCTGGGTCCACCACCCCCGTTACTTCCCTGCCATCAAGTAGGATCTTGACAGGGAGAGTATTTTTAGGGTGGCTGCGGACAACGCAGTGCAGGTGCCACTTCGGATGTGTCATGAAGGGCAGGTCTTCGGGTTCAAACTGGTTGGCCAGACTGTGAACCCGGCCCACATTGCATGTCTCTCTTGACTTTGACGCATTTTTCCCACCTTTTTCTTCGTTTTGCGGGCCCGTTGGCAATGTAGCCAACGGGCTTATGCGTTTTTTAGCTTTGGGCAATCGGGGGCAAGGTGGCCCTGGAAGCCGCAAAGTTGGCACACATGCTTCGTGTAGTAGTTGGATGAGGGGTTTGCCGCCATGGTGGTCCAATGGGATTGGTGGAACCTGCTTTGGGCGCCTGGGGCCCCTTTTCGGTCAATTCATCGTCGGACCAGTTCGCTTCAGGAAAAGGTTTAGGGACAGCAATTGGAGGTTGTGAGGTAACCCCTGTGCACCCTTTAGATGGAGGTTTGAAGGCATCCAGTGGGTTCTCCAAGTCTGGGATCTCCACGCTTGCAAGGCTCGTCACCGCTGGGGTCGGCTCTTTTTCATCATCCCAGTCATCCAAGTTTGATACAAAAGGAGGGGGAAGGTCCTCGTCCACCTCTTTCGGATCTTTGTCTTTCTTAGGTTTGTTCCGGGATTTATTGACAACAAGGAGTTCTCTCGAAACAAGAAGATTGTGGAAGGTGAGAAGCTGGGAAAATTTGGTTTTGTCCAGCTTCACTAAGTACGCTTCTTCTGCCTGCTTTATGTGTATCTTCTTCTTCTGACCCATGCCACCTGCGACAATTTTCCTTACATGGGATGTAAAGCCATAGTCCTCTCCTATGTCACTCTTGTTAAGCTGCTCTTCAAGAGCTGTAACCTGCGAGAGGAGGACTGCTCTATCGTTCTGAACAGAAAATTCCTTAAGAGCTTCATCAAAAGGGTTCTTGTTACTCATGACCACCTCCGGGACGGGACTACTAGTGGGATTGCCCATTTCAGGGTCTTGCTCTGTGCTTCCAGCTACGCTTGCGGGACCTCCTTGGGGCACCACAACTTTGGAGGAGCCAGAAGCCATGGGGATTTCTTCGCTCCTCTGGTTTGCCTCAGATGCCCCGATATGCTCCTCCAAGATCTTCGCCGCTTCCCGAGTGTCAATCGAGGCAACGTCGTCGACCGTCTCTAGCGCCTTCTTGTTGAACTGTTCAAGCTTCTGATCTCTTGACATGATTCTCTCTTCTCTCGACGACTGGTCCCAAGACAAACTCTAAAAACGAGTATTTTTTTTAATCTGTCATGTCACTTTCGAAGTGGCCAACCAAAACGCCCCTAAAACCGAATCCGTTACGTAGTTTTCGAGATGAATAGGGGTCTTAGGGGTCTTAACTGACGAGCGCAATACCCGTTTTTTTTTTTTTTTTTTTTTTTTGCTTCTACGTCACAGTATTAGTATAGTAAGCAAAGAACGAGTAAGAAGGCAACTAATTTAAGTTCCCTTGGGTCAATCACAGACAGGCATCCAGCTAATGTTGATCTTATAGGTGATGCCCATGACAAGTACTTCCGGGAATTTCATGTGGCTCTTCCTCATTTCACCACTCTGAAGTATGGGTTTTTGAAGAGGGCAAGCCTGTAAATATAAACCATTTGTTTTTACAGAAGCATAAATCTGCTTCTCTTCAGCAAGCCATTGACTCATGAAAAGTTGTCGCTCCCCTTCAAAAAGAGGATACAGAAAACATTCGTGACATACCTGTGAGCTTTTTCCCTTGTGAAGGAGTTAGTCTCACTCATTGAGAGTTCAATCCAATAAGAAAAACAGTACCTGACATGTCAGGACTGTAGGAACGTAGCAGGGTTGAGGCCACAGCCGACACCACTGCAGAGCCGGCCATCAAATGAGCGTCAAGGCTGGCTGTATCCGTCATCAGGACGGCAGCCAGAGTCCATTCTCTGACTTCGTCAGCTTTAAATGCCTTTATGAGGCGCTGGATAAACCCAATGTCCTAGGGCTGGACCAGTTGCAGCACGTTAATGAACTCTTGAGTGGGTAGGTGGGGCACCGCGGTGCACATCACAGGCACGCCGGCAGGCGTGTAGAGATCTATGTCGGAATCCTGCTGCGGGTGAGTGTTCCCCAGCCCGACGTGGGTCAATGGGGACGTGTATGAGCGTATCATACATGGGTGGTTGTGCCTGTTCTACATATGGGAGGCGGTCCACTACTGTTGGGGCATCTGGCACGATTTCTCAGGTTCTGTTCTGACACTTTGTTCCCTGGGCTGCAGGTGCCGGTGGTCAAAACAGGGCCGCCTTGGACAGAAACTGGAGCGGGAGGGCCAACTGCTAGAGGTTGCAGTAATGCAAACTTGGACATAGGAACCAACCCCAACTAAAATGATCCTAGGAACCTAATAAAAATGCTGGAAACGACCCCAGGTGCTGCTGCAGGTGCCAGTGGGCAAGACAGGGCCTTCTGGGACAGGAACTGGAACGGGATGGCCAAGAGCTAGAGGGTACACTACTTTAAACTTGGACATAGGGACCAACGCCACCTAAAATGACCCTAGGAACCTAGTAGAAATGCTGGAAACGACACTAGGTGCTGCTGCAGGTGCCAGTGGGCAAAACAGGGCCTTCTTGGACAGGAACTGGAACGGGTGGGCCAACTTCTAGAGGGTACACTATTTTAAACTTGGTCATAGGAACCAACCCCAACTGAAATGACCCTAGGAACACAGTAAAAATGGTGGAAACTGAACCCAGGTGCTGCTGCAGGTGCCGGTGGGTCAATCAGGGTTTTAAGTAGGAAGTGGAACGGGAGGGCAAACTGCTAAAGGGTGCAAAATTTTAAACTCGAGCATGAAAACCGACCCGTCTTAAACAACCCTAGGAACCTGGTCGACCTCTGGTGCTGTTGCAGGTGACAGTGGTCACAACAGTTTTTTTTTCGTTCCTTGTCCTACCACTAGACTGCTTGAAATTATAAACACTACCAAATTCAGCACCCAAGGGAGAAACAGCAGGGCGGAGCCCTGCACGGGGGTCTGGGGGCGGAGCCCCTAGCGAGCAAAGCGATTATACATATATACACGCACTGCAGGTATAATTTGAAAATGTCAATCAAGTCAACAATGTAAAATGCAAGGCAAACTTATGTCGATGCATGGAGCACATTTGTTTTACAATTAACAATCATAAGAAATATTTGGTTCGATGCGTATGAAAACTTTCATCACAAAATCACACATTCTTGCACTACAGTACTTGCACAAACATTTTGCAACGAAGCTGTAATAGAAAATGGACCTTAAATTAAAAAAAAAAAAATACCTTCATGCCTATTTGGCACCTAGCATATCAATGGTCATGACTGTTTCAAAAATTAAGAATACATGTCTATTGATTGGAATCTGTAGAGGTGACAAGAACAGGATGTTATTCTTTGAACTTGGAGCACATATTTATGTATGCAGTCTTCTTTCGCAAGGCCTGCCAAGTCGATTGTCGAACCTAAAGAAATTAAGGCAAATGAGGGCACACAATCCTCGGTTTTCTAACGAGTACCTGAAGTAAGTTGTGCTACCTCAGCGTCGTTGTACAGCGTTATCTTGCCGATGGAGGAAGACAAAGCCGCCTGATAATGACCGTTCCGGCAGGAACCCCCCGCGTGGAATATGGCACTTGTGAGTTTTAGAGGTGTACACTTTCAATCCGGCGACAAAACGCTTCGACAGTGCTGTGCATAGAATGAAACTTACGAGATGCTGCTGCATGGTATTCTGTTGTACATGGAATTGATTTGCAAACCGAAAAACGGGCAAATAACCTCATCTGAAGGATGAGTGTGGATGGCACTTTCTCCAGCTAAACACGTTTTCTTGCACTGCATGCACGTGTACCCCCTTTTCTCTTCACTAGCAGTGTACCGCGTCAGTGCCGACTGAATATCCCTCCAGCCGCGCACCTTTAACTCATGCTGAGTGAATGACTGTTACGTAGTATATACCGTATTGCACTCTATGCACCGAACTTGGAATGAGAGGGGACATCACATCTAGTACGCTTCACAATTTCTATTTCCTAATTTCCCATTTATGTGCACTTTTACGTTACCTTCCGTTTTCCGGAAGCCCCCAAAATGCCTGCCCGATTGGTTTATATACAACTTATACTACTGCCACAGTGTATCCTGGAACCCACGCCAAAAATCCTGTTCCAATTTTTCCAGGAGCAATGACAGGAACTCATGTGCATCTTGCACTCGCGGATCCAATATTAGAGGGTTCGAATCCCACATTTCTCTTCTATATGTTTTTAAAAATTTCTAAGGCGAAAAGATACTGAACGCGATTAGGTCGGACGGAACCCGTAAGTCAGGTGGGTTTCAACGAAAAGCCTGTCGGAACTTGAGTAGGTTTCAACGCTAACAGCCTGCCGTCTCACCTACGCGATGCGGCAATGGACGTCAAATCGTCGGAAAGACCACTAGTGACACCAACCTCGAGAGCTAGTGGCCCGTTCTCGGGCGTTAATTTCTGAAAGGCCCGACGTAGCGACAAGGGTTTTTCGCTATTGGACGTCATATCATAAGGGGCCACACAAAGAGCACAAGTGACACCGGTCTCGTGAGCCGCTACCTCGTCCCCGAGCTCCCCGAGCGCCAACTTTGAAATTGCTTGACATGGGGCGGCATGGAGTCTTCGGCAATGGACATAAATGTGAAAAATTGATCGCAGTCAAAAATTGATCATCGATTCGACGTCGTTTCGATGTCGAAGCGCAAGGTGGACACGAATTACGAAATCGATCGGAAAATGTCACAGATTTCGACGTCGAAATCGAAATCTAAGTCGACATCGATGTCGAAATCACCAAATGGTCGAAACCGATATTGTCAAAATAAATGTCAAAATCGGTATTGAAATATCAATCGATATTAATGCACGGATCACGTTCGGCACAACAATGCATACCGCAGAAAAGTGCAGTTTAATGTACAGCCATTTCTGGAAAAAAGTGAATTTGAACAAAGGGGTTTCTTGACCTGAAATGGTTAATGCTGATGGCAGCCGCGAGGAACATCGTCAAAATGCCACCATGAGGCTACAACAAGTTCTAGTCTCATGATGCCACGCGCGCGATTTAGGATCTGAAAGGGTCATTGTTAGAATCACACTTCTTAACGTAACGACGTGAGATGTAGTAATATGTTGTTCCCTTGTGCATGAATCGTGTTTTGGACAGGACTTATACGGCGGTCGCTTTTTAGCAGATGATACCTCTAAAAGGTATCAGCTAGCTTGTACTTTCATTGTAGGGGGAGCCGCGTCCGTCGCGTCGCGTCCGCGTCGCGCATCGCATCGCTCCTGGCTCGGCTGTCTGCCAGCTTTGCCACAACGTCGCACCATGAAGGAAAGTAGGAATAAAACCAGAGTATCATCTGCTTTCATGACGGTTTTGGAATCGTCGTTTTTTTCCCCTTTCAAGTCCCGGCAAATAATAAGGAATTTTGACCGAAATTTCTGTAGCTATCTTTCGATAAGTTATTCCTTAGATTATGAAATGTATTTTTAACTCATGTTTTCACCGTATTTCGACTTGAAATTTTTTTTTTGGGTCAACTTTAGCCCGGTGCTTCCCTATTTGGATATTCTGGAAGATACTGTATCTTTCCTAAATGACAACATGCAGAGAAATATTAGCACTAGCACTAGCCTGATTAATATAATGTCCAGTATATTGTGCACTGGTGAACATGCTACGAATCTAAACACTAGCCCATCCGCGCGTGCGATCTCATACCGCCTGGTTCCGTTTCCGCTCTTTCCGGTTCGGACCTTCTTCTCACCTTCCTTTCGATTCACCACTTCCCCGGAGTACCCTATTCTGCAGGAGTTCATTATCAGAATGGTTCGCAAATACTTAGTTGCTTCCCCTCAAAGAACCTGCAGTATATCGCTAATAGCTGTAGCTTCATGGCTGTGAGTTAACTCTACTTACCGGATAATACACTACTTACCGAAAGTCGAAAGTGGACGCGATCACAACATAACACGCTGCAACAACAAACTCGCCAGTGTCCACAGGCTGAAGCGGGCGGAGGGCAGGCGGCAGCAGGAAGGCATTGGGGAGACGGCTTTATACTATTTTACGAAGAGAGCTGGGTTGCAGAGGTAACAGTTGCATTCGGGGAGGTGGGGGAGGGGGCTCCGGCCGGCTCCGGAACAGGCAGCGCCGGAAGTACTTCGCGCGGTCTGAGGATGCAGCACGTCTTCGGGCCGCGCGGTTGAAGTATGACCCTATCAAATGGTCGTGACATATCATCAGCGAGAGCTAAACCTCCAAATTTTTGATTTGGCTCGTGGCTGACTGCGCGGCACGTGCTGCGTAACTTGTCATACCGAAGACTTCAGTATCCACTTTTGTGATTCTTGTCGTCTTCTCGTTCCTCGGTCAATCTCTACTCTGGAATACCCTATTCGAAGAACATGCCGTTAACCTGATCCTGGTGAGGTTACGGGGTTTTGGTGCAGACTGCAAGCTCGAGACTCGCTAAAACTGCTGTTTGGTTTGTTTCTGGAAGTTTGGTGCCTGCAACCTCGAAACTCGCTATAGGGTATAGCGGAGCTGGCTGGAAAGAAGAAGACTCGAAGAACAAAAGGTGCTATGCGCATGCGCGAAGCGCCTTTTGTTCTTCCAGTCTTCTTCTTCCCAGCCAGCTCTGCTATACCCTATGTCCGCTGTTTGGTTTGTTTGTGGAAGTTTGTAACGTCTGAAAGTGGTGCGGACTGCCAGCTCGAAACTCGCTATATCTGCTTTTTGAATTGATTGTGGAAGTTTGTAACATCTGAAAGTGATGCGGATTGCAAGCTCGAAACTCGCCATGTCTGCTGTCTGGTTTGGTTGCTGGTTTCTGCCTCTGCTAGTCGAGGGGTCCGCTACTCCAGACAATCGTGGTACACATTTTAAGACAATCAAACACAATCGTGAATCAAAAATCATCAAAACTGCAGTAGAAGTAGGTTTCAGAAACATTTTAGGGCTGAAAACGACCGAAAAACGCTATTAAGAAAACAAAATTTCGGATTTTTTAAAATTCAGCTGCATAAATCGACGCAATCAACTCAATCAGTGTACACGCTGGATTGGAGTTGTGGACCCCTCGATCTAAGTGAGTTGCATGCTGAAGGTCAAAACTCGCTTTTTCTGCTGTTGAGTTTGTCTCCAAGGTCGTAACTCCTTAGCACTTCGTTTCCATTTTTAGGCACGGAGTGACCTTATAGTTTTACTGCAGATTGGACTTCTTTAATTTCCTATGGTGCCCCTTACGTCAAAACCGAAAGTCTATGTGAGAAATTTTTCAGACCTTCCTGACTTTTGCATAGTACCCATACGAGAGCGCCGACATCATTTTACACTCCAGAAATGTAGAAGACAGTCTCAAAACGGAGTTGAAATTCAGCTTTCACACTCCATTCAATGGCACAAGAAAAAGACAGAGCTAACGTGCTCGGCTCGTCAACTGGCTGCGTCAGTATCATCCATCCTTCTCCTGCCCCGCTAAAAATCGGACCTCTCCCTTTCTTGTGAAGCAGCCCTTATTGTTGATGTGCCGAGCCTGGCGTTTCATATCGAGACCCTTGATATCGATAATATCGGTATCGAACTTATCGAATGCATTCGATATCGAATAATGATATATCGCCAAAATATATCGATATTTCGATATATCGGTCAAATATTGATTAAATATAAGAGACCCAGCGTCATCGAGGGCAAGGCCCAGTAGTAGTGGCCCAAATGCGCATGCCGAGTCCCCCCCCCCCCTTCCCCGCGTCATTACAACATTTACAAGAGTATGATCGTGAACCAAACGACAACCCGAGTAAAAAGAGTGGTATGTGGGACCATACACGAATCGTATGTAATTGTATATGGGGTCATATATAGTGTGTATACAATACACAATACATATGTGGGCCGTACACAAGTGTATAGGGATCGTATACGGGACCATATACAGCTCATATATTAACCCGTACAATGTTTACCTTGTATACGATTCCTATATGGTTGAATATGTGAATGTGGCTGTATATGACCCATACATACACAACTTTATATATAGCTCATATATGGGATCATATATGAATCGTATGGTCTCATATACGATTAGTATACACTTGTATACGGCCCATATACGATTATATACTATGTGTATACAATTTTATACGATTCGTATATGGTCTCATATACAACTCTTTTTACCCGGGAAGTACCGCGTAAAAAAAGAAAGAAGTTGACAGTGCTGGCCAAATAAATATTTAGGAAGCAAAGGACCTAATTACGTAGATTTAACTTTTCATAACAGCGATCTTTGATCCAGGTTCAAGATGAAAATAAACCTTCCAAATAATTAAATTAACAAGCTTTTGAATTTAGGGCTTCCTAAATGCTATTGCTGAAGCGTTTTAGGAACGACCTTTGATTACGGTGCTCTGATGTTAGCCAACTGCCGCACAGTGGGACGAAATCGCCAAAACCCGGAAAAAAACCCGAAAATCAAATTAATATCTGGGGATTAAGAATGAGGTCCTCCACCAGAGAACACTTTCATGCTCTGGTTTTTGAAGGCTATCCACCCATAAACCTCATATTAGCCCGAAAAAAAATATTGAGAATCACGGCCATCCTAACCTCTCAGAGCGCAAGACGTGCTGCGGCTAATTCTGTGGCACTCGGTCGGAAAAGTCCTTTAAATAAGTTTGAATACGTTTTCGAGTATCGTGTGACACACTGATGATTCCGCATGGTGTCTACTTCTTCCTCAGAGTCCGGAAATGATAAATTTATTCGCTGTTTGATAATTATAAGCGAAATGCGAAAGGTCTATAAAGACAGCGCGCAGGGCGTTTTTCTCATATCTTCACGAGACGATATTTCGCGTGCTTCAAGGTGCTTCAAGAAAAGTAGGATATCAGGGCGGAGTCCAAGTGCTAGATTTTCAGAATTTTCAAAGCGTTCCTGCTTATACGCGCCAACGAGCGAGATATGGCAAGTGAAATAGCGGCTCGGTTTGGCCTTCCCTCCCGCTCCGGTCGTCAACCCGAGCCAGCGGCGGATCAGTCTTTGCTGACTATTTCATTTTTTGATAAAATAAATAAATAGTGTATTGTTTGGTTTTCTATAATTTCTTTTATTTTGTTGTTTTCTGTTGTTTTTGTTGTTTTGTTCTGTTTTCTGGTACGCTAAAGAAATCAACAACCATCGCTCAATGAAAAATTTGCTTTTTGAGATAATTAACTGTATTACAATTTGCGCTGTATTTGTTCACCCCCCATGTGCAACAGAGAGTCAACTTATAAATTTTCCAAGTCTTGGGAAGCGTTCACATTTTTTAAACTTGAAAATTAACAGTGTACGTGAAGACATAGAAGAGCAAGGAGAAATTTGTTGACAGCAACGAAATCCCTGACCCCTAAAACCCCCTCGCACAAAATTTCAGGCCAATCGGGGCCATAGTTCGGGCGCTAGAGGTTTTTTCCGGGTTTTGGCGATTTCGTCCCACTGTGTGCCGGTGTCAGTGCCAGTGCGACAGAGAAACCGCTGGTGTTTCGGGTGGCTTGCGCAGCGTCACAGCCTCGCCGACGGAACATACCGCGGGTAGATTTCTCAGACTGTTGCAGAGAAGAGGGAACTTTCGTCCTCCGCGATACATCGTGACACAATATCGATTATCGAATATATCGCAGGGGGCGGTTTCGATACGATATTATCGAAATCTCGTCACGAAATATCGATATTTCGATGTATCGGTATCATATCGGGCATCGCTAGCCGAGCCGAGTCGAGCCCTGGTTAAAAGGGAGACAACTCAAGAGTCGGGACCGCTTAGGACCCTACCCTAGAATATGCACAGGAGGCACGACCCTTCAGAGCGGAACATTGTCGATGTGCCGACCGGTCGGTGCCAGTGAGAACTAGGGGGCTGCGGGCCGCGCCGCGACCAGCCAACCTATCGACAAAGAAGTCTCGCCGCGATTCCCCTCACATTTCCCGTTTACACAATGTGTTCAGTCGCTGTAGACTACGACAATTCGGCATTTCCCATATAACGCGATGTCAGCCAACGTGCCACTAGAGAGGGGCAAAAAAAAGCGAAGTCAAAAATGTCAGTGAGCGAGATCGAATTCGGATGCTATAACAAAATACAAGATCTTTGCGACTTTCGAAATTTTTTTTCGATCACCGGAAGGGGTCGCGCAGGGCACCCGAATCGGGCATAACTGCCCCTTACAGCAGTCAAAATCAATGTTGCAGAAATTTTTTGAAAATATTCTTTAAGGTCAATTTGATTAAAGTAGGGCCCTAAAGGGCTTAAATTTCAAGGAAAATGCTGTAACTCTTATAGTTTTTGAGATATCGGCGTTTTTAGTCCTAAATTTGCAGAAATCTAATTTTGATTTATTTTCGCACATAAAACGCTGGTATCTCAAAAACCGTAAAAGTTACAGCGTTTTCCTTGAAATT
Source organism: Odontothrips loti (assembly GCA_038380765.1). Lineage (NCBI taxonomy): Eukaryota > Metazoa > Arthropoda > Insecta > Thysanoptera > Thripidae > Odontothrips > Odontothrips loti. The sequence continues at coordinate 2,034,493 of CM076253.1, forward strand.
TAAGCCCTTGAGGACCCTACTTTGGTCAAATTGACCTTAGAAAATATTTTCAAAATTTTTCTGCAACATTAATTTTGACTGCCTCAAGGGGCAGTTATTCCCGATTCGGGTGCCATGCGCGACCCCTTCCGGTGATCGAGAAAAAATTTCGAAAGTCGCAAAGATCTTGTATTTTGTTACAGCATCCGAATTCGATCTCGCTCATTGACATTTTTAACTTCGCATTATTGCCCTTGTCTAACGTGCCACTCGTCTATTCTCACTTTCATTCTAAGTAAAAACTTGTTTTTTCAAGAAAACTTCGAAACTTCAAATCACCTACATTTCCCCCGTAATTGAAAATTAACTAAGAGCTAACCAAATAAAATTCCGAATTACAAAATTAAAGAAATCTAAAAATTGCACCAAACCCAATTTTGTGACACTCCGGGCCTACCAGTATTTCACGAAGTGTAATAGTATTTTTTTCTTTTTCAAATTTTGTCGATTTCATAACACAAGTACAAGTGCACGAGAAAAATTCTCACCTTACTAGGGTCCAAGTTCTTAATTTCTCTGAATGGGATTGCCCTGATAGGCCCCATAGCTGCTTCTTTGCAAAGGTTTTTAATGCCCTTGAAACTTTATTTGTATGTATACCACATGCACCCGTATGCAATCCGCATGCACACCACGTACAAACTGTATGTTAGCATACAGTTGTTGTATGAGGAATGTATGCACAAGTTTTATGCGAACATCAAGTACATGTACATGTTCCATGTGTCGACTATATGTCCACGTACGACCACATCTAGTCTGTATGCAGGAGTATGCAGCTTTATATACAAATGAAAAATGACTACATACACTCGCTGTATGGGTCTCGTATGTCTACATGTGGTCTTTATACACCTTCTTTGAGTTAGCATACAGTTACCGCATAGACGTGACTACACAGCATACGTCACTGCATGCTAGCATCCAGTCTCTCTATACGCCATCCATACAGCTCGGAATGGTAACATCCAGTTGCTGTATACTGCTGCATGCTAGCATCCAGTCTCTCTATACGCCATCCATACAGCTCGGAATGGTAACATCCAGTTGCTGTATACTGCTGCATGCTAGCATCCAGTCTCTCTATACGCCATCCATACAGCTCGGAATGGTAACATCCAGTTGCTGTATACTGCTGCATGCTAGCATCCAGTCTCTCTATCCGCCATCCATACAGCTCGAAATGGTAACATCCAGTTGCTGTATACTGCTGTATGCTAGCATACAGTCACTCCATATGCCACCATATGCCACCTATACAGCTCATAAGGGTAACATCCAGGTGCCGTATATTGCTCTATACGCCACCCATACAGCTCTGGAGGGGAGTATCCAGTCATCGTACACACGCGAGAATGCAGCATGCGTCACTGTATACGCGCATGCAATGACTCCATATGCATTCCATACAGCTTCAAATGTTAACACAGCTCCAGCGCCTGCGCAAGGAGGAATGGCGCCTGCTGGGTAGGCAACATCACCTCCCGCATGCACGCGAGTCATGCGGGCCGGCCTACCCTACCACCCGCAGGCGTTTTCCGTCGAGTCTGCAGGGCAGAGTCGAAATAATTTATTGCGGATATTTTCCCACATGGCAGCACACAGATAACGCAAAGAGTTTGTTCACTCCAGGAGACTGGGCATCTGCACCGTGGCTATCCGGAGGACCCCGAAGCATGACACGACCGGCGACCGGGACGGCTGCAGGCGGCTGCAGGGGAAACGCCCCGGCCGGCCGTGTCAAGCGTCGGGGTCCTCCGGATGGCCACGGTGCAGACGCCTAATCTCTACCCTGGAGTGATGGAGCGTCCCCGCCCCGCCGTGGCCGACCGGAGGAACCCCGACGCGTGACACGATATCGGGGCATTTTCGCAGCGGCCGTCGGCGACGACGGCGTTGGTGGATTTCTCCTACCGCGGCTGTCCGGATGACCTTTCAACGATACGAACGCCGTGGTCCTGAGGAGAGGAGATTGGCGGTGACACATTAGTTTAGTTGAAAACCAGTAGATTGTTCTCAACGCGTCCCTATCGCTTTTTCTTAGAATTCACGCTCGTTGCTTATTGACGCCCCCCAAATATTTGGCTGCTGATATCTCGCCTCCGTTATTACCCATCGAGCTAATACTCATAACACTTGCTCCTTGAGGCACCATCTTCCATTCTCTGAAAGATGGATCCGATCCATTTAGCCGTTCTTGAGCACCATCAAATCTGCAAGTTTGGATTTCAGCCTTTTGCATCGAGGATGACACAAGCAGGTGACCTCGACCCTGGAGTTGCATCAACCGTTTCCGAAAATAACCCGTTTTCTCGACTGTGGGCACTTTTTTAAGTCATAGAGGGTGGAATTAATGTTCTGTGGGTCGTATGCCACAAGTCTGCATTCAATTTGAACTATTTGAACTACCAAATCCATGAAAATCGACGAAATAGAAATCTCTGCTGTCTACAGACGAGGGCGACTTCCCGCCTTTTCGGAGCGCGCTGATTGGTGGCAGTAGTCACGTGACACCGATCGGCTGTTGGTTTCAATCACCGCGCTTGCGAACATCCTGTTAAAACTGGAGTGATGAGATTTGCACAATATTAGAAAATAAATATGAGTGTACCACGGTTAAGCGTGGGCGCTCTTCAAGATTTGAAGTTGTAACTGTCGGAAAATTGTGCTGTTTGATTCTCTTTCTTTCTTTAATTGCTTTTTGAAGAAGTCCAACATGAATTAAATTTCAGGTGTAATGTGAATTTCGGCTCGCCTCTTTGAACTTGGCGGGCTAGTGTATCCATCATAACGCTTCTTTTCCGTTCTATTCAGTTATTCAAATTTTAAGGAATAACGAACAAATCATCACTTTAATTTAGGGTAGGCTTTTGCAGGTTGAAAAGAAATTCAAGCAGACAGTGAAAGGAAAATGTCATTCATTTATTTTACAAATTATCCCCAAAACTAGAGTACAAAAATACAATTTTTACAGTAAGTAAAATCAGTTTGACAGTTTTTAAAACTGTATTGATAAAACAGTCAGTCATTAAAAAGAAGACATAATTATCACAGATTAACTTCGTATGAGTTTGGTCTTAATGCTAAATATATGCCAACCTGTAACACTTTTGTAGTGATTCTCTCCACAGGCACAATAACAATGTTTTCAGATTCCTCTACTGGCAAAAGGTTTTCAATAACAACCCTAGACTGGAGATGGAAAAAGGTGTGTTGCTGTAACAACTTTGAAAGTTTCAGAATACAGTGAATGGCACCATCACAGTCTCTTAGAAGTAGTAGTATTTGGCCATAGCCAAGTTGACCATTAGCCTTCCTATACTGGACTAAAGAGTTAATTCTCTTTTTACCATTGTCATACCGTTTACTGGTGTAAAATATATGTCCTATTCTTACTCTTTTATGCATAACAATACCTTCACCAAAATTAGCTTGATTGAGAGCAGTCTGCTCCCCATGACTTAGATTGTTAAATTTAAGGGCCTTTCCAAGCAAGGCAGAGCCCAATTTCTTTGGGACCCATTGGGGCTCAGGGGCAGCCCTCACAATATTTTGAAGTACAGCAATTCTTTGGGAAATCTTCATGTTGTTTATAAGTTCCCTACCCAAATGCTTGGTTCCATGAATGCTAGATGAGATAAAGCCATTAAATGATTCATAAATAAACCCTGCTGTGGACCACAAATTTCCCCAACGCCTAGTGAGCTCACCAAGATGCAATAATGTATGCATGTTATAAGTATACGATGTTGGTCTATATAGGTCTCCAACATCTCGCACAAAAGATCTCAACATGATTTCAGCACGCGTAAGTTCAACTTCAGATATGGAATCCTGCAAGAGAATTAGCATTGCCCCGACAAGTAATAACCAGTGTTGGAAATACCTGTCTGGTAAAAAAATTTTAAACAGTGGCAGAGAATAGTACAAAAGAAAAGAACGGAATTCACTTCCTTTCCAAAACTTAAAATCTTTAAGGCCACGTGGTAATCTAGTAACAAAATCTGGGACTCTAATTGAGGCAATGAAATCATTAATTTCATCAATTTTATCTCCAATAAACCAGGGTCCTTTCTTGAAGAATATACGAAATAGTAAATATTTCACAACCCCCAAACAAACAAGGTGAAGATATTCAGCAGCAATACACTTGGCTCGATCAAATAGTGGGATCTCCGAAACCACAGCATTCCCCAGCACTCCTTTGCGAGGCTTGCCCCTTATTTCTGCAAGCTCACCTTGCCTGTCCATTCTAAACCCTTCCCTTAGTCGGGCAGGCTGTTCTTGAAAAACAAATCTTCTTACTACCCTTTCCTTTTTTTTTCTTTGGTTTGCAGCATTGTCACCAGCTTCTTCTTCATTTTCTTCAAGTGGAGGCCGTACTTTTTTCGTCTTCTGTTCACATGTGCTGCACCCATACCGTGAATTATAATTTCTATTTCTGACAACAATAGCTTTGGCAGGAGCATCAGCTGACAGGACAGGTGCAACTACTTTAGAATTACAAAGTATTTTAGAACGAGGATGAGTCCATAACACTCCTTGAGTCCAGAGATTTACAAGGATATCTTTGTAGGGTTTGAGGTAAACATTCATATCAGGTTTTTTCTTCCCAACAAAAACACCACACACAAGCATATAAGAAGACCTAAGTCGGGGGGGAACTTCACATATAGTGGCTAAAATTGGCCAAATTTCTTCCCTAGAGCTTTTTGACTTTGTAAGGCCATCTGTGTTCCACATTAAAACAAGGTCATATGGGTTCACTAATTGACGGCGAACATCTTTGTACATGGCTCCATCAAGCACATCAGAAATAAAACCTTCTCTTCTAACATAATTTTCACGGTAGTAATCAATTATTTGTGAAAGATTTCTCTGCTCAAACATATGTTTCAGTTGATCAGACATTGAAAAAAAATAAAATTTACCTAGAGTACTTTCAGGACATCCATTACAATTGGCACCTTCCACTAATTGCAAGCAAGTATTACAGTAAGAAAATTCAGTATCAGAGTAAGATGCAGTTAATTTTTCAAGAGTATGGAGTTCAGATTTACCACAGGATGGAAGCTCATTTGGCTCAGGGAGTAATTTTTTCATTAATTTCACAGTTTTATCTAAATTAGTTTTAGACCAGTGTTCCTCCAGGTAAAGTTTAAATATTTTTGCTAGTGCCTCATTAGCAGTCACTTCTGAACCCTCAAATAAACTGTACACACTTTCCCCACTATCACTGTCACCATGATTGCTACTAGACGATGCAGGGCTGCTGTCTGTGACAACAGGGTTTGCGTTTGGTGTTCTCTCCTCTCCACTTGATGGCAATGAGAGTGTATCACAGTCACTTAAATCACTACTTGAATTTACTGTCTCACTACTTTCAGAATCACTGCTGCTAGATGAAGAACTGTCCTGGTCTGTCTTCAGCCGTGCTCTTCCAGAACCTTCCCTTGGTTTAAAGACCAATTTCCATCCTGACAATCATTGAACTGAGGATCTTCCAGAGAAGAATCTTCTTCGAGGATCCTAACTTTAGCTAGCAAAGAATTCCTCGACAACTGAAAGGAAGTCAGGGTGGGTTAATAAATTGATACCACAAATTACTAATCGAGTAATGGCAAAGGACCATGTACCTTTTTGTTACGGTGTCTCTTTCGTTTTAGTGGTGATGTTGGGGAGGAGTCAGAGGTTGCTGATTCATGGGACGATGGGGCACAGGGTGGTGAGGAACAAGGCGAATATCTAGAAGGTGAAGAATTTGGAGATTTCTCTGCCGCAGACATATTTTCTTCTGTTATGGCAGAGGCAAATTTACCTGCAAATGAGATTTACATCCATTTTGTTAGAGATTTAACACTGAAATAAAAACACGATTCAGACACGTAATGGACATGACTCACCATCCCTCACAAATGTACTGCTTTTCTTTCCAATGAGAACAGAATGGTTAACATCAAATGGATTAGATGACCATCAAAATTTCACAGAATAAAACAATAAAATTTATGTCTTGCGGATGAAATTCAGTTCCGACTATTTCTGTGCGAATGAGTATTGATGAGGTGACAATTTGTATGGATAAACCAGAAACTGTATGGAGAACCTAACCTCGGTGTAATAACAAAAACAATAACAAAATACTTGTCAGGTTGCATACATTTTGTAAAATAACTGAAGTAATATTTTCATGTAAAAAATTCTAAAAACTGGTTATTAACAAAAGGCATCCAAATATTTTAATAAATTTTATTTTTTTGTTTACTTTGAAAGACGAAAATTATGTAATTCAGCATTGAAACTTGCATCCGCATAACTGTAAAGTTGGCAAAACGACTCGTCGCGACGGAACGTTTGCGGTGGTCGGCTAGTGGGCAGTGAGGAAGGCGTTGGGCGTTCGTTTGTGTTTCCGCCCACTTGCTGGCTTGTAACCGACATTGCCGACATCTTAGCTTGCAGGATTTACGTTCAGTGTTTTTGAGTTCGGTGCGGTTCTGTATACCGTTCGCCGCTGTGTAAGACTGGTTGCGTTGGGCAGCATCAACATGGCAGATGAAACCGAATGCCAGTTCGTCGTTCTACACATACCATCCGATGATTCACATGTTCTTGTGGACGACAGCTCAGTGATCCACATTGGTCGATTTGAATTAGAAGATGTTGTGAAAGTGACCCTTCAGGGTCATAAAGATCCATTCGATGGCGTCGTGAAAGGATTTTCCTGTAAGTATTCACCATAGGCTCGGCAAGCCTTTGTATTCCCAGTTACCAGTTGACGGCGCCGGTCCGCGGCCACCACTCCATGGCGGCTGTTGAAACAACGCCTCCTTTCTACATTGAATTAGGAAATGTAGAAAAAGTTTTGACTCGCAGTTATTGACTTGCCGTATTGTTCATGCCTTAAACGGGTTGAGAACCTGGGCCGAGCACGGGACATTCTACAATGCTTGTTGTCAAGTCCCCGACGTCAACGGTCGTTTCGGCTTGCAAATGCCACCATCATGGTGCCCGTCATGTGTAGTTTTTCTCATCCGACCTATATCTTATCAATCCGTTTCCTCTAAAGGATTAGCCTCATTATTTCTGTTCCTAAACCGCGCGAAGACTATTGGCGGACTTACATTTTGTGTTTGAATGGCATGTGGTGGTTACTTTTTTAGGTTATTTATGATGTACCGCGTAGTGGGGTAATTTGGGACTGCAAAGGGCAAATTCAGACAGGCTACATAAACTAGCTAAATATATATTCAATTTGGCATGATATTTTAATGTCGAACACTTGTGTCAAGTCCTTCTTAAATGACCTTTCATTGATGAAACATTTACCATATAAGGATGTCTCTAAATAGCCAAATTTGTTACACAAATCGATGGTAACCGTTATCGTCTTGTAGGCCCCAGTTATATATTGTCTTTTGTATATCAGCTGTCATGCTTGAATTAATTTTGTCCAAAATGTTTCAGCAAACTTCAAAGAGATGAAGAAATTGCAGGACAGCCTGAATGCCTCCACTAAACCAAGCCGAGAGCCTTCATTCCATGAAAATAGTCCACGTAGAGCTGCGAAGGAAGCCAAGTTTAAGTTGACTAGGAATGTTGTCAAGGTGAGTGTGTTAAGTGGGTGCCCTGCTATCTAATGACACCACTCTACCAGTAAAATCGTTTTCCAGCGTGATCATGGCAAAGCTGCCACATCAAAGGCAACCAAGCGCTTGAAAACGAACACGGGGGAGACCAAAGGTGGAAGCTCCAAGATTATTGAAGTTGCAGATACTTCTGATGATGATTTATCTGAGACAGTGAGTACAGTCAGGTTGTCTTGTGATTCTTCTATCATTTTTTTTCCCCCACTGCTAATTTTGTTATCAGCACAACCCAAAACAATCCGTAATGGACGATGCAGTAATAGAAGTGCAGGGACCTGTAAGGAGGAAGAATTTTCTTGATTCAGATGATAGTTCCAGTTCTTCTGATGATCAATCTCCTCCTAAAGTGAGTGTAATTATGTTTGATGTCCTGATCGGACACTGTTATGCAAAATACGTTCATACACTGTCTTTATTTTTCTAGATGGTTACTGATGAGTCAGACTCAAATTCAGATTCTTCATCTGATACTGATGTCATATTTTCCAAGGTATCATTCATGTTATGAGCTTCATCCACTTATTTTTGTTTGTCTTTTTCTTTACAATTTTGCTCTTCTTTTGGTTTCAGAAAACAGGCAGAAAAAATGATTTTGAAACACTGAAGTCCATTAGTGCTCAAGGTGAATAGTTTTGCATGTGTTCGAGGCAGATTTCAGATTTCTTCTGCCATCATTCATTTGAACATTTTAAAAGTGTTATGGGACAGTGTTCATGGTTCTTATTTTGTGCTTTTAGGAAGCCGTAAAGAAGTGGCAGAGTTAAAATCTGGACAGATGCCCATTACCGGGAAGTCTTTAGACGGAGCAAGTGCTGACTTTGAAGGTTTGTGTCCTGCATTATTATCCTCATATTTTCCTTCTTGGTTGACTTAACTTCTCATGCTATTAATAATTTGTTACAGCAGTACAGGTACAGAACAAAGATGAGCTTAAGAAGGAAAAGACTGACTTAGGAAATAACTCCACAGATAGTGTGAAACAAAAGAAGGAAAAGACTAACTTGGGAAATAACTCCACAGATAGTGTGAAGCAAAAGAAGGAAAAGACTGACTTGGGGAAAAACTCCACAGGTAGTGTGGAAGGTAGAGTCTTTGTTTATTCAATACTTGATTGGCTGTGGGAGTGGCTAAAATGCTAATCTTAGTGTTTTTTTGCAGGACTTGTGAAGATCCCAAAGGTCAATAAGAGTGGAAAGAAATTCGTACCAATACCTTACAGTGGTAAACATTTTAAATTTACGGAGGATGATCTAAAGGTGGTCAAAGAAAAGGTAATTATAGCTGCATCTGTGTTTGTGTTTCACAACATGTATATATTCTACTTGTTACTTTATGTTGCAGCTTGTTTTGCTGGATGATTCTGCAAAGGTGTACATTCTGCAAAAGGATTTCAGAGAAGCAAAAAAATGCAACTCTGCAACAAGTCTGGTTCGCAACCTGTGCAATGCCGTCTTCACAGATGAAGCCAGATGCATGTGTTCAGTATCAGGCAAGCCCTCTGTATCAAAAGATAAGACGCTGGAGATAAGGTCTGCTCTGGACCCAGAGGGAGTGTCAGCCATTATTAGTAAGTATTTTCACTATAATCTTCTGAAATTTTTTATGAGTGCTGTTCAATTGAAGTACATTAACTTTTCTTTTCTACAGATTTTGCAACTAAACGTGCAGAAAAGAAGGGCTGGAAAACTACGGATCCAGTTCTTAAGCAAGCAATGGGAAACCTCCTTACTGAACAACGAGGCATACACCGTTTGCAGCAACAGCAGGCAAAGGAGCAGGACCCGGAAAAGGAGGAGGATGCAGTTGAAGCTTAGTGTGAAGACTTTTATTTTTTTTATTTTTAAAAAAATTGTTTGAAGTTGCTTTATGACCGATAGATTTTGGCTAAAATCTATTGCAGTCAATTTTGTTTTACAATGACTATGACAACTTGATCTCTGCAAGTTTTTAATTCTTTTGTGACTGGCAAATAGCATTATTTAATTTGGCTGCTTGGTCTCAGCAAGTTTTTATTTTATGTTTCACAGTGTTTTATGGCATTGTTTTGATACTGGATCTCTGCAAGTTTTTAATTCTTTTGTGACTGTTAAATAGCACTATTTAATTTGGTTGCTTGATCTCAGCAAGTTTTTATTTTATGTCTTAAATTGTTTTATGGCATTGTTTTGCTACTTGATCTCAGCAAGTTTCTATTTTATGTTATACAGTGTTTTATGGCACTGTTTCGCTGCTTGGTCTCAGCATGTTTTTATTTTATTTCTTAAAATGTTCAATGGTATTTATTAAATTTAAGATACTTAATCTTATGTGACATTTTCTTTCTCAGACTGATCCTTTGCTTAGAACATTTAAAAATATTTGACAACTTTTCTCAGGTTCATAGGTTTTGATATAGGGAATTGTGGTTCACTGGTGTCATATGGGGGCATAGAATGTATTGTGTAATTCCATGCAATATCTTGGTCATAGTGGCATATAAAGTAGGTTAGTATATCATGCCACTCATAATTGTGACATTAATTAGAATGCCCTCTGTATACAGATGTACCCACTGGATGCATTGTATGTGTGCATTCCATGCAGCATAGATTTTTGTTCCCCATACAGTTATAGTACACAGTGCTTCCATACATCCTGTATATGTCATAAGCCACTTTACACATACAATTCACATACAACATAATTTTTAGACAGCTCTGCTTACATGTGCTCTGTACAGGGTGAATGTGCTTGCTATGCATACAATCTACATACAACTTGCATACTAAAGTACATACAGTCTATGTACAGAGACTCTCAGTGTGTACATAGAGATCCTGTACACACTTCTTATGTAAATGCATACAGATTTAATACGAATTGTATGTGTCCTAATGCATCAAGTCTCCATGCACGTACTGTATACCATAATCGCATACAGTACAAATTTCAAGGGCAGAAACTCAGTTTTTACGTTGCTGGCTGAATCTCCCTCTTTGCCATTTCTTTCACACAAGAGCGACTCCATCTCATCAATAAATATTGTAGCAGTGGAGGGAGCCGCTCTGAAAATAATTAATAAGACAATGCATCAGAAAGCCCTCACATTTTTGTAACATAATGCTGTCTAGTCTAGCATACCTTGCCAATGTGAATAGTGATCGAACTATTTTTTCACTCTCTCCAACATACTTTGAGCCGATGGATGCTGCAGTTATGTTAAAAAAGAGCCCATTATTGGCTCTGCCCACTTCTGTTTTAACCAAAACATTAAGGTCTCATTTAGTACAAAGCGTAAATGAGAAACCTATGCCTATCTCACTGATTCTAACAGTAGACGTAAGAATACAGGGACCCATAACTTAACATAACGCGTAACATTATAATGTTACGAAGTGTAACATTAGTGATAGTTATTTTCTAATGTTATGTTACAATAACGTAACTTATATTCCAATAACCCATGGACAATGTTAATAACATAACGTTGACCCGGTGTGTTATAAGATGTAACGGTTATATGGATAACCTCGTTTGTTACGTTCAGGCATAACGGTTATGCTAATAACATTCATCATAACGTTATGAAAAAAACGTATAACGTTACAATAATAACGTTAAAATACGCTGAGAACCTGGCTGTGTTGCCAGATCCTCAGCCTCCCCCTTTCCATCCCCACCCCCTTCCCCTTCCCCTCCGATGACTACGTTGCCACATTTCTTGAATCCCAAGCCTCGGCCTCTCCATCTCGGCCTTGTTCCTGTTAGTCATGCCCCCTCCCCGTCTCTGCTCCTACAAAGACAAGCAAAATATATTTCGAGAAGCGGTAGGAATCGAACCTCAGACCATCTGTGGCCCGTCGTGCGGCGCACGCCTTCTAACCATTGAGCCACCGGACCGCTGGGAGAACAATCAGCGAGAGCCGGAACTGTCTGTCGCTCCGATTTCCGCCAAGCCAATGGCTGGTTTGGGAACGAGTGAAATGGACCAGGTGAGAGGGGGAGGGACGGTTGGGGGATTTGTGTCTTCCGACCGACTGCCTGCGAAGCGAGCCAAGCGACGAGGGAAGATGCCTTTTGCAACTGCCGCAACAGCAGCAGAGCGGCTGAGGCAGCGGCCAGCCCGGTCGGTCCACCCGGCACTGGCCGATCACGGCTGCTGCTAGTCCAGCATCTCCCATAGAGTGGTTGTCACAGTGGCTCAGTAGCTCAGTGCTTAGTGTCGCTGTGACGGAGGTGCCGAGTGAAGGGTCATGGGTTCGGTTCCCCCTCCCGGCCGTCGTCAATTTTGTTTTTCTACGACGCACCTAGGACGGGGGGGGGGGGGGGGGGGGGGAGATAAGTGTGGATGGCAAAACACAACTAGCCCACACCGTCAGTCAATGATCTAGAAATGTGGCAACACAGAAAGAGGGGGGGGGGGGCAGAACCGACTTGGCAACACAGTCGGGTATCTTTTTAGCTATTTGAATTTCAGTTCTATAACGTTATCATAACGTTATTTAAGTTAGAGTTGCATAACGTTATCGTCATAACATTCCTTTTTTGTTACCTACGGTAAACGTTTCGGTAACGTAACCACAACGTGGTAACATTATCAAAATGTTAATTGGACATAACGTTAAGTTCCTTGAACGCGGTAAATGTTACGCGTTATAACTCTAACATATAACGTTGCGTTATTTCTTAATGTTATGTTAGGTTATGGACCCCTGAAGATTTCCTCATCTGATGAGATGTCTATTTCTGAAATAAAAAAAGCTTACTTTGAGCAGACTATATTCAACAAACAGAACGTCTTGACATTGATTTGGCCGCACAGTTGAATTAAAATGAATTAAAACATTATCATGTCGTCATATTAACTCTGATCTACTAACTTGGTGTTTCGCTGACAGTTGTCACAGGCTGTAATTGGTCCTGACTCTTCTGAATATTTTTTTCTAAATCTTCTTTCTCTCTTTCAACCTGCAGCAGCTTCTGCTCTAGGTCCTTCGTGATGCCTTTCCCTAGAGAACCTTTGGGTCTCCCTGGCCCAGTTTTTTTGCTCTTATTTGGAACTTTACGTTTGGCTAGAGGAACTGGAAAAAAGAGCAACCACATAAATTATTGGCACATAAAATAAACAGATGTTACGGTTACAAAAAGGGCCATCTTAATTGAATTTCAAAAGCATCTGAAATAACTATTAAAATGAAGTAAATTCTCTATCCTGTGTTTCTTTTAATCATTAAAACAAGCAGAGCTCTGCCACAGTGAAACACACTCCTTTGGGGAACAATTATTTATCCCAACTCACAATTCCCAGATAATTTAGAATTTTTTACATTCTGTGTTTTCTGATAAATATTCTTGTAAGTGAAACAAAACAACTAATACATGAATACATAAACATCACTCACTCCTTTATGGAAGGATAATTTATCCTCACTCACAATTTCCACATAATTTATAATTTGTTACGTTCTGCGTTGTCTGACAAATATTCTTGTAACACCAAGTGAAACAAAACAACTAATACATAAATACATAAATATCTAAGGAGAGATCAAAAACTAAGTGCTGTCCTTGGATTTCTTTTGAATTTTCCTTGTTGGCAGCGGCGATGAATCAATTTCCATATCCTTCCTCTTCAGAACTTGTGTTTCCTTTTTCCGTCACGGAGGCAAACTAAGCACCAGAAGTTAAATTTTGTCTTATGCTATGAGCTGCAATTAAAAAGGGATTTCTATTGTCCCCTTGAGCCCGCCTCACTTTACTGAAGTACTGCTCAAGAGGATCTTTGTTGAACTCTCTAGCACTGATTGAAGGAGCTTTGGCCACATCAAGCATGTATCTAATAGCACCAACCATGCCATTTACGGTAATTTGTAAAGCTCCAAGACCCTGGTGACTAATAATCATACGGCTCTTCTCCATTTCAGTAAAATAGCCTGGTCTATTTTCAATGTCTTTCTTCCAGTCTTCAAAGAAATCTAAGAACTCGTGTTCCAAAAATTGAAATTTAGGGTCATCACAACTAGAGTATGGAATCTTCCTTGAAATATCCTCTTCTGCTATAACACATTCTCCTTTCACATTTACACAATCAAAGAAACGATTCATTAAACGTATGAATTTGATCAACTCTTTAGTATCATACTTAGCCATCTTGTCATGGTTGGCAAATCTCTCAATGGAACAAGCTACTGAGTCACTGAGCACTTGAGTTGCAAAAAAAACTGTCATACAACTGAAATTTGTTAGTTTAATATGAGCTTTTGTTAATTTGTGACAGTGTTTGTCAGTTCCAGTCAATTAAAATAATTCTTCTATGACTTGCCATGATAGATATTCACCATTTTCCCACATTTTTCTTGATTTTCTATGAGAGAAAGAGTTCGCCAAAGCATTTAGGATGGTTTTCAACAAATGAGGTGGATCTAAAATAAAGAAAAGAGATCTTGAATCTCCAGCAGCAAGATTCTTGGTACTGTAAACAAACTTCTTACATTTGTCAAGAGATTCATGCATAAAAATGAACTTCCTATTCACAGATGCTCCATCACAGGTGACTGCCAACACCTTTATTTCAGCTTCCTCAAGATCGTAAATGACATCCCATGTTCTGGTGTACAGCCGGCTAGCAGATCAGTCATCAGTAGAATATATCGCTACAACATCTTTGACATTACTAGTTATCCCATTTGCCATGTATACCAAGATCTTTTTTGCTAATTTAGGTCTGTAAGTTTTGTTGTCTAGTTCATGTTGCATTTTAGTTAATTCTTCTTCGACATTGTCCAGTTCGGTGTAGCCTATCAGTTCTCCAGTTGACCGCCTTACTACTAACCCAGATCTTAAGTGCATTTCGTCATACATTAAATTGATAAATGAGAAATGTTCATCTGGCCCACATTTAGCAATCTTGTCTTTGATTTGCAATAAATATTCTTCTTGACAGCCCTCCTTTGGTTCAACAAAATGGCTATAATCATGAAGACTTCTTTTTGATGGCAGAGTTAAAATTTTAGTAACATTCCAAAACTCATATGCATTGTCAGAAAGGGAATGTAAATGCAATGCCAGGCGGATTAGCATAGGATGCCAACGCATACCTCGTTTATCATCTAATGACAAAGCTTCCATCTGCTGTTGCCAAAATAATTTCTGGATGGGAGTCATCTTATTCTGATTGGCATTTAACAAGCCGGTCAGATCATCTTTCAAAACACTGTCCAATTTAATTTGCAGAGCGTCAACCCTTTTTTCTAATCTATCAGCCTTCAGCTTTTCACCACGAAACATCTTCTTATACTTGTCCTTCATCTCTTTCAGAGCACTTTTTGATAAATATTTGTCGGGTGTCTTCGGATCACTTCCCTTTTCTCTTCTTTCTAATTCCCTTTCTATTTTCTTCATTTCTTCCTGGCAGCTTTGGCATATTTGTTTGTTAGATTTAATCAAAAGATGACATGATCCATTTCTGTAAATAGGATCTTCTATTGAAGTGGAATAGTCTAGATAGCCTTTGGTAACATCCCACAAACTTTCATTAACTGAATTCTCATGGCCAGCTCAGACAAAAAATCAGATAGTGACCCAATGTTTTCTTCATCTGGGACAATATGACACTATACACGATTATCTGGGGACACTGGCACACCATGAACGAAAATTCCAACAGCCTTAGAATTGATATCAAAATAAATATTTCTATCAACTGCAGCCTTCTTTAATGAATTCAGAAGGACCATCCTCAGAATGTGGCCCTGCACTGAGTCAATAGACCACTCATCATTCAACAAAAGCCTCATGTTTGTTACAAGAGATGAAATGGTTACCTGAAAGGAAAAAAAAAAACGGAAAGGAAAGTTATCAGAGAGAAAATATAAGATAAGGATTAAATTGTAGTTTACATATGTTGATATATAACAAATAAAAAAAAATGAAAAAAAAAAGACATCAGAATCAGCTGCTGTTGGTTCACTCTTCTTTTCAGCTTCAGTTTCCCCTGGATAGTTGGCATGCTGTAATAAAATCAGAACAAACAAATAACCTTTTGGAAATTGGTAACAAAATTTCCAGCTGTATAATTTTAAGTTGCCTCTACCAATTGTCTTTCAAAGTCACTCTTTATTTGTCAATGCATTTGAAGTATATTCATCAAGAAATGAAGTAGAACTTATAGCTTGATTATCTTGAAGTTGGCATTCAAATCCCAATGTGACTCACAAATATTTTTGAACATTTTATTGCAAGA
This sequence comes from Odontothrips loti, assembly GCA_038380765.1. Taxonomy (NCBI): domain Eukaryota; kingdom Metazoa; phylum Arthropoda; class Insecta; order Thysanoptera; family Thripidae; genus Odontothrips; species Odontothrips loti. Next base: position 2,050,399 of record CM076253.1, read on the forward strand.
TTCACACCCAAATCAAATTCTTAAGTTTACTCACATCTGAATCAGAATCCTCCTTAACTACACTTCTGTTTGCCTCTTCACTTTCTATCTCCACATCAGATAGGCTGAAATCATCTGGAATACTGATATCAGACTTACAATTAGAATCAGAATCAGAGTCAGTTTGTCTTCAAAATCCATTTTGGCAACAATTTTCAGAATGCCAGCCTAGAAAAGTGAAAAAAGAAAGAGATCGTAAGAAAAGCAATCACATACAGGATTAGAATTCATGAGCTCTATGACTGTTTTGATAACTTACTCTTTTCACTCCTCGGTTTTTCCTTCTATAAGCCAAAAACTTCTTGTTGTGTCTCCTTTTCTGTTTTGGTTGATCTCCAGCAGAAATCAAAGGGAACAAATGTACTCTTCACAATAAAACAAAATATTTGTTGCAGAGTAACCGACACATCCCACCACAGAAGAATAACACATATTCCAATAGTTCCTGAAGTCTAGGGTCAAAAAAATTTCGATCACAACACCAGTGCTCAAGAACTATCGTTTTACCTCGTCTGCTTCGGTTTCTGGTCCTGTTTCTGAAAATCCCTATGTCTCAGAGCACGGATGTGCCTCAGTTAATGGTTTGCAGCAATATGTAATGTATCCTGAGGCAAAGCAATGAAAAAAATTTATGATTAATTTGATATTTATGACGTGCAGATGTTCACAACTACTTCAGAACAAACTTACCTGCTTTCCTGCTGTATCCATTGTTTCACTAGCATCTGATGTGGGAAAATTAGAGCTATCCGTCTGCTCGTTTTATTACTACTAGTTGATGGAGCATTCTGAAACGAAAGTTTTGAAGTCAGATCTGTGGTCGTACGTCCCTGTGTAGATACTAGATATACTAGCAGAAGCAAATTAGCAAGAACAATCCACACACTGATTGGGGTTATGGACTATTATACAGAAATTCAAAACTAACCGGCCTGTGACCCTTTCGTTTCTGAGAAACTTTTCGTGAAGCTTTGCCTCTTGATCTTCGCTTCTTTCCTTTAGATGCATACAAGTCCTGCAACACATAAAAGTTCATACGAAATTAACAACAAAAATATTTCCAACGCAGGGCCACGCTCGCTTGGCTTGCAGTAACATAACTGCTTTGGTATTGTAACATAGAGCATGACAAGTTAAATATTACACACCTGGTTTTTAAGACGATCTTCCTCCATCTTTACAAGTATTTAAAGACGAGATAGTTAATAATTACCTCGATAAACAGAACAAATACCCAAACAACGCTACGACGGCTGATAACCTTGCTCCACACCACGGCACACCCGACTGACCACCGACGTAAACACACAGCTGCCGAGCAGTGAATTTTTCATACCAGGTCTCGTTTCCGCTGGTGATGGCAGCGGATCGCTGTTATTCAAACGGCTTCGAGTGACCCTAAAATTAATATTAATTTATGTGTAGTGTGTGTGATATGTTGTTGCAACGAAACCTTAAAAATACTTCGAAGAGGCAATCAAAGCACTGTTTTCAAGCATCCATGTGTGTAGTGGTCGTAACTTTCGTACATTAACATTTACAAGATACGGCCCCCTAGTGCAGGGTCAACTGAAAACTCTTATTTCTCAAATTTGGTAAATAAAATCGAGTAGAGGAGGCTGGAGTAAGACTCTACACAATTTTTTGCTCGGCGTAGGACATCTTTCGTTTCAAGATTGGTTCAGTTTGTATTTTATTTCAATTTTTTCGAGTGGTGAGGCCGTTTTAACCTAACATCTTTAAAATTCAATATGTCCTCTCAGGTTAGTGTTTTCGACGAACTGTGTAGAATTTCAAGTGGGCAAATGCGTGAGGAATAATCGGCTCGCTGCATGTTTGGGTGTAAAACGTCTCCGTATCCACCAAAAAAAAAAAATCGATGAGGCGGGGAGCGCGGCCATGACGCTGCCATATTTTGTATTTGTTAATGTAAAGAAACCGTGGCACTTCCCGGTCTGAAAAAAAGAGTGGCGTGTTCTCTGAAACCTAAGCTTTGTTTTTTTCGCCCCGGATTTGGTGTTTGAGTCCAGTTTCATTCATATATTGCCGTTGGAAGAGGCCAGTGCAGTCCGATCCCACCGCGGGCCCTCCGCCCGGACTCGGGGAAAGTTGGTTTTAGCCCGCCTAGCCGAGTTGCCACCCGCTGGTGTGAGAGGCGCTCAATTTAAGGCGGTACGACCCTGAGCCGGGCCGGGTCCTGGGCTAGAGTCACTTATAAAGAGTATCCACAAAAGTAGTTTTGCGGATACCCCCTGACAGTTTTTGTTCAGCCATTTTCCGTAGGATAGCGCTACCGTCGCTGAGGATTTTAAAAATCAAAACCACCTATCTGTGTGAGATTCTATATGGGCTACTGGGCCTCCTACTCAAGCTTCTTGCTGCGTTGGTGAAATGAGTGAGCCACCGCTGCCCTACCGTTGCCCTCCCACCCCTCCCCTCCCATCTTTGTGTCCGGCCATAAAGTAATTATACGGATCCCCATTGATGCAGTGTCAACAGCCTCCGCCGGGTCTCCGGCGCGCACACTTGGAGCCGCGACCGTAACGGGACTCTTTCATCAAGCCGAGTCACAAATGCTAAGTTTTAAAATTTATTTCTGGTGACCGAACGTACAGCGCTAAACTCCCTAACGCATTAGTTTCACATGGATTCGTTTTTTGAAACATGTTTCTAGACCAACTAGAACGGGCTTTGAACTGCCGCGGCAGGCCTGGAGATGGTCTCGGCGGGGCCAAGGAGCAACGATGAGGCAGATCCGGGCCGGGCTGCGTTCACCCAGCCGCCAGGTCTCGGTGGCCCGGGTCGGCCGACGGGGTCCGGCGGGGCGGCACATTATATTGCTTTCTTTGTCTGTGTTGGCTTTGTGTAAACAGTCGTCATGCCCCCAACCTTCCCCAGCCCATCGCTAGTCGTAGTTCCTACACACTCCACCAGCGCCACCGTACTGCAGGTTTTCTGAAGCCCGGGAGATTCAAAAGACGCAATGGGTCCAAAAACAGACCAACCGCGCAACAAAAATAGCACCGAAACTACTAGACGGACAGAAAAAAACGTAGAATCAAATGTATAGGGGCTGTGGTGATCTATCCTGTAGTGTATGTCAAAATACCCGCTTATTTCGCCAAATGTCAATTTTCAAATTTTTAAAAAGGGGGTCTTTTCTAACGCCAAAATTGAACACTTGTTAACGAATCTGTAACATTAAAGTAGTCTGACTGCGTAGTAGAAGGTTGGCCCTTCACAACGAGGTGCTTGTCGTCTGCGTGCGACAAATACTTTCAGCGCTATTTTTGTTGCCGAATTGGCCAAATTGGCATTTTTGAACACCCGTAACTCGGTTCAAAATTGAACAATCGGCGTAGGATTTTACGGGGCCCTTATGTATCACTCACTCTATGCGTATACCGATTTTCAAGATTCTAGCTCTCGGTCAGAATTCGGGTCGTACCGCCTTAAAAGTGAAATTATATGTACACAGTAGATCAAAGATTAAATGTAAATCAAAATATTCAACAACTGGCAAACAGATCAGCAAGTAAGAAACATTCTTTAAACTCTTACCATCACTTCTGAGGGAAATAAATTCATTATCTTCTTGGCAAGGAATTTAGCTTTAGCAGTACTTATGCTACAAATGAAGGACCACAAGACAATGTCACAAGCAGCAGCAGAACAAAGAACAAACAGCAAGTAAATAAAATTTTACCTTTTCTCGAGGTCTCCTTTTACCTCATGAAGCACGACACACTCAGCAAGGATGCTCGTCATGGAGTCATTAAGTCGCTTGTGTTTCCCATGATAAGCTAAAACTTGCTGGCCTTTCGGCATAGATCTGAGCACAGCATTTAAGTCCTGTATAAATCCAGCAGAGCAAAACAAATGAACTAAAGATGCCTAGTTGAATTCTAATTAAGACAGAACCGGAAATGGTTCAAAGCAGAGTGAAATGAAAACCAATTCAATGGGAAAAAAGAAATTGGTCCACTTTCAATTTGGTTGCAAAAATCAGCATCAGAGCTTGGACATGCTATAGTAATCATACTAGGGAACACCAAAAATGAAGAATAATTTAATGACAAAGGAAATCAATCACATGCATGAAGCAAACAATGAGAACTTACATAAGACAGATCTGACACCTCATCCTCACTTCGAGGTCTGTTTCTTCGGCCCGTAGTAGACAGTCTCCCAATAAGAGCAGGCGAGGTCCTTCCACTTGCAGCGAGAGAAGCAGTAGGCGAGGTCCTTCCACTTCCAGAGAGAGAAGCAGTAGGCGAGGTCCTTCCACTACCAGAGAGAGAAGCAGTAGGCGAGGTCCTTCCACTTGAAGGTGATTGAAGTGGAGTCTCCCAGGGTCGATCAATTCTTGACAGCGACCGGTTCCAGTCACTGCTGTTTGTTTCACCAGAAATGTTCATAGACACATCCGAATTTAAGAATTAAAACAGACAACAAAAAATAAGCATCACTTAGACATTAAACAGCCAGAGAATGGGTGCATAAAGCCATAAGACACACCAGTGCCACTCTTTGACTAAATTTTTAAAAAATTAAAAATTACATGACATCACTTTATAGACGTACCTTTATTCTTATCATTTTCTTTCCATTTCATCTGACAACGCACAGCCAAGTTGCGTGGTCCAATCTGCTGGACAATTTCCCGGAAGTCCTCTGGAGTCAACAGGAGGAAATCCTCCAGAGTAGTAACTTGATGATCTGCAAACCAAGATTTGTGCATCTCTTAATGAAGAACAACGAAGCCCCTCAACACATCATACAAAAATCACTGATCATTTAGGGGCAGTCTTATTTTTTTTTTTTAAAGGGGGCGTTAGGTAATGTGATTAACCCCTTCTTCCCGCCGACCCTGCAGAAGCAGAAGGCTTCGTCATAACTGTCGGGTCCCATAACGCACGGAACGTCCGTGTTCGAAAAATGTAGGGGCAGGAGAGGGCCCACCGAAAAAACAGACGGCAGGAAGGGAGACCAAATACATTGGCGAAGCTGGGCGGGCTGGTCATACACGGTTCCTTCAAAATCACGGACATTCTTTAAGAGCGCGCCCCGGAGCAGACTCCCGCCATGTACCTGACCCCAACGTCGTTAGGGTCTGCGTCCGATCGGCCGGAGTGAGACGGATTCGGACTGCACGGCGGGCGAGCGAGAGAGACAGGGAGGGGCGATTTGATTTGTCTCTCTCGCTCGCCTGCCTTGCAGTCCGATTCCGTCTCACTCCGGCCGATCGGACACAGACCCTGTGCACGCCACTGGTCATTCCCCGCCACGCACGCTCCGTTTGGCAAGCGTTAACGACCCCCCCCCCCCAAATAGAGTATTCCGATGTACCTACTTCGGAACCCAGGCGGCCTGTTTCCTCCGCCGAAATCGGACGCTGATTAAGCCAGGGGCCAGGCAAGGTTAGAATCCTTAAGCCGCGACAGCCAAACAGAGCTCGAGTTCGGCGGCGTAAACAGCTCGTCTGGGTTCCGGTTTCAGCATCGGAGTACTCAATTTGACTTGACACTTACACAACATACAACCAACCAGCAGCCCCGCCACCCAGCTCCTCAATGTTCCTTGCACATGCCCTAGCCTGTTAGCAACACTTCACCCGCCCTATTTAGCATATCTTTTGCACTACTACACTTCGCGCCACGCCGTACGGCCGTGCATTTGGCCAAATCGATTTGGGCCAAATCGGTCTCAGCTTATATGCGCGTGTTATGGACAGTCACACGCAAGATATATCTGTCTAACAAGCCAGTCGATGGGAAAACGTTGAAAAAACACTAAAAACCGTCAAAATAGTCCTTTTTTTTCTCTAATTGGTGGCATATCATATCAACACGGACAATCGTCATCTCCGTCATAGTATTTCCTCCGTCTTTCGCTTTTGTAAAAGTCGTACTTTCCAAGTAAAAATAATTCCGAAAACAGGCTTAAGCTGCAATTGAGCACGTAAAGAGTCGATGCCATGCTCCCCAGAATTATTTGCACCCATGCAGCGGAGCAGTGGCGCACCAAAGTCACGAAATTTGAAATAAGACGCAGAAACATTCTCCGATATTTCCCGTCTTTCGTCGTTGGAAAAGTCGTACTTTCCAGGTGGAAATAATTCTAGTGACATGTGTTTCCTACGGTTGGGTGCTAGGGGAGTCGGTAGCAAGCTCTCCAGAATTATTTCTACCCATGCAGCGGGGCAGTGGCGTAGCAAAGTACCTATATTTAATAAAAAGCGCATAACGTGCAACTATTTTTTCCGTCTTTGGCCGTAGGATAAATAGTACTTTCCCGGTGGAAATAGTTCTGGTGACATGTGTTTTCTACAGCTGGGTGCTTAAAGAGTCGGTGACAGGCTCCCCAGAATTATTTTCACCCATGCAGCGGAGCAGTGGCGTAGCAAAGAACCTATATTTAAAGGAAGACGCAAAACCTTGATCTGTTTTTTATATTTCGTCTTTCGCCCTTGGAAAAGCCGTACTTTCCATGGAAATAATTCTGAAAACAGGTTCTTCCTGTAGTATAGTGCTTTAAAAGTCGATGACATGCTCCTCAGAATTATTTCCACCCATGCTGCGGAGTAGTGGCGTAGCAAAGTACCTATGTTTGATAGAATGCGCAGAACGTGCAACTATTTTTTCCGTCTTTGGCCGTAAGAAAAATAGTACGTTCCAGGTGAAAATAATCCTGGTGACATGTGTTTTCTACAGCTTGGTGCTTAAAGAGTCGGTGACAAGCTCTCTAGAATTATTTCCACCCATGCAGCGGAGAAGTATCGTAGCAAAGTACTTATGTTTATTAGAATGCGCAGAACGTGCAACTATTTTTTCCGTCTTTGGCCGTAAGAAAAATAGTACTTTCCAGGTGGGAATAATTCTGATTACATGTGTTTCCAACAGCTGGGTGCTCGGTAAGTCGGTGACAAGCTCCCCAGAATTATTTCTACTTATGTAGGGGAGCAGTGGCGTAGCAAGGAACCCATATTTTAAAGAAGACGCATTACCTTGATCTGTTTTTTTCCGTCTTTCGCCGTTTGAAAAGCCGAACTTTCTAGGTGAAAATAATTCTGAAAACAGGTTCTTGCTGCAGTCTGGTGCTTAAGAAGTCGATGACATGCTCCTTAGAATTATTTACACCCATGCAGCGGAGCAGTGGCGTAGCGAAGTACCTATGTTTGATAGAATGCGAAGAACGTGCAACTATTTTTTCCGTCTTTGGCCGTGAGGAAAGTAGTACTTCCAGGTGGAAATAAGTCTGGTGAGCAGGTCATCGACTCTATAACCACTAATCTGAAGCAGGAAGCTGTTATCAAAACTATTTCTACCTGGAAAGAACTATTCTTATAGAGGCAAAAGCAGCGCAAGGAAATGCCTGAGTTTAGGTATTTTGCTACGCCACTGCTCCGCTGCATGGGTGGAAGTAATTCTGAGGAGCATGTCATCGACTTCTAAAGCCCCAGACTACAGCAAGAACCTGTTTTCAGAACTATTTCCACCTGGAAAGTACTATTTTTCTTGCGGCCAAAGACAGAAAAAATAGTTGCACGTTCTGCGCATTCTATCAAACATAGTTACTTTGCTACGCCACTGATCCGCTGCATGGGTAGAAATAATTCTGAGAAGCATGTCATCGACTTCTAAAGCCCCAGACTACAGCAAGAACCTGTTTTCAGAATTATTTCTGCCTGGAAAGTACTATTTTTCTTACGGCCAAGGACGGAAAAAATAGTTGCACGTTCTGCGCATTCTATCAAACATAGTTACTTTGCTACGCCACTGATCCGCTGCATGGGTGTAAATAATTCTGAGAAGCATGTCATCGACTTCTAAAGCCCCAGACTGCAACAAGAACCTGTTTTCAGAATTATTTCCACCCGGAAAGTACGGCTTTTCCAACGGCGAAAGACGAAAAAATAAACAGATCAAGGTAATGCGTCTTCTTTAAATATGGGTTCTTTGCTACGCCACTGTTCCCCCGTATGAGTGGAAATAATTCTGGGCAGTTTGTCGCGGACTTACCGAGCACCTAGCTGTAAAAAACACATGTCACCAGAATTATTTCCACCTGGAATGTACTATTTTTCTTACGGCCAAAGACGGAAAAAATAGTTGCACGTTCTGCGCATTCTAATAAACATAAGTACTTTGCTACGATACTTCTCCGCTGCATGGGTGGAAATAATGCTAGAGAGCTTGTCACCGACTTTTTAAGCACCAAGCTGTAGAAAACACATGTCACCAGAATTATTTTCACCTGGAACGTACTGTTTTTCTTACGTCCAAAGACGGAAAAAATAGTTGCACGTTCTGCGCATTCTATCAAACATAGGTACTTTGCTACGCCACTACTCCGCTGCATGGGTGGAAATAATTCTGAGGAGCATGTCATCGACTTTTGAAGCACTTTACTACAGGAAGAACCTGTTTTCAGAATTATTTCCACCTGGAAAGTACGGCTTTTCCAAGGGCGAAAGACGAAAAATAAAAAAACCGATCAAGGTTTTGCGTCTTCCTTTAAATATAGGTTCTTTGCTACGCCACTGCTCCGCTGCATGGGTGAAAATAATTCTGGGGAGCCTGTCACCGACTCTTTAAGCACCCAGCTGTAGAAAACACATGTCACCAGAACTATTTCCACCTGGAAAGTACTATTTATCCTACGGCCAAAGACGGAAAAAATAGTTGCACGTTATGCGCTTTTTATTAAATATAGGTACTTTGCTACGCCACTGCCCCGCTGCATGAGTAGAAATAATTCTAGAGAGCTTGCTACCGACTACCCAAGCACCGAACCGTAGGAAACACATGTCACTAGAATTATTTCCACCTGGAAAGTACGACTTTTCCAACGACGAATGACGGGAAAAATCGGAGAATGTTTCTGCGTCCCATTTTAAATATCGTGACTTTGGTGCGCCACTGCTCTGCTGCATGGGTGGAGATAATTCTGGGGAGCATGGCATCGACTCTTTACGTGCTCAATTGCAGCTTAAGCATGTTTTCGGAATTATTCTTACCTGGAAAGTACGATAGATAGATATATATATATACCTATCTTTATCCTATTTTTGGCTATCTAAAGGTTAGGTTAGGTAAGGATAGGATAAGTTTTAGTTAGGTTAGGTTAAGTTAGGCTAGGTTAGGTAGGTTAGTTAGGCTAGGTTAGGTAGACTAGGTTATGTTAGGTTAGGTAGGTTAGGATAAGTTTTAGTTAGGCTAGATTAGGTTAAGTTAGGCTAGGTTAGGTAAGGATAGTATAGTGTAAGTTTTGGTTAGGCTAGATTAGGTTAGGTAGGTTAGGCTAGATAAGGATAGGATAAGTTTTGGTTAGGCTAGATTAGGTCAGGTAAGGTTAGTTAGGCTAGGTTAGGCTAGGTTAAGTGCTTAGCATACAATTATTGCAAAGCATTGAAAATGTGCAGCCGCATATCTATCAGCACATGTCTGTCCCTCTTTTATCTGGCTGCAGCAGCGAGCGCAGCATTAGGCCCGGCGGGCCCTGGCTGGTATAGGCTAGCTAGGATAGCCTCCCTGGTAGGGGGCGCTAAATATAACTGTCTCGCGATGGGAGTGGACCGACGGACCTCTGAGTGTGAGTCATCAAGTTGAGACAAACAGATTGAATAACAGGGTACTGAGATAAGTTATATGAGTCGAGTTACATGGTTGTAATGGAACCACACAGCAACACCAGCGCTATTCTTTTGTGTTACTTTAATTAGAACGGTCCGAGTTCCGTCTAGTCACAATACCCATACAACGTAAGAGAAACCGTAAGAACTGCACTTACGTGGAAACCCGTTGTCGCACACAATTCCGCCTCTTGGGAATGCAATCCGCACTACACAGATTACATAGTTACACAGTTTTCGACCGAATTCGTGTCAGCGTTACTCCTTATATTCTCTTACACGACGAAAGAGTGGTTGGCGAGCAGCCCAGCCCCCTTACAGAAGAGGGGGGGGGGGAGGGGGCAGAGACTAGAAAGCAAGACTAGGGGAAAATAAAACATCTATTTCTCTTATTCCTTCCCCCTAAGAACTATCACACAGGAAAACTTAACGTTGACACCTTGACTAGCAAACCCCATTTTTTTCCCATTCTGAAAAATTGAATTAAGAAGAGGGATATATCCGGGTGGGGTAATTTCCAGGATAATAACACTGAGGGTGAGATCAATCATGAAAGTATTTCACATGATATGAGTGATTAATATTAAAATTGGAATACTTAGAGAAGCAAAAGATGAAATGAACAATTTGCTTAAAGCAAACAAACAAATAAAGGAAGAAAAACTGAAATTTTTCAGAAACATCTTACAGGTTTACTGAAGTTAGGTAGTAATGAATAAAGGAAGGGATTAGAAGCAAAAGATCACATGAACAAACAAATGTTTCGTAAACATTCATAGAAATCAAAGAAAATACGCAAGTTACAAATGAGTAGTGCTTAGAGAACAAATATAGAATAAGTGAAGTGTTTCACACTTCGATCATGCCAAGTTATTTTACCAAAACTAATATATCAAGAATCCAATGAAGAAAAAACATACAAGACAACTACTGCTTTCTACAGGTCGCATCTTAAAGCCATTTACCAAGTGCCTGTTCTGCCATGACCAGGTCACTCTTTGGAAATGCTGTTTGAAGTCTTCCTGAAAAGAGTCATAAGTAAGTCCTGTAGCCCACAGAGATAAAATACATTTGCTCCCGTGTCAAGAGACGAAATTCATATTCGCGCGCCAAAGGAGGAACTAGCGACAGCGTAGTATCCGGTTGCGCCTCAGCCCTGGACAGGGCCCGCCGGTGCGATCAGCGCCGGCGGAACTCGAACGCGTCAGACGAGTAGTGGCCACCGGACCGATCGGATCATCCTCACGGCAGTCTTTTGGTAAGGGCACTTGGTTGGAAAACCTACCCTTCCCTACTCTGACCTAGCCTACCGTTCTCTAACCTAATCTACCCTACTCTGACCTAGCCTACTCCAACTTCCCCTCCTCATTGTGGACTTCTCTACCGTAATCAATGCAGCTCAAACCTAACCTACCCTAGCCGAACCAGTTCCGGTCCAAGGAGGCCCTGCTTTGACCACTGGCACCATCAGCAGCACCTGGGGTTTTCTTCAGGGTTGTGATTGAGGTCCTGAGTGTATTTTAAGCGTTATCGGTTCCCATCTTTAAGTTCAAAATACTGCTTTTTTTAGCAGTTTTTCCTTTTGTTCCTGCTCCTGCTCAAGAATGCCCAGTTTTGGCCCCCAGCACCTGCAGCAGTACTTAAAGGTCAAATTTGGCATTTTGAATGGGGTCTTACGGTGATTTAAGAGGGGGTCGGTCGCCATGTTAAAGTTTAATATTCTGCACGATTTAGAATTTGGCCCCCTTGTTCCAGTTCCTGCCCAAGAAGGGCCTGTTTCGACCCCTAGCACCTGCAGCAGCACCTGGGGTTGATTTCGGCATGTTGAATGAAGTCTTGGGGTGATTTTAGAGGGGGTCATTCGCCATGTTTAAGTTTGATATTCTGCACGATTTAGAATTTGGCCCCCGTTCCAGTTCCTGCCCAAGAAGGCCCTGTTTTGACCCCTAGCACCTGCAGCATCACCTGGGGTTAATTTCGGCATGTTGAATGGAGTCTTGGGGTGACTTTAGATGGAGGCGGTGGCCATGTTGAAGTTGAAAATTCTGCACGATTTAAAAGTTTGCCCACATCTTCCAGTTTGTGCTCAAGAAGGCCCTGTTTTGGACCAACCGTTGGTGAACTATAGTTCCAGTGCCAATTAGTGCGAAAAAGACAGATTTCGAATTTTAACAGGCCATACTTTTCCTCTGGCGACGTTCGAAAAGCCCTTTCCCTGACATCAGTCTCGTGGTCAGCGATGTTGGGAGTTCAATATCTACACAAATTGGCCTGTTAAAATTCATGCGGCTGTTAAGAACTATAGTTCCAATGCCAAACAGTTCGAAAAAGACAGATTTCGAATTTTAACAGGCCATACTTTTCCTCTGGCGACGTTCGAAAAGCCCTTTCCCTGATATCAGTCTCGTGGTCAGCGATGTTGGGAGTTCAATATCTACACAAATTGGCCTGTTAAAATTCATGCGGCTGTTAAGAACTGTAGTTCCAATGCCAAATAGTTGAAAAAAGACAGATTTCGAATTTTAACAGGCCACATTTTTCCTCTGGCGACGTTCGAAAAGCCGTTTCCTGGTTGTCGCCCAGCTCGGCCACGATCGGTTCTTGTAGGCTTGCTGCAGCCCTGTTAAAATTCATGCGGCTGTTAAGAACTATAGTTCCAATGCCAAACAGTTCGAAAAAGACAGATTTCGAATTTTAACAGGCCATACTTTTCCTCTGGCGACGTTCGAAAAGCCCTTTCCCTGATATCAGTCTCGTGGTCAGCGATGTTGGGAGTTCAATATCTACACAAATTGGCCTGTTAAAATTCATGCGGCTGTTAAGAACTGTAGTTCCAATGCCAAATAGTTGAAAAAGACAGATTTCGAATTTTAACAGGCCACATTTTTCCTCTGGCGACGTTTGAAAAGCCGTTTCCTGGTTGTCGCCCAGCTTGGCCACGATCGGTTCTTGTAGGCTTGCTGCAGCCCACCACCTGCCACGACTTGAACATGGACACCTTCACCTCCCGGTGCTGCTGTTGCTGCGTCTCATCTTCCTCCTCGGCCACCTGCTCCTCCTTCACGTGGCTCTCATCCTCCTCGATGTCGTAGTAGTCGTCTGGGCCTTGGTGACGATGACGGTTCCGACCTCGGCTCCGGCTCCGGCTCCGGTCCCTGTGACGTCTGCTGCTCTCTCCAAACTGGTGACAAAAAGAAAGAAAAAAAAAACAGTTAAACGTTGTTCTAAATGACCGATCCGATTCGAAAAGTGAACGAGGAGACGAATCGTTACTCACCATTCTGGTATGATCCACTGCCTGGATCCAGAGCACCAAAAAAAAAAATTAAAGTCCAGGGGCAGAGTTCTCAGCAGCCACAAGCAGGACTAGGAGGGGCAGTAACGTACAGCCTCGCTCTCGCTCTGGATCCTACCGACACCGGTCAGCGCTCCCAGACCCCATTCAGGGACCGACTGATAGAACCCCCCGAGAGCTAAGGTTTCCAGCGTCTCGTATGTAACCATTTCGATGAAGTCGTGGTACCGGATGCGCTTTAGAGGCACCCTCTGTTGAATTTTTAACTCAAGATGATGGCATTGGTACCACGAAACCGAGGATCACTGAGAAACTACTAATTAAAAGGGGTACCGGGCGTAATGTGGCGCCCCGGTTTCACTCGGGCAGCCGACAGATGGCGCTCCTGCACTCCATCGCATCGACCACGCATCGACAGTTGCAGTGCAGGGACCTGTTGTAGTAGCGCGCTTTATTACGCCCTTCTTGGTATTTCGCCACTGAAACCATTCGCCATTTCAACAGCTGACCGATACCATCACTTGTGGATCATCAATTGTACGGTAAGCACATCCCAGTTTGCACAAGAACTGTAGAGATGAACATGACAGCGTCGCGTAAAATGGGCCCGTCAGATAACCTCTGCTGGATAGGTTAGGGAATGACTTCTCGACTCTTTGTTGCATTGCCAAAACGATTTCAAATGAACACCATTCACCCTAACCCCTTGAAAGTGAGTGTAGGAAGAAGGTATCGAATATCGAATGCATTTCAAAACGTCACGTAGAAACGATAAGGAAGAACGCTCTCATGACTACTCGGATGCATGGCGCGCTCAACTTGGAGAGCAAGAGTACGAAGATACAGTTCTCTAGTTAAAACTCATGATCCATGAACCAGCAGGGTGGCAGACATTTAAACTCCGCACAGAAGTCCCAAATACCAGGTAATATAGGTCCAAAAAGTTTCAACTTGTTACGATGAAGGGTTCAATTGTCACCATGAAGAAGCCATCATGACGGTACAATGTTACAATTTGTAACATTGTACTCTCTCATCTCTGCCAGCTATTGTGGACCATTGTAACCGTGCAAAATGGTTGATAGCACAAGTAGGCACTGTGGACTATCATAATAAATAAAGATTTAAAAAAAAATCACTTTATTAACCTTACCTAACATCAACAACAACAACAACTACTACTACTACTTGCCACTCTCACCTCCTGGTGCCTCAATAATTTGAACAACAGCAATGGATTCTGACAACCCCGCCGGGGATGCATCCAAAGTTTTAAATGGTAGTGCTCTTATTACTTTGCATTCTTCTTTTGAGTACTTTCAGCAGAAGTGTGCTTATTTCTTTAACTCTTTCTTATTAGGAGTCGTTGCCTATGTTGAGGTTAGGCGGGCAGAGGATGATCGGACTTCAGGTTTCAGATGGAAGCTCAGACAGTTAGGGGCCACAGTCTCCGACACACTCAACAAAAAGGTAATGTCTTTACTTTTATACGGAGTAATTGTGAATTTTCACATAACTACCTTTCATGATGCTTATTTTGTATTGACCTAACCTAACCTGCAGGTCACACATGTGGTATTTCAAGAGGGGTTATTGTCAATCTTTCGAAAGGCGACCCTCATGGGAGCCTTTATTGTGTCATGTCAGTGGGTAATAGACTGCGACGAAAGTCGTTCCAGGAAGAGTGAAGCAGATTACCCCATAGAGCAGCTGGAAACGTACTCATCACCAGACGTTAAACGTGTAACCGTGAGTTGTTACTGTCTGCAATCAGCTCATTATTAACTAATACAATCATACAATGAGAATTGTTTACAAAAAAAAATTCTCTTACATATTATTCAGAGACCTAAACGGATGTCGCCAGACATGGGCTGCGAGACGCCTATCAGAAGGAGAAGGGTTCAGGAAGTGGATTCACCTGCCACGTCTTCTAATTCCAAGGGACCAGCCCAAGAAAAATAACCAGCAGTTTTCCTTGAAGAAATTGGTTCTCTTAATGTATGTGACAAGATTGATAAAATGTTGTGTTTAAATCATATTCCTATTTTTAATTCCGTTAATAAAAGGGAAAATGCAATTCTATTCTTTTATTTTTTCAAGTCCTCATAGTGTTTTAAACTCTATCATATCACCAACTACACTGAAAAAAGGGCAGCCCATCTCGCTTCACTGCTGGTGCGCCACCGGCATACATTAAGCCATTTTGGACATTTGTAACCGCGTCGATAGCGGAGAGTACAATTAGCCATTTTGGACATTTGTAACCGCGCCAATAGCGAAGGGTACAGAAGCCACTGTGGCGCATTTTTTATTTTAATGACAATGTCGCACGTAGAAAAAATTCCTGTAAGGATAAGCAAAGTGGAAATTTCTACTTTGCTTTCATTTTTCGAAGTGGAAATTTCTACTTTGCTTATAAGAAGGTTACGATTTGAAATGAGGGAATTTACATATGAGTGAAACTTTTCAATCGAATCCCACACCAGAAGACTTGTTTTAGATGTTTTAGAACCTATGACAAATATGAATTATGAAAGACGTGGCAGTGCAGCATGCGAACACCCGCTCGCGGGGCATCCAGTACCTGGGGACTTGTGGAGCGCAAGAGATGATCCGCGACGCGAAGGTATGAGACATTGCAACGCATCTTGATTTTATTTCAAAAGTATTTTTAAAAATTTTAAGAGAGGCGTGTACTTTTTTGACAGTTGCAGCTGAGGCAAGATGCCGCCCTGCATTCTGCAGAATCAAAGGATCTCCAGGCTGATGAGGAAGTGTAATTTTTTTTTCTCCCAAGTACCACTTGCCGATAAACTAAGTGTATATGGTGATGATTGGCTATTGTGAAGAAAGTGCGAAATCGGAAGTTTCAATGATAAGTCAACATTTACTACGAAAACAAGAAGTGGATCAGGAACAATGCAACATGAACAAGTCAGTGTACCAGACCCAAGTCAGTGATGCACAAACAACATGATTTCGTTATTAAAAAACTATCGTAGTCACATGCAAACGACCGTGAAGAGTTATTGGCCAAAATATGAAAAATAATTAAAAGTACTATAAAAATTAAAGTTAGGTTAGGTACTTTCTTTAAATCAACAACTACCATCAAGAGTGTCTTGACAAGGAACTTATCAGTGTAAGGAGCACATGAATCTGTATGCATATTAAAACCACAAAAGGGGACCAGCGGGACTGCAGAGTCCCAAATTATTTTCTCGCTGTGGCAGTAGCATTGTACCCTAGTGACGTTAGGGGCGAGCGTGATCAGGCCTTCAAGCAGCTTCAACGCCCATTGGGTGAAAACGATATTGTCGCCCTCCACACCCGAAGGCCGTTTCATGGTGATCCCTATGAAGCGCAGCTGAGGAAAACGATGTCCGAGGTCCAGCAGGGGTGATAGAATTCCAGCCTGAATGAAACTGTTGACGTCCTGGAGGTACTCGCATTGTTGTGAGAGGATGCTCCTTAAATGTCCGTCGTGGTCACCGTTCCAGGGGGACAGCAACAATACAAAGAGGGTCAGGTTATCCACCTTCCTCAGGCGAACGAATGAATTGTCCTTCAACCTCTCCACCATGCGTGCGCACAGAACGCGGACGTCCTGGTGTGACAGGTGCTAGCTAGGTGTTAGCTGCTCGGCTGAGGAGGGACGGATGTGATCGAACGGCGCAGACAATGTCGACAAGCGAGCACCGTTTGAAGACGGCACAACTAGGTAAAGACCCTTCTATGAATAATCGTTCCTCCGCCATCGCATCCTGTAAAGGGACCGAGTAACGCATTACAATTCGTGTGTATGAGGACACTCGTGTAAGGTGGGGGTAGTACGCTAACCTCACCTGAAGGTTTTCCATGACGTCTCGCACTATCGCTTCACTTTGACAAATACCAATGAACCCTGAATCAAAATGACGGCAAAATATAGGGTACAGTAAATCAAAATTTAAAAAAAAAGGCATGTTTAGGAAGACATCTCCCATCTCATAAGGATAACAGATTTTTAACCATCCTTACCCCTTTGTTACTATGAAAAAGTTGTCCTACTCCTTCATCTCAGCCACGAGGCCGTGAAGAGAAACTGCACCTACGAAGGATTGTATGTGCGTTTCAGCATTACACGTAGGAATTTGGGATAGGATTGGCCATGCTAATTAGCCAGTGTGCATGATTCACACTGTTTCCAACCCACGCTCAGCATTGGACTTGTGGGTCATTGTTTTTTTTTTTTTTTTTTTTTTTTTTTTTTTTTTATGACTATCTTTCAGGTTGCATTGCAGACATCTGATTTTTTTCTGGCTTGAGACCGTCTGCAACAAGTTCCAGGCCGCATTACAGTTTTTTTGTTATTAATAATTTTTGAATTTAATTGTCTCTGTTCCAGGATGCATTGCAGACAACTGGAAATTCCCTCAGGACAGCTTTGTTGATGCGAAAGCTTTTTCAGCACTTTCACTCTAAGTGGTATCTCCTTCTTCAGTCTTTTTATTTTACGCGCATTTGTGATGCGCTTAGCAAGATTTGCAGTGTATGCCAGACATTTTCTCTTCCAGCATGTATTGAGGTGGTAGGAAAACGCGTGAATGGCAGTGGCAACATACCATTATTTTCTCCATATCAAGGTGTTTCTCCCGGTACTTAAACACCTCACAGCGAGACATCTCCGTTACTAACACCCTCCCAAGGGGAATTTATTGTGGGTGCAAAAATGGGCCTTCCCTATATAGCAAGTGACAACCAAACAGAGAAACATGGAACACAGGACTGGTGAGGTAAACTCATAAACTCTCTATGTTTCAGGATATTGATAATGCAGGGATTTTCTCCTCAGCGACAACGATGGTAAGTGAAGTTGATCTGAGGGACCTACTATACAATTCAAAATCTTACTTTTCGCCTTACAGTATCCCAGATCGTGTCCAATACGCCACAGCGAAACTTTCATTGGTACCAGCAGGTCTTTAAACTCAATGACAAGGCATCTTCTGTCAGATTACCTGTCCAGGCATGCACATGCATATTGTGTTGTATATTTTAATTTGAATTTTATATTTGACCTACTGTTTACATATAATTTCATTACAAATTAAGCGCCTCTCACACACTGCCTTGTAGCAACATGGTGACCAACTCCATACTTGTTCTTCTTTTCTTCTTGTGACTCCAGCAACCTAACCCAAATCAATAACTGTTGAACGCCCACTCGGATATATTGTGATATATAGTATATAAAGTGCGTATATATAGTGCGATGGCGGGACAGATTGTGTTCAGAGAAGGAAGTGTGACAAGCGACGCCGTCTTCGACAGGTGTTCGCTCCCAGACCTTGTGTGTGTCCTTAATACCAATCATGAACTATTGGCACCGTCGGCAAATGAATATCTGAAGAGGACAAGGCGAGTGTTTGATTTTGACTTCTACCACCTGTTGCTCCCAGCAACCGCTGAGTCCTTCCAATCAAAGATGGTCTCCTGGGACAAGTTCTTTCAACTACGCGAGGACATAGATCACCCTGTGAATATGGATGTCAAGACATTGTGTCCCCCACAACAAACCATCGCTGGACTCTCCACTACCCAGGATGCTCGTAACATGTGCGCTAAAATGATCGACCGAATGAAGAATGGTCGTCACGTCCAGTTAAGGAACGTGGACAACCTGTCTGTGCTGGTCCTCTGCTTGGCTCCCTGGAACGATGAACACAAAACAATCATGGAAACCATCGTCTACAACCAGAGCCTGCACCTACACACCCTGGGTAGCTACAACGACGCAGATATACTGAGTCCACAGTTGTGTTTTCCCAGCCTCCGCTCTGTGGGGCTGACATTCCAGCGTCGCACTGAAGAACAGTTTGATGACTTTGTATTCATCCGTAGGGTGTTCCAGACACTAAATGACTTGTTTGCCAATGCACCCCAGTTAAGAAGAGTGGAATGCTTCTGCGCTGTCACGAACACGTTTATGGAGTTGGTGTTCCACGAAATTCAACCCGGGGTCAAAATGAAAATACATCCATGTTCAAGTTTTACAGGAAAGTGCCGGCTAGTGTTGACTAGAGACTAACTTGTTCGCTGCCCTACTGCTGGCTGAAGGTAACTGCAGTTGCTCTGATGAAACAAGTAACGAACAGGTCTTTCAGCTCAATGAGAAGGCATCTTCTATCTTCAATATTTTTTTCTTATCTTTTTGTTTTGGTGTTTTTTATTCCAGACCAGCCAAGAAACTTAGCATCCTGCGCAACCAGCGATGGGAAGCCCAGCCTGCACCATCGGAGT
This sequence comes from Odontothrips loti, assembly GCA_038380765.1. Taxonomy (NCBI): domain Eukaryota; kingdom Metazoa; phylum Arthropoda; class Insecta; order Thysanoptera; family Thripidae; genus Odontothrips; species Odontothrips loti. Next base: position 2,069,652 of record CM076253.1, read on the forward strand.
ACCCTAATAATGGCATCCTCTCATTCATCTCCAAGATAGAGTCTCCAGCATAATGCAAGGTGACCGTCAGGCCCTCTATTGTACCTCCTGGATATAAGAGGCATGTTTAGGTACTTTGAATTGGCTTTTAACTGACCCTCTGTTTTTTGTTGCAGGTTCTGGTGTTGCTGACTGATTACAAGTGGACGGATGACTAACCTCTCCTGATGACAGACCCTGAAGCTTCTCGACCCTGCTCCCATCATGCTTCACTGCTGTTGCGCCACCGGCATACATAAAGACATTTTGGACATTTGTAAGCCATTTTGGACGCGTCGATAGCGGAGAGTACAGAAGCCACTGTGGCGCATTATTTAATCACCTTGTCCTTCCTCTTGTCATCTTCACATCATTTTAATCTTTTTCTCTTTTTTTGAAAATTACTCTTGTCATTGTCTTATTAATAATTATCGGCCTAAATAAACACACCCTCCTATGTAGATATAGAGTGTTGTCAAACATGTACTGAACCGTTCAAGCAGTGCCAAGCTGATCAGCCAGTGTGCTGTTCTCACACTGTTTCCAACCCACGCGACGAGGACGCTCAGCATTGGACTTGTGGGTCATTTTTTTTAAACTTTTTTTTACCGGGCTAAAGTTGGCCAACTTTTTTATTGGCCGGCAACTTTTTTATTGGCCAACTTTTTTTTTGGCCAAATTTTGACGATACGATCAAATGCGGAAAGTCGTTTTATGAGTTGCTGAACAACATATCAAAAGATGGCAATGAAAATTTTTGAGAAATTTCTCAAATTTTCGCCAGGACTTCAAGGCCATACTTTCATTCTAGCAACGTCCGAAAAGCCGTCACCCTGCCATCAGTCTCGTGGTCAGCGATGTTGGCAGTTGAATATCTACACAAATTAGCCTGTTAAAATTCATGCGGCTCTTAAGAACTATAGTTCAAATGCCAATTAGTGCGAAAAAGACAGATTTCGAATTGTAACAGGCCATACTTTTCCTCTGGCGACGTTCGAAAAGCCCTGTCCCTGACATCAGTCTCGTGGTCAGCGATGTTGGAAGTTCAATATCTACACAAATTGGCCTGTTAAAATTCATGCGGCTGTTAAGAACTATAGTTCCAATGCCAAATAGTTCGAAAAAGACAGATTTCGAATTTTAACAGGCCATACTTTTTCTCTGGCGACGTTCCAAAAACCGTATCCGTGCCATCAGTCTCGTAGGGAGCAATTTTGGCAGTTCAATATCTACACAAATTGGCCTGTTAAAATTCATGCGACTGTTAAGAACTATAGTTCCAATGCCAAATAGTTCGAAAAAGACAGATTTCGAATTTTAACAGGCCATACTTTTTCTCTGGCGACATTAGAAAAGCCCTTTACCTGACATCAGTCTCGTGGTCAGCAATGTTGGAAGTTCAATATCTACACAAATTGGCCTGTTTAAATTCATGCGGCTGTTAAGAACTATGGTTCCAATGCCAAATAGTTCGAAAAAGACAGATTTCGAATTTTAACAGGCCATACTTTTCCTCTGGCGACGTTCGAAAAGCCGTATCCGTGCCATCAGTCTCGTGGTCAGCAATTTCGGAAGTTCAATATCTACACAAATTGGCCTGTTAAAATTCATGCGACTGTTAAGAACTATAGTTCCAATGCCAAATAGTTCGAAAAAGACAGATTTCGAATTTTAACAGGCCATACTTTTTCTCTGGCGACGTTCGAAAAGCCCTTTCCCTGACATCAGTCTCGTGGTCAGCGATGTTGGCAGTTCAATATCTACACAAATTGGCCTGTTAAAATTCATGCGGCTGTTAAGAACTATGGTTTTAATGCGAAATAGTTAGTAACAGACAGATTTCGAATTTTATCAGACCATACTTTTCCTCTGGCGACGTTCGAAAAGCCGTTTCCGTGCCATCAGTCTCATGTTCAGCGATGTTGGCAGTTCAATATCTACACATATTGGCCTGTTAAAATTCTTGCGGGTGTTAGGAACTGAGTTTCCAGTACCAAATAGTTAGCCGAAGCCTGATTTTGAATTTTAACGGGCAATACTTTTCCTCTGGCGACGTTCTAAAAGCCGTATCCGTGCCATCAGTCTCGTGGTCAGCAATGTTGGCAGTTCAATATCTACACAAATTGGCCTGCTAAAATTCATGCGACTGTTACGAACTATAGTTCCAATGCTTAATAGTTGAAAAAAAGAAAGATTTCGAATTTTAACAGGCCAAACTTTTTCTCTGGCGACGTTCGAAAAGCCCTTTCCCTGACATCAGTCTAATTTTTTCTCTAATCACGATCTTCACCTTTTGTTCTTTTCGTGTTAGGTGCAGGTGTAGACCGCAAGAACCGTTTTTATACGGTATATGATATTCCTGATCTGGGCCAAGCAGTACGGCTTATCTGACGAGGACAGTGAATATGAATAAAATCCTTTGCAGAAGTCAAAAACACGAAGAGAACAAAAGGTGAAGATCGTGATTCATTTTCCTCGTCAGATGAGCCGTTTGGCAGAAACACGCGTAAATCGCACTTTTTCTGAAAATCTCAAAAAAAGTTACAAGTCCCGTACGCGGGTTTAGTGAAGAAGAAAAAAACAAGTGTCTCAAAAATTGAAAATTTTGTGATATCTCGACGTTTTATGAAGTGGAGAAACTTTTTGGTAAAAACAATTTTTTTGAATTGTTTTTGAATTTTTCTGATTTTTGATGTTCCCAAAAACGGTCTAAAAATCAAATTACGCCGAAAACTCTGTGACGGTCATTCATTCCTATGATAGTACAATGGATTTTGAAAGTATGAGCCAAATTGCTAATTTACACTTGGTGGCCCTCCCTTGTGAGTCGCCCTCGTTAATTGGACGACAAGCGTAATGAAGATCACGCTGTTGAATGAACATCTCCAAATTTGGCGCGCCTACGATAAATGAAAAATTGCGATGAAGGCAGAGCTCAATCATAAATTTCTCACAAAAAGTAGCCTCGTGAACCGTTAAAGGGAGAATCACAATATTTTTTGTGCGTAATGAGTATGCACAACCCACATGTAAAAGTTGAACAGTGCATAGTTTTTTTTACTGTTATTTTGTAAAATTAAAAGGTAATGGTAAACGAACGTGAAAGGATATTTCCTTCACTTGTGCAAATTTTTGATGTGTAATAATGGTAAAGTAAGTGGGAACAAAATTAGTTTATTTTAGAAAGTCATCAATCACTGTATTGGTTATAAAATTATATTCAAAGGTTTGTGGGGAACATCTCATTTGTGCCCCTGGCAGTTCTTCCGATTTTTCTTCCAAGGGGTTTCTTCCCGGCCCTCTTCCCCGGTTTCTTTCCGTGCATTTCTTCCCCTGGGGAAATAGAATATTCTGCCGCCCTTCTTCCCCTGATTTCCTCACCGCAGCGGACGATATTTAATTTCCTCGGAATAATTTCCTCACTGCCGCTCGTGCTGTGCGGGCGCGGGGTATCGACACCCCGCCTCGCTGTGATCACCGCCTGCCTGTGAGGTGACGAGCACGATGGGCTGCCTACCTCCCGGGCGGACCAGCCGCTCGCCTGGGGGCGTCACTAGGTAAGGCTGACCAGTGTTAAAAGCGAAACTGTGGGACAGGCACCAAAGGAAACCAATAGGCGATTAGGCTGCCAGAGAGATACGCGCTCATTTCGAATATGACGGGCAGATGCGGGCGAAACTTTACGTTTGACAGTGTGGTCTTGTACTGTAGAAATTGTGTGCTTGACCGAAGCATTTTGTACTTGTTGTGGAATTTTCGGACGGATGGTGAAGCATATTTAACGATTTCGCTTTCCTTATTTCTCATTGTGTACTTGATAATAACCGGGTGTCTTCCTAACATTCATGTATGGCCTCATGCCTCATGCCTAAAGCAGGGTTGACGAGGCTGTTGTAGCAACGCAGATGCGTAGTAAACCGACTCTCTTCATGTGTTGATAATATAATTTTTTTAGCAGATGAGCAATGGTACAAACAGTTACACGTCAATACACGCCGAAACAACTTGTATATACTCTTAAGTTTTGAACTAACCTAGACAAGAAGTATTGAATCAATACATGTTTCACATCCACGGTTCATACTAACTAGCACAATTCCAAGTAAGAACTAGATAATTTAAATAAAAAAAAAACATCAGTAATATCAGATAGCGTATTAATACTGTTCATGGCGAGTCTGCTGCAGTAAAAAGAAAGATCTTATACCGACGTCCGCCGCTGACTCACAAGTTTCTGCTTGAACTACTGCAAGGTGTGAGTAGTTGTTCAGGGGAATAAATTACTGAATGGTTGGAGAGTCTCTCTCATGACCCAATGTATTCCCTTGTTTAAATGTAAGTTCGTATATTCAGGCTGGTTCTACAGTTTGCACGGAGCTCAGCGCCCGGGAGGTAGACCACACGACCACGTTGCTGCCAGTTGGCTTGCCTATCCTCTTGCTCACAGGGGCTCCTTCTAAAGAGCGTCTTCTGCTAACGCCCATGCATGTTGGCACCAATGAGTCGTCGCGGAACAGGTGAGGAAGGATCCTCCAAACCTTGCCCTGCCTTGCTGATAGATTAAGTATTGATAAGGTTTTGATGAATTATTGATATGAAGGGAGCACTAGCTGTCATGCTACCCTGAGTTTTCATATAAATGGCCATTTAGCAGATCTTGATCTGTGATAGTGCCGTTGGTTCATGCTGGAACCCATTTCTAAGGCAGAGACAATGAAATAATAGTTTTACAAAAGGTGGGCTTGCCTTTTTAACAATTGAAAGAATTAAACTCAATAAATGCTGAGTGCAAGCCATGTATAAACTGCCAAAAGACGGGATAAAGTGGTTAGCTATTCACTGAATTCAAAGTGCATTAATTTTCACCACATGCATGATAAAGATTGAGCACAAACAAACATAATTTACCTATAAACATAGCACCAAACAATGTCCCAAAAAAATAAAAAAATAATAACGAGCACATATAAATTCCAACTGCAAACAATCGAAAAACAATTCACTAGGCAGTCTTGGATAGAAAACGGTGATTAGATAGTATAATATAATGGTCAATATACTATGGGTTGGTTAGACTACTTAAACCATATAAGGTTATGATTATTTTGAAGAATACAACAAATTTCATCTAATAAGGTATAGTCATAATTTCAACACATAAATACAAAAGGTGCAACACCATAACAATCAGTGAATGAATTGAATCGACACCAATGAACAAGACCATTTTGGCTCGACAACAGAAACGTAAACCTCACATGAATTATGCACCCATACAATGGCATATAAATAATTAATATATCACTCAATCGTGAACCAGATGACCTTATAACTATATACAAGACTGGCAATATTCACTAGAAAAATACAGGCATAAACCATGGGCCCAGAGAGAATAATAAAGAATAATTTGACTTACCATGGTGCTGCTTAGCAGAGTCAAATTTCACAGGACATAAAGTTTCACTCCCCACAAATAAATATCTATTACAAAATATATATATATATATATATATATATATATATATATATATATATATATATATATATATATATATATATATATATATATATATATATATATATATATATATATATATAATTAACACTGAATAAATTAAATAAAGTTAACCATCACAGAACACTTTATCACACATCACTATCACAGATCACTGCACTTTCATCACTCAATCACATTCATCGCTTGGATGTTGAAGAGTGTTGATGGGGTGGGGAAGAGAACTCCTGTCCTCTGCCCTGGGTGATGGTGTAGCTGATGAAGGTCATGGTGATGAAGTTCATGGTGGACATGAAGGCGAGGTGGGAGGCAAGAATACAAAGGTTTATCACATGGCTGGGGTGGTCGTAGTCTCCGGGAAACCACCTTGCGGGCTTGGAGTCATGGGGAAGCCTGAAGCACATGGTCCGAACCAGGACGTTCTGAGCGGTTCGGTCTTGGTACCGACGTCCGGATCCGACGGTTTCGACCGTTTTCTTTGTACTGGCGCTTCGCCGTCGACGGCCAGGTCGGCTGCCTCTGCCTCACCGTTCCCAGGAAACAAGCGCCGTTTGTTTCCTGCCGTTCCCCGTCAGGCGGTATGAAAAGTTATGGTGTAGGCTCGGTGGCTGTTGGGATGCCTACCTTACGGCGCGGAAGGCTCGTTCCGCGACATTACCTAAGAAAGAACAAAAATAAGTTGTCAGAACGATGAGACTGGATAAACTAGACAAACTTAAGGCGTACCTTAGGGCCTAGTCGACGTTGTTAGGCAACCTCTCCGACCCTGTCACGGTGCGACGGCAAATAATACACCGTAACAGGCGATTGGCTGCCCTCTCGGCTTGTGCCCAGCGCTCGAAGCAGCGATGGCAGAACGCGTGCTGGCAGGGTATAGCTACCCCGCGAAACACGCTCCTCGCCACCGGCTCCTGGCAGAAGGCACAATCTTCCTCCACTGCAACAAATAACCAAATGCTTACGATTATGCAAGCCAAAATGCAAAGAATAGGTGAAATAAATGCTCGGTTTGTAATAATTGCTCCACTTAACTCACCCGCGAGGAGCTCCACGTCCAGCCGCAACGGATGGGTTCCCAAGGCCTGTCTGATGGTGGTAACATCCCGCGGCACCTAGTCAAAAAAATGTCTCAGGTGGTCAAGGCCGAAGATCTGATGGACTCCGATACTTTTGAGTTTTCACACTCTAAAAGAAGTATGCCTGATTCATGCAAACCTTTTTTAGTGCATTCACTGAGAAAAAATCTTTGGCTCCTGGACCAAAGGGTAGTTTTGTGCGTTCCACCTGGACCCTACATCTAAAACGTTTAATCTGTAGGTCTAAACTCCATAGTGCTTTGCCTCGAGATTCTAGACACGGGAGTAAAACTCTAGACGCAGGCGTTAATCGTCTAGTGCCTGGCGCTAATCGTTTAGTGCGTTCCCAGACTTTCGTCCTGGGGACTAAACGTCCTGTGCCCAGAGCCAAAAAAATGTCTCAGTGTATGTTATGATATATGTTATTGAACGCATGCGAGACATTCCATTTAGGATCGGACCCACGACCCACCTCTGTCCTTGGATTTCGCGTATACAGGCGGAAGTGGTTGGGCCAGGCTGCTTCTGCAAACACGGCTTCGTGCAACGCCTCTGTCGTCGCGTCCAACGGGAATGCCCGGACTAAGTGCCGGCCGTCAGGCATGGTGAACCTGACGTTCACCCCGTTGTCCGGCGGCAGAAGCCTTGCAGTCTGCTGTTGCAGGTCCGTCAGGTCAGCAACGTCCGCCCAGTGGGCAGCCTGCTGCTCCCGCTCCAGTCGGCGAAGCTCGGCCTGCTGTCCCTCTGAGTCAGCGACTTGGGGTGAGAAACAAGTGCAATAATTAGAATGTATACTCTTTCGTCCCCGTTATTTGACAAACAGCAGCGTGCACACTAAAGTTCATTAGTTTATGCACGATTGTTAGGTATTATTCCGTAGGTATCATTAAAAATATGCATGGTCACAGCTTAATTCATAAGGATAGTCATGCGTGCGCAAAGAAATGCATCATAGTTAGAGAAACTTACAGCGGCCTGCAGCACCATTATTATTTACGAGTACCCGGTTTCCGACCATCTGGACCGGAATATCGGGCAGGTCATCGTCATCTGTAATAGCTGCAAAAGAGCTGCAGTCAGTTGCTATTTGGATGTGGTTACAATTGTCTATTCCGTTGCACCTGCAGACATACTTCTGTCTTCCTGGTGGTACAGACAAACGGCTAACTGGTGCAATTTCCGACCTATAATCTTCATCACTGATTTCTTATGATCTTACAAAAACCGGGAGAGCAAAGGAAATTATGTGTCGTGTTTTCCGTTTGGAGTCAAATATGACACGAGTGATATTCATGACACTTATTGTATCGTTCAACTATGGAGATATGAAGGTACTTCAAAGGACGATTTGTTTTAAAAGTGAATTTATTTTAACGGCAGGGGTAGGACTTACGATCTTCATTGTTCATCGGTGCAGGTACGAGCTGAACTGCTTCCGGCTCCTCATCGGATGAGGAAATAACTGTCCAAACACATTCAAAATGGACAACCGAATATTATTGCAAACCCGAAAATAGAATTAAAGTGCCATCCAGTAGTTCGCCTAAATGGGACGATTCATTAGTCTCATACGAATATGGCGGCACGTGAAGAATGAACGGTGTAAAGTTACTACTTCTTTGGTATATGACGAGCAATTTTTCAAGTGTAATACGAAACTTTTCGCGATTCTGTCCGTGTCGGTATGCGACAGACAAAAAGATTCATCTTACGAATACGCCTCTATTGATGGGTCTATGATGGGTCCAGCCAAAGCAGCTCCGATCAATTTGAACTTGCAAAAAAAAAAAAAAAAAAAAAAAAAAACCATGGGTCATATAGAAGCAGATGACACCCGTCGCTATATATTAACTTGTTTCTGATGACCGTTCTTGACGGATGCTTTAGGTCTAATACAAAACTACGCTGTCTGTGACGGGTCCTCTTTCTGGATGACAGACTGCATGGCATGGGTGACTGACTACATGGGTGGCTTGAAGCTTGGGGAGGGAATCCTTTCACGCATTCGGATAGGACTGCTATGCTTCGAAGCGGGCGTAGCGTTACGCCTTAGTTTTGCCAGTGATTAGGAGGTACATGTACCGAGAATGAACTGCTCCTCTGGGGCTCCCTGCAGTGGCGCAGGAGGGTCACCTGGCTCTTCCTCCGCCGCTCCCCGCTCTGGTCTGCGTCCCACCGCCCGAGCGGCTCGAGCAGCCCTGCTGTACCGCCCGTGCGTCGGTGGTCGGCCTGGACCACGCCCCCGCCGGGCAGCTGGCGCCTCGTCATCCCCACGGTCCTCGCGTTGTCTTCTAACCCGCCGATCAGGGTGACCTCGCCGTCCGCGGAGATTTCCTGCACATTGAGTGGTTGAAGTATAAATCACGAGACAAGACCTTAAGAGGGCTTTGGCTGCACCAAATGCAGTAGGAGTCACCTCGAGGACGCGGTGGGGGTGATGGTGGGGGTGGTGGCGGTGACCGCGGTGGACGTGGCAGACGCTCGCCTGGCCTCGGAGGAGGGGCGATAGAGATTCCTCGGGCTGGAAACCGAGGGATAGCCGACTCGTATACAACTCCCGACACGCTCCAAAAATTCCAGATATTATAACTAAAGGTATTTATAAGCATACAATACTCATACTACTCCGTTCAAGACCAAACCCAGTCAGCCTCCACTGGAAACATTATTTGAATGACGTTTCTGAACACATACTTATGGGGCAAACGGTGTGCATTACCTCTTTCAAAAGGGTATTCCTCAAGGTGGTCTGGTTCTTGCTGCAGTGGCTGCTGCTCCAGTGGCTGCACTGTCTGCTGCTGCACTGTCTGCTCCTGCACTGTCTGCTGCTGCACTGTCTGCTGATGCACTGTCTGCTGATGCAGTGCCTGCTGCTCCAGTGGCTGCACTGCCTGCTGCTGCACTGTCTGCTGATGCAGTGCCTGCTGCTCCAGTGGCTGCACTGTCTGCTGCTGCACTGTCTGCTGATGCAGTGCCTGCTGCTCCAGTGGCTGCACTGCCTGCTGCTGCAGAGGCTGCACTGCCTGCTGCTCCAGTGGCTGTACCGGCCGCAGTGTCTGCTGCTCCAGTGGCTGCAGTGCCTGCTGCTCTAGTGGCTGCTGTACCTGCTGCTGCAGAGGCTGCTGGACCGGCTGCAGTGCCTGTTGCTGCAGTGGCTGCTCCAGTGGTTGTTGTACCTGCTGCTGCAGTGCCTGCTGCTGCTGGTCTGCGGCAGGTGCTGGAGCATCGTCACTGTCGCTGTCATCTAGGACACGAGGCCGTGCCCACCACGCACGTCCCTGGCCCGGCCCATGTGCAGCCGAAGACGAAGTCCCGGCCACTGCATTCTGCTCCGCGACTGGCTGTGGGAGGTAACGAAGTTTAGTTACAGCAGACACAGGTACATGGCGTCCCATTTGCCCCATTTGGCCAAGGTAAAGGTAGGCACGCCCGCAACGCACTAGCTCCTTCGCTCTCTGTTTTGGTCAAACGCATGGAACAGAAAGAGACTTTGGCACGGGGCGAATGGGATACGTGGTAGAATCACGGCAAACTACTTTAGTTAAAGTGCCGCTACAGTGCCGATAGACACAGTTCAGACAGCCAATGACACTTACGATAATCAGATCTTCATCGCTTATGTCCATGTCTGCTTCTTCATGGGTACTTTCTGTACTACTTTCCTCGCTAATGTCCATGTCACGGACAACGTGGTCTTCGAGACTAAATTCCGCACCTTAGAAAAATATAGAAAACACTCGGTTTAATTTCATACGAAGGGCCTGTACACTGTCAGTGCCTATCAGTGCTTTGCAAAATACTGCATGCAAGCAGTGCTAAGCACAAACATCCCTTAATTCGCTGATAGGCTAAACACGCTCATATGCGCTGTATTTGCTTCGTCACCTAGTCCATAGTACAAACCAGCTCTTATCAGTTCCAGAAGAGCGTCCCCAGGTGGAGGCAAGAGTGGTGACGCATTCCTAGGCGCCTGGTACGCTGCGGGTTGCGGTGGAGGCGGTGGAGGCCGAATAGGGGGTGGCTGCGGCGGTCCGTGAGGGGCGTCTTCTTGCGGGCCTTCATACTCTGCGTACCGCATTGCCTCTACTAAAACATTGTCCATTGCATGCGAAACGGCGTTCAAGAAATCTTGAATCCGCCCATTTCGACGCAGATCGGATTCAGCAGAGGAAATGCGATACTGATTGGCGCGTGTCGTCCTTCGGGCGCGATACACGGCCATCGTACCATCGTCCAGTTTATGGATTGTGTCCACTGCCAGTGCCTCCATGTCCTGCATGATGCCTGCGAATACAGAGCGCGCGGGAGACTTGGCGTGAGTGCACGTTTCACCTCCTTTAGAATCAGAAACGTTTGTCGTCTCTACAAGTGTCACTTTGGCCGAAAGCGCTGCGGTGTAGCCATAATCCCCGATCGAGGGGTGTCCATTTTTATTTTTTTTAACAAGTGTGACGCATTTGTGGGGTAAATTTGGTTTCCGAAATCGCCAGAATTTTTTTTTAAAGAACTGTACAAACGGAGTTTTATGGACCTGAAATATGGCGCGATGGTGACCGCAGTCACTACCTTACGATATGAAAAGCATGCGGCGCGATCTCAGCCTCGAGCGGAAGTAAAAAATCCGTAGGCTTAGCTCGTGTGTGAGTCGACCATTGTAAGCATGCTTTGATCCACAGCCGTACATACATGCAACGATTACTCACTTGTAAGCTCCCACAGATTGGGATGAGAGCGTGGGGATTGCTCATTCAGCATCCTGTGCAGAGTCTCCGGCCCATTGTCAGTTGTGTGGTGTTCGCCGTGGACAGAGAGCCTCTCGGCGCCCACCCTCACCAACCACTGGGTGTGGACGTACTCCACTAGCGGGAACATGGCGGCGTAGATCTGGCGGTTTTGCATGAAACGCACCACAAACTGAAACGCATCAGACATACGTTCTTTGGGGACGCGGGCCAGTGCGATCAGGAAACGCACGGATTTTCGGACGTCCTCCTGATCCCGGTAGGCGTTTGACAAACCCATGGACCTCATGTGTCTGCAAATGCACTGCAAAAGCCGAGAACAGATGAGTCTGCGTAAATATAGCGAAAACATAGCATGACGTTTTTGTTGCAATGAGTGCAAGTATCAGACAACGAAAGAAAAATGAGCATTACGACGCCTGAAACCTAAAAGCGTGAAGTTTGCGTGAGCTCCCAAAAAAGCACGCAGTTCATGGGTGCTCCGTAAAACGACGTACTTTGGCCGGACTGCCGTATCTGCTACAAGGTTAGTAATGAGATACGGCGTGGAGAAAAAGAACGTCGTTCTAGAGAACACCTCTACGAACGTTGTGCTTTATAGGAGCTCCCACCAGCTACGTGCTTTGAGGTTTCAGGCGTCAAATAAGAAGGGTATTGGTGGAGTAGTTTTGTATTGCAGTTAATGTAAAAAGTATTGCAATTCAGGAAACAAAGTGGCATTCTTCAATTGACATCACAACAATGTGCCCGATACGGCCCAAGATGCGTTAAATTACGTACCCTTGCATAGTGCCACACACATCCGTGGAGCTCTATATTGGGGAATACGTTCAGAAATGCCCGCTGGAGTGGGTCTTCAAAATCAGTCATCGCCCACAAAGGGCTTAGCCCCAGCTCTCTCAATCTTCTCAGTACCGCCTCGTACGCCTCAGCAGTTCTGCTCTCCATGAGGACAAATGCAACTGGGATGACCTGAAAAGTTTTGGATCGGATACTTCTGAGCCCCACTGCAGTTCAAATTGCATCGACGCTAACAATTGCACTGCTCAATGCATAATTTTGAGACGTGTTTTTTCTTTTGCAAGAGTTTTGCGATTATTGATATGCACACTTAATATAAAAGTGAATCATCGCGACTTTTTTTATGATATTTAGGTGCAGTCATTTGGCAGTAAGAAATCGTTGCAGAATATTGCAACTGTTTCAATGCAATTTGAAACACAGTGCCACCGCTCGGCTCGGGTATGTGTGGAACATTCGATTAGAGTGCATAGGGGCCGTTACCTTGTTCTGGTGCATGGCAACAACGGTGAAGAGCTGGGCGCAATGTGGGTAGTTAGGCCGAACCCGGAATGTGCCGTCGGCAAAGATAGGGCTGTCAGGCGTGAGCCACCGCAGTACGCGGTTGGACACGAACAACGCACTGCGCCCGCCGTCTGGGCCCACCACCCCTCGAAAGAACCAGTCCTGCGCATCTCGCGTCAAGGCCAAGTGGTCATACTGGGGTTGTGGAGCTGCTGCTCCATCTCCAGTAGGTCTCGCGGCAGCGGCGGTACGTGCAAGGACCTCTTCCTGTACAGGGTCTTGTACAGGCTTACGTCGGTGAGGTGGCCAGGCAGAGTCACGCCAGGAGGGGCCCTGTAAGGTCACACGGTTTGGACCGATAAACAATTCCTTGTCACAGCCTGCCACAAATTTCGACGCACCCACCCACTCTTTGTGACGTCACATTTCCCGATATGGGCCCCAAAGCGTATATTTTCTATCATGCAGGCGCGATCCAGGGGCGTTCGATTCGGGCGACGGGGCACGCGCATGCATGCGCGCATGGCCCGCACCACAGCCGTAGAGTTTCTGCCTATTGTTTCTATCTGAGAGTTTTGAGTTGAGTATACTGTGCAGTTGATTTAATAAAAGTTAAATATAATATGTTGGCTGAAACTTGAATGGAAAGAGCTCTCAGGTAACCGCAGCGTTACATGAGCGCGCTCACGAACCGTAATTTTTTTTGTACGCGTTCGGGGAGTAAATTTAATTGTCGTTTGAATCGCGGTCGCACGAAAAAAATGTGACACGACAGGGACAATTCCACCCACATACTCACTCCCACAGGTGATCACTTTACCTGGCAATTTCATGGCGAATGGTCGTCATCATCGATCTCGTGCCGACGCGCATGCACGCCTCCTCGATGGCGCGCCGTAGCTCCAGCGACTGTCCGTAGTACACATCGGGGGCGCATCCAGGCACGTGGGCAGTCACACTCACGAAATTTGTACGCGCGTGGTCGCGATGCGAGCGGGCACGCCCGGTGCAGCCCTCACGAACACAACGGTACGAAAACTCCGTGGCCAGCTCCTGTTTCTGATAGTAATAGTAGCCGTCTCCATTGTGGTATATCCAGGACCCTTCCCGGTTACCAGCAATGCGAAAAGCAGGGGCGCCAGCCATTGCGGCAGGGAACTCGCGGCTTGGGTTGTGAGTGGGTGACGACCGACGGCTGACTGGCCTTTGCCTTCCTCGTCCTCGGCGAGCCCTCGGGGGCCCCGAGGGGCTGCGGACCGGGCCGTGGTGCCAACGAGGAGTAGCCTATGCTGCTGTCCTTGTCTCTCTCAGTGCGTGAGACAAGGACACAACATGTGTCCGTGTCGGGGAAAAGGGGGCTTGCCTGGTGGCGAGGTGCGCGGAGATTGTTGTGGCGACTTGAACCCAACACCCGCTTCCTGATGACTCAGTAGGGCCAAGCGCCACGAGTTAACATGAAAAGATAAAGAGATAGGGGGAGGGAGAGGAAAGAGAGGGGGGGGGGGGATGGCAACGGTTGTGAATGGTCCATCGGCTGGTCCTCGAAGCTCACGCAATGTGCTCGCCGGTTAACGTCTTTTCGATCGCTAAGCTCCTATTTATTCTTTCTGCGCAGAGTCCAACCCATTTATCCCGCCTCTTCATTGTGGTTTGATGCAAGCCCTGTTGTAATGAAATCGAACACTTTGACTAATTTCACAATCTCAGGTTTTATGTAAATTCTTACAAATATTAGCAACAGCGCGTATAAAACGGCGGCTCAGAACTTTTTGTCAAACAGCCTCGGGAGGGGCCACTTCGTCCGGGTGTCCATGGTGGTCCTGACCCGAACGCAGCAGGAGGGTGGACTAGGGCTGCCCGACGTGGGCCGCAAGGGAAGGCCCTGTTCCTAGCCAGATGGCGGGCGACACCGGAGGACCCGGACAGTCTTCGGAGTGGCTGCAGGCCATGCAGTGGCTATTCCTGGCAGACAACACTTCTCCAACTGGCCTGGTGGGGTCGGCGGCTCGCCACTACTATAGAGACTACCTGGACGCGTGGCGTACGGCGCCCTCCCGGCTGGTGACGAGGACGTCAACGCCAGGGTGCTGTTGCAAGCTGCGGGACACGGACATGGGGCGTCAGGGCCCGGCCCGGCCCGGGTGGATGAGTGGGCGCCGACGAAGGACTGGGCCAGGGTGTGAGCGAGGGCCCACACGCAAAAAAAAGAAAGTCAGACCGATGCTTTTTTTTAGGCACGGAGTGATTTTGAATTGAAAAATTTGATAATTCGAGTCGAGCTGCAGGCTCTTATGGGCGAAAAGATCGAGTCAAGCAAGGGCCTAGCCGAGCCGAGGCAGAGTTGGTGGAAAGATAGAAAATTACAACCAATCAGAGCACTGCCTGTTGCGTAGTACAGCCGCAACGAAAAACGAAAACTGCTGCGTTTGAAAAGTTGATATATCAAGCTTGGGGTGGCCGGCCAACAATGCGGCAAAATGTACAGACTTTCAAACGTAGCCGTCGTGAGTCGACTGTACTTCCCTCCCGTCCCGAATTTTTCATCCAACACCATGACGACGGGTGGGTAAACAAAACAATTGAGGACACCGACGTCGGTTTCATCGGTTTTGAGTTGTGCGCGAAAGTTTTGATTGTGGTTGTGACGTGCAGAAATTGGATGATGAAGGTTCTTCAAGGAACAGATTATCAATACCATGGGGTGTTTAAAAATGCTGGGAAGCAATGCTGTGCAATGAGTGTGGTGTGACTCCGGGCCTACCAGTATTTCACGAAGTGTAATAGTATTTTTTTTTTTTGCCATGGGTTTAGCTGTGGGTCAAAATTGTTAACTGTTTTGCTACGCCATTTAGCCGAGGTCGCCTTCGCATTAGCTAAAGTCCTATTTTGAGTTTAGCTGTGTTCAAAACGAGCTGGTCCTGTTCAGCTAATGAATTTAGCTTTGGTGCTAGCGAACCAATGGCAAGTCAGATAAGCGTCCCTGGAAACTTCAGGTAGCACCGGTAATGACTCGATCTGCACCAATAACGCAGCACAGCAAGTCCGGGCCCTCGTATGTAGTTAGTTGTCCCGGTTGCTCAGTGGCTTCCGTGCTGGACTTCGCTGGATAATGATCCGGGTTCGACTCCGGTTGAAGCGTCACCAGTTTTCCCAGCGCAGTATCAATCGATACTTCTAGACGGCTTGAACTATAGTTGGGAATGAACTGTGGCTACTCGGAAGCTGCGGGAAACGAATTAAGATGGTGACACCTCATTTTTTGATTAAAAATCAAATTCTGACGAAAGACATGTAGTCAGCTAAATTTTTAGCACGGTGCTAATTCCTTGACCTGGACCTGCTAAATAGCAAACCTGCAAATCCAATTTAGCACTACAGCGAAGAATCTAGCTGAGTGTATTCTCCTAAAAAATAGTGCACCCTTTTTAGCACCCTGGCAGGTCATTTTTTTGCGTGCACATCGGCAGCCGGTTCCGCGAAGTCGCCGTGAGGGACCAGTGCCGACGACGTCGTGGCCAGCCGGGCGCGGCTGCACAGCAAGAAGAGGGTGCTTGACGACCGATGCGCTAAGTGTGGCAACAACAAGAAGACACGCCGCGCCACCGCGTCACGGTGTGCGGTGACACGGAGGCGATCTTTGTGTGGCTCGTCTCCAAAGTGAGTGCGGAAGTGGGGGAGGACACGGGCTACGCGGCAGGCTGCAGTTTGAGTCATGGGGGAGACCATTGCGTGCCTCTCCGGCAGTGGGATGTGGTCGATAGACGAATTTAAGACATGTATGAGAAGCAGGATGCGAAATGTGTGCGCTGAAGTCAGGAATGTGACCGAATGTTGTACAGGCCTGTTTCAATATATAATTTACTAGGTAGGAGTACGCCAGACCGCGTCGTGGCGTATCAGGCTTCGCTCTTCGCTTACCAAAAAGCACTTCGCTCAACGCAAAGCACTGATATGTGTGATGTGTGCCTGGCGCACTCCTTCCTAGGTCTCCTGGCGGCTGTCAGTGGTCCAGGTAGAGCCTGGCAGGGCAAACTGTGGTTAATTAATCTATTTATTTATGCATTATCATATGACTGGAACACCTATTCACAAAATTGTTCCCAAAGGCCGAAAACTAACTCCCAAACGAAAGGGCGGCCATCCGCGTATTAATGGGGTCACCCAGACGTGCCATTACGCGTAATAGTAATAAAATTCGGCCGAACTGGTCGCAAAATCGTCCCAAAATATCGGATTTTGGGACATATCAACTGTTTAGTAACAGCGTATTAGCGCGTATAATAGGGAGAAGTCGGGTCACATTTTTCAAGAGTACACACCCCCTCGCTCCCAAACTATTGGTGCTATAAATCCCAGAAGGGTAGGATTTCTTCCTCTCGAAAGACACTTTTCAATCTCACCGCTGACGATGAGGCAGATACGGAGTGTGCCAAAAATCACGCCTAATCGATTTTGCCTGTCATTCTGCCAACTTTGGTCGTACACACCCGAGCGGGGTCCCAGCGATGAGCATCAATGTCCCCCTATTCAGAACTTTTTCTGCACCTCGCAAACCCCTAGTATGGATTCTAGGCTAACAAACGAATGGTGCTTTTTTGCCTTATGGATATCCCTGCAGAGGGCCCCGAGATCGCCAGGGATGTGGTAAACCTCGGACGGAGATACGAAATCATTTATCCCGGGACCGACCCGGACCAAAATGAGTCGGCCTGTTCCACTTCCAGCCCAAGAAGGCCCCTGTTTTGCCAACCGGCCCCTGCAGCAGCACCCGGCTCTATTCGGCTCGCGAAACTCCGCTGGTCGATCATTCGGGTGTCGCGGCGCGAGGCGCCTACCATAGACGCCCCCGACTTGAGGAAAGGGAGCACGCTGCGAAAAGGGCCTCCGAGAAGCGCCCCCAAGCCGTGTCCCCTCTGGCTGCCCAGGCCTGCGTAATATGCCATACCAGACCCCGTCTGGGCCTGGTTTACGTAATAATTTATGTACGAAGACATGTTTTTTAGGCGCGCCTTCGAAAGTGACACAGCAACGTCAACGTTCCGTGATCGAATGGCATAAAACGGCCCGTGTGTGTTCCTATATTGACTTGGATGTGATCAAATGATTTCGTGTTGAGATCGAAATAAATCGGATGATCGCAGTGATATGATGTCATGGTGCCGAATTTCGCATCTGTCGCCACGGGGATTGTCCGGAGCAGGGGCGCCCTTGTGTGGCCTACTATTTGATCGCGAATGAGGTCGGCGTAAAGGTACATCTGCGGGGGCCTGCCCAAGGCGAGGTCGACGGGGCGGACGCCGACGATCGGCTGGTCCGCGCTATACGGCCCCTCGTGTTCGAGGCCGAGCTGCAACGCGAGCCGAGGCGCGAACTTTATCTTTTGAGGGGGTAATGTTCCAGAGGCTGGAATGAAAATAAATTTCCAGGGAGTAGTTCCACTATTTTTTCCTGTCCTTTTCCCTCTTGAGAATATCGGAGCGGCAGGAGAAGCTTTTCTATCTCTCGCAGGAGCTGATCGACCGATGTGTGCGTCATCTCTCTCAGGTGATAGAAGCCATTGTTTACCGTGCACTGATGATCATTTTTAAAGACCGTATCAGGGGTTGTGGGTATCGCGACGAATTGTTCGAGGCAGAGAACTTCAATCCAGCTTTCTGTCGGTTCTGTATCGCAGAGGGTGTTTGGATAATGAATTTCCATGAGTGCCACCTGCCAATCTCCGTGGAGTTCGTCCGAGCTTTTTTATCTCTGATCGGGACGTCAAAGGCGAAGCGGCTGAACACGTCCACGCAAAACAGGATATATCTGTGCCCCTGATTGTCTTCTGCTATGTCCGAAAAGTCGGCTAAATCAGTCTGCCAGCAGGCATCGACCGTATCCGCGTAAGTCACATTACGGGTGAAGTTTTTTCGCGCTGGTTTGTGCAGAGTGTACGAATCCTGCCCGGTCAGATAATCGTCGACACGCGGCCGACTGACCGACAGCTCTCGGAAAAGTCTGCTGGGGGTGCTAAAACCGGCGGGGTGCCTCGAGTCCATGTACACGTCATCGATGTCCCCATCGTGCCCACCGGGTGCGGGCCATGCGGGGTGACGCGAGGCCGGGGGATCCGCGAGGGGGGCCGCGAGGGGGGCCGCCAAAACCGAAGGGGGCCGGGGGTCCACCCCCGCCGCGCCCGCCGCCGCGCGTGATTGGCGGCCGCCGGAAGGCCGCCCCGCGGGAATGCGCGCGCCCGCCAGGTTTTGCCGCCGCTTCCGCGTGTTCAGAGAGCGACGTAGAGTCATGACTCGCACCGGCACCGGCCTGGCCGCGTATGATACGCTGGTAGCGCTCGTTTCCAATCAGAGTCAGTGGTACGTTCATTTGTTTCAGCGCCCTCGCGAAGCCGTCTGCCCCTGTGGTCTGAGCGTGCTTTCTCTGTCTGCACGCGTCATTCACGAGGTTCACAATGTTACTGTTTTCTAGTTTAACACCGCCCAATGTCACACACCCGACTTCATCCCACTCGATGCCGGCTGACGAGGCAAGCAGATCAAACAACACGCCGCCCGATTCTTTCTGCTTTTTCGGGAGTGTTGCGAGCACGTGACTACGCAGGCGTGTGTTACTGGCTGCAGTATCGCTTTTCGACTGGTCACTCTCCGGGCCTGACATTTGTATTTGTAAGGGGCGTTTCTGTTCGTTCACAAAATGTAGATATCTCTGCAGTGATTCATTATACATTTTCCACTTTTGGTCATTATCGACCGTCTTTTCGTTAAAAATCTTTTGCATTTGAGTGTCAAGCCCACTCATGACATCGCCCGAGGTCCGAGTCACGGGCTTTTCATTCAGCCGCAGTGTTCCATTTTTTAATTAAAAAAAACTACGCTTACTTTTTAAAAATAAGCTGTAATCAGAGGGGCGAGTGCGCTCAGTAAAATAGGAATGAACGCAACGCTACGGTGCTGCACCAGTAGCGACTTCTTACTTTTCAACCCCCTCCTCTACATTTACACGCGGCTTTTTTGATTTGCCCCCGAGAGGAAGGCAACCCGCTAGATTTGCCCGATTGAGCTTCGTAGCCCACGAAAGCCGTTCTTTGTAGGCTGCAAAGTCGGCCTTTGTTAGAGAACGTCGCGCTGTGTAATCTTTCGGCGGACAGATGTCGGCGGCGCGGCCGTCACGGCAGGCCTGGGCGCCTGCCAGGTGCGCGATAGGCAACGCGCCGCACTCCCGGGGCCGGCGGGCGAGGCTACACGCTACCTGACAGGCGTCCCAACGGCCCAGCGCTGCCAAAGTGTGTGGCAACGCGCGGATTGCATACAGATATCGGAGGTGCTGCCCAGGCAAGGAAACCTTCATTGCCGGCGCTGCCGCCCGGCACTGCCACAAAGGGCAGCCCATCTGTTGCATGTTCAGCCGCTCGCTCCAAGCTCCTTATAGAAGTCTCGGCAACCTTGTGTCCAAGGGACTCGCACCTTAACCTACAGGCCTGGCTTCTAATCCCGGACCCGTTCGCCGGCTGAAGCGGTACGAACGTTCCCCTATGACACAAAGCAGCGCTGTGTGAGCGCTGCGGCAGCGCAAGTTTTTGGGCAGCTTGAAATTTCTACTTGGGATGGCACAGCTCGGGCGAATTTTGGCGAGGAAGCCATATACCAGGTGTCCCTATCTCTGTCTCGGCCGGACGCGTGAGAGAGAAAGAGACGGAGCCAGTACGTTGCGGGCTAGCCTACCTGGTATTGGCTCAAATAGAGAGGCAGTTACGTAAATAAGCCGCCGTGTTTGTCTCTCCTCCCATAGAAGAACTGATCTGACACCTACCAAATAGTTCGTATTTAGAATCCTGATCAAAAGTGGTTTTTTTTTTCAACCTGCTCTCCGGACAAACTTTGTCACCAGGTAGCCGACAGCAATTTTAAAGCCAAAACCTCGGCAAAAACGGAATGTACGACGGCGCCGGGATTGCAATAGGTCAGAGAGCCGTAATTTGGCGAAGGGTGTCGAATATTGGTTTGATCAATTGATGTGGATTAGTATGTCATCGGGGGGAGTAGAAGTGGAACAGTTAAGACGCGCCAGCCACGGCGCCAGCCGCTGCCCGGCGACCGGCGGCAACGTCGCGCTGGATGGATGGAAAGGGGGCTGCCGTGTGCCTCTCTCTGTTTCTCTCTCCGCCTCTCCCCCCCCCCCTCTCTCTCTCTCTCTCTCTCTCTCTCTCTCTCTCTCTCTCTCTCTCTCTCTCTCTCTCTCTCTCTCTCTCTCTCTCTCTCTCTCTCTCTCTCTCTCTCTCTCTCCTCGCACTCCCCCTCCCTCCCTCTCACTCCCTCCCTCCCCCCCCCCCCCCCTCTGTCCCTCTCAGCGCATTCTTTCCGGCTTGCCGCCGGGCGACAGGCAGGAACTGGCGGCGCGCGGCGGCGGCCGGCGTTGGGGGCCGGTGCTGGGGGCTGGCATCAGCAGCCTGCCAGTGCAGCAGCAGTGGCAGCACAGCAGCAGCCGGTGCCAGTCCGCAGGAGTCACAGTGCGGGACAGCCCGCCCAATACCCAGTGTTTGCGTTTTACCCCAGTGTCGGCTTGCCTTGTGCTTGGAGCGCTGCAAATGTGTCGAGTGCATGGATCTTCCGCGGCTGCGTCTCTCTTCGGCTGCAGTGTGGATTATCCAGAAGGACGCACATGGGGTAAGTGACTAGACAAAGAACAGAGTAGACCGCCAGCGCCTGAGAGCAGTTTTGTTCGGCTCACGAGAGCCCCTTCGGGTGTCTTCGGCTATCTCCGGAAAGGGACCGGCCTTTAGCAGCGAGGCAGAGACACGCATGTGGTCCGGAGGCGAGGCGCCCTCCTGTGGTGAGGGATGGCACACCGCCCGCCCGGGGAGGTGGGGAGGGGAAGAGCGGGGGTGCGCTGGTGGCCGCCCGGGCTCCGGGGTGTGAAATGAATATGCGGGAATCAAAAACGTGGTACTATTTACGAACACAATTTTCAATTTCAGGGTAAGTATTTTTATTTGCATGCGCAGATATTTTTTTTTCCTTTTACCAAAATACAATAAAAAATGAATATATGCACACAAAATTTGTCACTGGTTATTAAATAATGTTAACTTATTTAGCTTATGCCTAACTGCATTACTTACATTAATATCATTCAATAGTCTACACAGGTGCGACGTTCTTATAGTATGGTACTTGTGGGCAATCTCATATATGAGATTGCTAACGTGGATAGGACCTTGGTCTTGGTGAGAATCAAACAAGCCCTTAAAAACGCCAACAGTCATAGCCTCGTTAACAACGTCACTAAGTATAGTATTTTTGTTGTTAGCGACATCCTGAACTCGTGGGAAATTATTACAAGGACTGAATTTTCTAAAAATTTCTTCTGTAAGAGTACATACCAAAACGACATCTTTCGTCGGCACAGTCAGGCCACCATTAACAGATCTTAAAGCTATGAACTTATGGTAATCGCCTGAATCTGCATGATTTAGGGTTGTTGACAAAGCGGCATTACACTCAGAACATTGAACACAACAAGAAATTGATTTACAAACATAGCCAGAAATATATACAACTGCAGCCAACCCAAACGTAGACAGTTGGGAAAGCCTCGGATCAGCGTAGGAAGAAAACAACTCTCCGAGTGAGACAAAATCATCGATAGATACATTGTTTTTTTCATTTAAAATTCTGTCTTTCATCATTTTAACCCTTGCTGCTTTAGACACTCGAATAGCTCCACTCGTTTTCGCTGCACTTAAAATTCTTATGTGCTCCTGCGGCAGAACGTTTGCCGATTTAGTTACACTAATCTCGGCTCCCAGCAGGAGGCGTTTATAAGACCCTTTAAAATGTACAGCTGATGGATTATTGTCTGAACCAAATCTTTGGCGCACCTTACCAAAAAATGACTCCAGGTGGTCTTGGCTAAGTTTGTAGGTGCATAAATATTTCATGTCACCATTTCTTACAAGATCATTGAAAAGACCTTTTACGCTCTCAATTGCAATAATAAACCCCTGGAATCCCACCTTCTTCTTGCTGTCGAACACAGAGTGATACTCTTGTCTTTTGGCGTCTTTGATTTGTAATTCATAAATGTATTCTTTAGCTTTATCAAGCATAGGCGCCCACTCATGTTCGTTTTTGAGAGACATAGGTCTCTTGAACCCGTAACTGAAGGTGGTGTAGGAGTTTAAAACATCAAAAAGGTCATTGAATATGTTCAAAAAATTGGCTGTGACACCAGCACCACAGAATTCTCGTAAGTTCACCATTTCACAGAATTTGAGAGCTAGAGAAACACTCCTAGAAAATGTTTGAGCTGCAAACGTCACCTTCATTTTATTATTGAACCATTTTATATGCCTATCAGTCAACCGGTTGCCGAGTCTTAAACCCTCCTTCAACTGTTTGCTATGGAGTGTTGCTATATCATGCCATGAAATTACCCTCCCTTCCTTGTCTTTTAAAATTTTGCGGCCTGCAAGGGCGTTTCGGACCAATTTTAGCATATGACAAACGTCTAATAAAAAGTAAACATTAATTTTGTCGTCAGATGGATGTTTGAAGAAAGGTTTAAATGCCTTCGGAGTGACCACACTACCTACACCTGCACGATTCCGTTCATACGAAACGGGATCAATATCAGCACCCAGTTTGCGAGCCATCGTGCGGTTTGCAGCTGCGCCATCAGATACCACAGCCCTAACATCGACCCCAACTTCATACAACTCCCTCATACATTTCTCAACAAGGAAGGCCAACTGATTACCGTTCAACTTATTATGTACAAAATAACCAACAGGAACTTTCACACTCTGGTCCAAACAAACGACCAAAAAAACGCACACGTCAGTGGCCAATTGGGGCACGTCTGACTCTTTCTCCCTTTTTTTCTGCTTTTGGGCTAGGCAGTTTGCAATGTCATTGTTACAAGATCCGAATTCGGGAAAGCCAACAACTTTCTCCCCCGTAAAATGCGCTTTCTTTCGTATTGCCATGTCGTCTACCATTAATGCAACTGGAAGCCTCTTATTCATTTGATTTGACAGCAGCTGAAGGGCACTGAAAGACTGTGGCGTAAAGCCTGCATCCCCGTCTGACACAGAATACCAGCTACGTAGAGTACTGTCGGATGGTAGGGCCCCCCAAATTTTTTCCTCACCATTCTGTAGGCTGCGGGGCTGTAAAAATGTAAACTTAAAGCAAATATGCGAAGATGAGGATCTTCGTAGGGACCACTAACTTCCCCATTCATACGCCTAATCAGAGCTAGCACAGCGTCGTCAGTAACCGTTGCCTTCACTTGAATGTACTCTTCTTGAGTTTTACAGCATGACGATAACTGTGAAGTCACAAAACGATGTATACGTGCCCGCGTTCTCCTCACCAGTTGTTGTAACGTCAGCACTTGTCTTCTCTTCTTTTTAGATTTTTGGGCTGACCTCTGCAGACGGTCTTGAAAACGAGTGTTTTCCTTTTCCAGCTTCAAAACCCTCTTTTTTAGTTCTTGGACCTCGGGAGGGGCGGTATCCTCTTTCTCGCCAACAGTGCGTTCAAATAAGGAATTTTGAACCACCTGCAAACATAGTAAAACCGTTGTTCAGTTCAAGGTTTTTTTTTTTTTTTTTTTTTTAAATTGTAAGAAGAAGGCCGCGAGTGCAGGGAATGGGATATTCCAAAGCCAAAGGCGGGCCGCCGAGGCCACAGGCGGGGGCCCGCGGTTGGGCGAGGCCGCGGGGGACACGGGTGACACTGCCGCGAGGGCGGAAGTCCGCGGGTGGGCGAGGCCGCGGGAAGGCGCGGCTGCGGTAAGCCCGACGGCGGGTGGGCGAGGCCGCGGGGGACACGGGTGACACTGCCGCGAGGGCGGAAGTCCGCGGGTGGGCGAGGCCGCGGGAAGGCGCGGCTGCGGTAAGCCCGACGGCGGGTGGGCGAGGCCGCGGGGGACACGGGTGACACTGCCGCGAGGGCGGAAGTCCGCGGGTGGGCGAGGCCGCGGGAAGGCGCGGCTGCGGTAAGCCCGACGGCGGGTGGGCGAGGCCGCGGGGGACACGGGTGACACTGCCGCGAGGGCGGAAGTCCGCGGGTGGGCGAGGCCGCGGGAAGGCGCGGCTGCGGTAAGCCCGACGGCGGGTGGGCGAGGCCGCGGGGGACACGGGTGACACTGCCGCGAGGGCGGAAGTCCGCGGGTGGGCGAGGCCGCGGGTGACGCAGACCACGAGGGCAGCAACGAGGATTATAAAAAAAATTCCTACCTTCAGATCTCCGTCTAGCGATGGCTTCTTGATTGCAGTTTCGGGCGCATTGGATATGAGTCTGAGAGCAGCAATGGGTTTTATGGGCAGCACAACAGAACTGCAATGTCGGTCCTCCGGGAATGATGGTTGTTTCCAGGTTGATCTGCATCCCAGGTAAAACGGCTTCTTATATGGGCCTGTATAAAAGCCTTTATAAAATTTTATATAAACTGGATTTTATATGAGTTTATAAAATCATACATATATGATTATATAAAACCGTATGCAGGCCTTTATAATGGTGTATACATACAGCCATATAAGATTTTATAAGAATAATTATATAAAGTCTTATAAAGCCACCCATATATAGCCTTATATAATTTGCTGCAAATTCCATAGGAAGATATAGGTTGTGTGCAGAGAATATACTATTTACAGGCTACCTCTTCAATGTGGGTACTGGAAAGGCCTAATAAATAACACAAATCAGATTCATTTTGAAATATGTATTCAAAATTTTAAAAACAACAATTATCTCAGGTATAATCCTTAGTCTTATTGTTAAGACCACAATTTTAAAAACAAAACAAATCAACTCAATTTGTTAATAAAAGTAATAAAGTATATGGATTGCAATCCAACAGAAAACAACATGTACAACATTATATGACAAAACTAAACCATAAAACTGAAGAAAAGAATAAGAAAGAACTGAAGGAATTTATCAATCATTTAACTTCCCGGATTTAACAAGATTCCTAATCTCAATTAGTCTGTTGCCGAAGACAGCTTTCATCGATCTTAAAGTACATTTAGCCCACTTTGGCTTCTTTTTGTGGCCTATTCTATTTGCAGTTTCTGAAAAAGAGGAAACACTCCTTTAAAATTCAGCTCAACAATTTCCCGAGCAAGACTGATAAAATGTCAGAAAATTTATTTATTATTTAACTTACCCACAATTGCTTTCAGAGCACCCTGGTGAAGGGGCTCTTTAGGGATTTGCGCTTTGTCGCCACCTGACCGCCACTTCTGTCCAGTTACAGTGCATTGAATAATTTTTGAGGGCACAAGCACACCACTCAGCATTCTCCTGCAGAAGTGGCTGCAGTTCATCGAGTTAGTCAGAGCCGAAGTCAATACATCTGTCTTGCAGTAAATGCCACTAGAAATCAATTCGGTGGTGTCCTGGAAATAAGGGAAGGAAAGAACACAAAATCAAAATTTATCTCCTGATCTACCAGGAAATTTCAACTTAAAAAATCCACGTACATCTCGCTGTCCATAAAGTTGGTGAGCCAAAAATGAATCCTCGTCAAAATCGACGTCCAAATCTGATTCTGCAAGAGTGTAAGGAAAGGATGCGAGTTAAAACGAACATGCAAGAGAAAAGTAAAGAAGTGTGGGTGTACTTACTAGAGTCATTGTTGGCCAGGTCGTCACTGCCCTCCTGGCACTCTTTCTCCTCTGCAGAATAAGAGACTATAAGTGAAAACTAATTCCTTAACACAACTGATTGAGGTAGTGACACCCATGCAACAGTGGGTATGGATCCCAAATGGCTGATCTTCATTGGTTAAATCCAGAGACAACAAAACTATACTTACTTGTGCTCTTTTCAGCTTCTGATGCTTCCCCAGTAGGTCGAGGCTCATTAATGCGATCATCATAATCCGTGAGTGGCTCATCACTAAACATATTGTCCATTTCATGTGGAGCATTTCTTGGTTTGCCTGTAAGGGAAGAAATGAGATAATGAAATATGAATCAGCAGATGTAGGAACAGACAAGTGAGGGGAATACTCACCACTTTCACCTCCATAACTTTTGCTAGTGGACGCAGATGCACCTGATGAGCCTGCTCTGGGGGCATTCTTGGTCCCAGACTCATCTGCAAAACAGAGGAAACAAGTTAGAGGAAGGCGATCAAGAAGAACTGTCAAATTAGAAAAACTAACGAAATACACTTTGCCCACCATTTGATTTCCTGTCACCGTCACTGTTGAACAAATTTCTCTTGCTTGCATCGTCACGTTCCTTAGCTGCTTCTGTTTAGAAAATTGAAATGAACTTTAAATTCAAGGAGCTATAGGACAGATACTACGAAAATTCAGAGCCTATGCAAAGAAAAGTAGGAGGCAATAAATCAAAGCAAATCAAAATCTGACTTTTAAGAATTCCACTTAAAAATCAGTAATATAACTGTGGCTCACTAGCACTCCTTTGGGTATAGTGCGGAGAACAAATCAGTTTCAAGCACGAGTTAAATTAAAGCTTACCATACGCAAGCTGCAATTTTAATCTTAGCATGTCATTCTGCCTCTTCAGCTCCTCCTTTGATGGGCTGCTCGGAGCAGAAACAGGATTCAATTCTGGTGGATTCCGAATACCACTGATGAGATCAGTCCGGGACTTTTTCATCTGAACAGAACCATTACATTAGGTATACAAGGTGAAGACAGGAAGTCAAGGAAACAACAAATAGATAAATGAACTCACTGCTAGGCTATTGGCAAGAACATCTGCTATTACAGAGTCTTGAGAAGAATCATCATCATCAAACGTGGCCCTCTCCTTCTCTTTTGCTTCACATGCGTCCGGATGCCAATCAGGATCTCTCTCTGGCTTAGTTTTGCTGGCTCTGGACATTAACAATACATTCGCTCGCTTTTGAGCTTCATTCTTATTCCTCTCTAAAATTCTCTGCTTTTCCTTTTCAGCCTGAAACCAACACACATTTGACACACAATTTAAAGCTAAAACCTAAACAATTACAGCAAATTATAAACATTCGTTAGTGTATCCCATCAGAAAATCTTAACCAAGAGCAAATGCTCGACCAATGCAAGGTACTTAATTCAAAGAAGTATCCAACATATACAATACCAGCACTCGAACAAGATAGCAACCAAATGCATGTATCACAACTATTTTCAATCATCTTTGCTAACACATACAAAAGGCAAATGGCATATGCAACTGGCAGCAGTAGTAGTACACTTACTTCTGTCACTTTAGGGCGTGTGTTCTCTTTCTTCTTGGGAATTTGGGACAACGAAGTGCTGGTGCTGGCCTCACTCGCTGATTGACGAGTTCTTTTGGCAGGCAAGCAGCTGTCCACTGGAGAAGTAGATTTCTTGGGTACCTTACTCCTCTCTTTCTTAAGAGCCGTAAGTGCCTTATTGACTTCTTCATGATCATCTGGAACAATGAGACAAAATAACCTGCTGTGCTCGTAACTTACAAATCAAACTAACCCTCCATTTAAATTGAGCAGAGAACAGAAAAATGTGACTCAATAACTGTAACTCATGGCTTCCACTATGCAACAAATAAAAACGATTTGGCTTGTTGAAGTGAGGGAGGACAGAGCCCTGTGGCTACAGACAGACCCAAGATGTCGCCTCGAGGCGACGACCATAACCTTAGTAGCCAACGAACGTATTTAGAAAAGTAAATATGGGAATAGTTCTTGTCTGCACTCTTGCAGATTGAAAACGAATAGGAGAAAGGGTCGGAAAAACAACTTGGATGACACTTACGGTGCTTCTTGAGGACTACGCCCTCGTACTCTTGTCCATTATACCAATATTTCACGGTATCCCCTTCAAGTACAGGGGACCCTCCAGCCAGCAGGTTTTTTTCGTGCACCTTGCACCACCCATCCTCAGACTCGAACAAAAACCAAGACATCATAGTCAAAAGAACTATCTACAAGACGCGTACTTTAAACCATCAAACCGAACGAGCTTGAACGTCCAAGATGCCAGCAACGGCCGTTGACTGCGTACTCTGTAGACCACTGACGCAGTGCAGCCAACATACGAGCTTCCTGCCATATGTTCCATGATGCTTTAAACTAATTATAGTTGCCTTACAAACGAAGGGGAATAAAGGGACATAATGTAAATTTGAAATGGTTTTGCGTCTAACACTATTTAATAATTTCATGACTTTGTTCTGCAGTTTTGGGGGCATTCCCTGCCGTTGAAGATGTGTTAATAATCAACGAAACAAATGAAACTCTCAAAGCCCGAGTAGTATGTCCAGTCCAACACTAAAATAGTCCCGATCCGATAGTACGCGGATTATTTAGATCATCTTGGATATACCATGGATAGGACGCACAAACGATAACGCACGGTTCAGACAAAGAAAGCATTGTTCTAGACTCGCTCGCAGTGAAGAAACTAACAAGATGCCCATTGGTGGCGCACTGTGAAGTTGGTAGGACAGCACTCACTACATCGCTACATTTATTGAAAATGCAAATTAACTGGTGCTTTCATTTATGTGGATAACAATTCTTGGTGCTATCACGTCATTTATATTTCTTACAGTTCAGTTTCGAAATGTTTTCGTTTTATAATTGAAATTCTGCATGGTATATTTTGCTCTCGAATCGCTGATTGTCAGTGTGGTTATGGGCCCCTCTTAAAACATACTGAAATGTCATCTCCCGCACGCAAACGGCGCCGTTCTGCCGAGGTAAGACTGCAGAAATTGAATTTGATATTTCTTGAGTGCCCCTTTTTTCACATTAACTGGATTAGTGGGATTAGTTTTGGTCTATGAACCTTTGCTATCCATGGTGCAATCCACCTGTCAGTGGGAAAAGGAACTTTTCTTTCATGACTTCACTAGTCACTGTTTTTTTGTTTTTTTTTGGAATGCCCTAAGTTCTGCAAACCTAATGTGACTTCCCATGTTACAGGATAGTTCAGACAGTAGTAGTGAAGATGGAGATCTGGACAGATCAGCAAAGGTAAGCACAATTCTCTGTGGTATGGTGAGACAATTCAACCTGAAAGAGGGCTAGTGGAGGTTTGTCTGCCATTGTTTTGTTGATTTAAAAAAAAATCAGACTTCCTTTATTTCTGCTTTGTATGCCAATTTTTTGGTACTGATGGGTTTGTTATGGTAGGCTTCCGAAGCATATGGAAGGTTGGACCCAAGTGAAAGCGGAAATGATGATACAGCGGAAAATTTTAGAATGGTGACTGATAATTACTTGGCGTCAGCTCTGCTTGATGACACAAGTTGTAGCAACGAAGGAAATGCACATGCAGTTGCATCTGAAGTTGAAGCCTCTATTGATGGAGAGACAAGTGTTTGGCTCGATGGTCACTTGAAGGTCAGTCCAAAGTAACTTATTCACATTTTTTTGCTTAAGTTTTGAATGCACCTTAATTTTTTTATTTCTTACCTCCAGTACTCAGTGAAGGATCAGTTATTGATAAACCAGTCTCATTTGCTGCATTATGATAGTAGCCAGCCTGATGGCGAGGAAATGCGCTCCAATTCCAGCTTTGCAGACTGCCAGTCTGAGGTGAGATTTCATTCCTATACAAGTTGTGCTGACTCAGCAAGAACTTTCTTTGGTAAACCTTCTAACCAGTTTTAAATTTCCATGCATAAAAGGTTTCCCAAGAAGAAATCAGTCATGGATATGAACACTCTGAATGTTTCAAAGAGGATGCAGAAAGTGACAACTGTGAGGGTGCAGGAGACAGTAGTCTGCCAGAAGAAACCCACCCTGAAAGAGAGAATATAAGTGGAATTGAAGACTCAGATACAGAAGCTTGTGATTTTATTCAGGTGCAGTGATACTTTAATCCTTGTTTTTTGTTCAAGTTGATTCATGTTGATATTTTTTAAAAACCTATTTTGTATTGTGCAGGCGGTTCATGCTGCTACCCAGGTTGAAACCTTGGCTACCTCACAGGTAATGTTGTTGGTTGTGTATATTTTTTTTATTAAATTCGCTTACTGACAATATTTGGGGGTGTCATAATTATGTATTTGTTTGCAGATGAACGTTAGCAATGAGACATTACTTCTGGAAGAAGATGAAGATCAAACCATAGATACCAGTTTGAATTATGATGGTCTCCAAGAGGTATATTTTTTTTTTTATGCCTTTCAATTGTCAATATAACAGTATAATTGCATTCACAGTTTGACTTTGTCAAAGAGAAGCAAAAAATACTGAAACTTCTTTTTGTAACTCTTGAAAAACTATTGTTTCAGGTGTCTGCTGATGGTGCTTTTGATGAACAATATGATTCAATGCAATATGATAACAATGTGATCAATGATGAGAACAGAAATGAATTGTTAAAGCGTAAGTTTTGTTTAGACCTATTACAAGTTAATCTGAGGTCTGCAAGTATGTGTAACTTGCATCATTTAACTCAATGAGTCATTTAAACAGTAGTTTTAATCCCATCTTTGTTTTCAGAGCTAAAGGGGATTGTCACAAGTAATCAAGTGCAGTACAGCACCCCTACAAAACAAGCTCCTCCCATTATGTCTTTCTCACTGCTTTCTCCCCTCAAGGAGGATAGTGATGTGTCATCTTCATCTAGCAATTCTTCAGAGGGAAGTAAGAGCGAAGATGCAGACAACACTTTTGACTGGCTTGACAGTATGGAGGAAGATTGCAACAGTGAAGCCGCAGATAATTTTGAAGTGTTTGATCAGTTCGAGACAAGTGATACATTGGATGAGACAGGAACCGTTAGTAATGAAAGTATTGATCAGGCATCGGACTACTCTGTCACTCTGACCAAAGCTTGCCTGTTAAATGAACTAAAAATCCACAATCATAGTGAACTTTCAGTGAATGAAGGGATAATTCAGATTATGGATTTGTATTTAAAAAATGGTCAGTCCAAAGCTGGTCTTTCACGTGCCATAAATACAATCTGTAACTTCCTGCCAGAAGAGCACCATCTTCCTAAAAGTTCTCATAACATTCTTAACTACATTGAAAGCTTGGCACCCCCAGTACCTGCAACTGTTCATTATTATTGCCATAGCTGTTTATTTTATCATGGCACAGAAATTGTTGGTGTCTGTGATGTCTGTGGTGCTGACATGACCTTTGGTCGTTTTTTTTCTTTTGGTGTTGCTGCGCTCATCAAATTCTTTTTTGAAAGCAGAAATTTAGCATCTATTTTGGAATCTGAGGAAAGGAATGAGTGTGACCCTCCTGGTTTAAGAAGTTTGAAAGATGGTAGTGTCTATAAAGAATTAAATAGGGATAAGGGTAAATATGACATCAACATTATCCTTAATGGAGATGGTGTTAGAATCAGAAAAGGTGCCAAGGAATTGTGGCTTGCAATGTTTACAATAGTTGAGCTTCCTATTCATCTTCAAAAGTCTTATTTATCTGTGATAGGAGTGTGGTATGATGAACATAAACCAGACATGAAAACTTTTCTGAGGCCCTTTGCCGAGGAAATGGAGTCTCTAGATCCATGTAACAATAGTGGTGTTACATGGACCCATCCATCCACTAAACAAGTCCATACAAGTCATGTCAAATTGCCAGTCACTGTGTTTGATGCACCCGCCCGCGCTATTAGTCAAAATGTGATGCACCACAATTGTCGTTATGGGTGCAATGTATGTGAGACGAAAGCTACGTTGACTGTTCATGTACCTGGTCACAAGAGACTTCGCAGATATCATTATGTGCATGCCCCAACACTTCGCACCAAAGAAAGAATGTTGGAACAAGCTGTTAGAGTAAGTGTAGAGGGGAAAAAACATGTGAAAGGAGTAAAAGGTCCCTCTGTTTTAAGTATCATACCTTCTGTTGATGTATCTAAGTGTTTTGTTCCTGAATACATGCATGCTGTCCTAATTGGAACTTGCAAACAGTTGCTGGTAATTTTGACTTCGAAGTTAGGTCCTTGGTGCCTCAAGGATAGGATATCAGAAATTGATGGTTTCCTTTGTACTTTCAAACATCCTAGTTTTGTACATAGAAGTTTAAGACAGCTGAAGTCCTTAAAGTATTGGAAGGCATCAGACTTCTATTACTTCTTGTTATTTGAGGCACTACCCTGCTTGAAAAGCCATCTTCCAGACATGTACTTTCAGCATTTAACATTGTTAGTTTTAGGAATATACAAGCTTCTAAAAACAACTGTTACTGAAGTAGACGTAAGTGATGCTGATATGTTGTTAAGATTGTTTGTTATTGATTTTGGGAGGCTGTACAGTGACCGGAATTGTACATACAGTGTACACCAGCTGATACATCTGGGCTTGTGTGTGCGCCGCTATGGCCCCCTCCACTGCTGGAGTGCGTTTGTTTATGAAGATCTCAATGGTATGGTTGCGAAAAGGACCCATGGCACCAATAATGTGGATATTGAGATTGTCAGAAATATTAAGATTTGTCAAGGTATACATATATTGAAAAATTTAGCTCGAGGGCAACATGGTTTGGATGTCTCTAGTGACCCCTTTCAGTGTGAATTACTTGGTAAGGAATTTTGTATCCAGTTACCAGCACATGAGCTGCTCTTACTCCAAGATAATGCTCCTAAAATTTTTTCAAGGGCAAAGTTAGGATATGATACTTTTACATCTGAAATGCACAAACCTCTGAAATCACAAAACTTCTATGTAATGTGGACTGAAAATGAATTGTTAAAGTATGGTTCCATCAAGTATTTTGCGAGAACCCAATGTGGGGAGTTTGTATTCATTCGAGTGTTAAAAGTTGACCACACTCAAGTTTTTTACCATCTGGAGTCTTTGAAATGTGTTGAGCATTTTATTCCAGTAAATACTACACAAAACTATGTAGCCATCAAACTTGCTGATATTGTGAAATGTATTGCAAAAGTTGGAAAAATTGGGCATTATATCTATAAGAGGCCTAACCTTTATCGTTATGTATTGTAAATGTCATTTTTGTCACTTAATGCGCTCTGTTTTATTATTTAAGTAAAAGATACTTTCAATGTCTTTGAATGATTTTTTTCTTGTCCCCCCCACTACCCTTTTTCACAATGAATTGGCTTCATCTCTAGGTGGAAGACAAAAAAATAGCAGTGCATGTATTGAGAGCTACCATTACCTACACTGACAGACCCCTTGCTGCCTTTCTTTAATTGATAACGGTACAAATATAGTCTCTCAAATGAAAGAACAGCACAGTTGAAAGTGGTGGGTGTATGGGAACCACTTGAGTGCGAGAGAGAAACTCGTATAGTTCTTTCGCTGGGACGACTATATCTCATACTTGAAATCGCCAAGGGAAAACTGTAACAACCGAAACGTCTTCCAAACTAGCCGTCTCTTCTCAATCTCGATTTTTCATATTCGGCCGACTTCGTGTCCACCTCCGTCCCTGTCGTCTCGGCTCGGGGTGCGGGTGGCGCGCTTGATGTGTGGCCTACCTATAAGGCGCACTGGCCTTGCCGCGCCGAACGCCCGCGGGCACTAGGGTAGGCTAGCCCGCACAACACGCGTGCCCGCAAAGTCGTGGTGTGCCTATCCAGCAGGCGCCATGTGTTCCGTTTTCAGCATTTGTATGATTGCATGTTGACTTTGTAAGGATTTATAAAACTTTATATGGTTCCATAGGTACTCTTATGGGATTGTATAAAGCTTTAGGTATGTCTGTATTAAAATGTATATTACTATATCAAGACCCATATATGGAGTATTCAACATGTATAGAACTATATAAGGGCTATAATAAGACCATATACAGCTGTTTGTATATTTTTGTATACAGGCCCATATACAGATATATAAAACATATATATGACCATATATACCTTTATATACTAATATACAGCGTCCTTTATATGTTCATATAAAACTTTAATACACATTTATAAAGGCCCTTGTAAGTGTTTATAAACACATATAAAAACTTTATAAAACCATATACAGAATCGTTTTACCTGGGCCGGCACATGAGGCGCGAAAAAATATTTCAAAGCCTCTCATTGGCTAGTGGAAGTCACATGACCTGTGCCCGAGAGAGCGTTCACCTCAGCTTCCCCCTTTTTTTGAACAAAAGGCTTGTTTCCGTGAAAGTCCAAAAACAAGGACAGCTCTGCTTTCCATAACACACACGACACACTTGCGCGCGCGCGCGCAGGTCGCGCATCCGCCACCGCCTTCACGGTGCATTATAACCCTCCCGCACATACCCTATCAATGGCCTTGGCCTCGGAGCTGCAACAAGCCCACGCAACTCGTGGACCGACTTCACACAACAACACAATCGACGAAAACGCGATGAGATCATAAACTTTTTTTGGGGTGTGATATGGCCGGAAGGGTTCCCTGAAAGTCTTCTCGGGGTCCACGCGCCCGTCACTTTTTGTCAGTCTTGCATCTGGCGAAAGTGCATTGGGAATGAGTGAGAGTAACAAAATGATTTCGTTCGCACAGCCACTGCCAATCAATGTAAAGTATTTAAATTTGTGTCGTCAATTCGATGTTACATGGTTCCAAAACCGAATGAGAACCGACGAGGCCGGCCATCCCATAAGCTACAAACGCACTGGCCGGCCACCAGTGCAGGCACTGGGAGTGGGCGTGTAGGCTCGGGGTGCCCCCTGTGGCGAAGGATGTCAACACGACCCGGGCGGCGTGTGCGGAACGAGCCGGCGTGGCGCAGCGTAGCTGTCTCCAGCTCGACTCATTAAGTGACCGCCCCCTAGGGCCAGCCTCCCGAACGAGAGCCGAAGACGGCGGAAACACCCGAAGGGGCTCTCGTCGCGCCGGCCGGAGCTCCAGATGTGCTCTCACCCTGCTCTGTGCTGTGCATATGGGCGCTGGCGGTCTACTCTGTTCTTTGTCTAGTGGCGTGACGGGCTCGGCAGTAGGGTATTCCGGAGTAGAGCTTGACCGGAAACGAGAAGACGTCAAGAATCACAAAAGCGGATACGGAAATCTACTGTATGAAAAGTTACGCAGCACGTGCCACGCCGTCAGCCACGAGCCGACTCAAAAATTTGAAGGCTTAGCTCTCGCTGACGATATGTCACGACCATTTGATAGGGTCAGACAGCGCAGACTCCAACCACGCGGCCCGGGGACGCACATCCTGAGGCCGCGCGGAGTAGTTCCGGCGCTGTCTGACCCTACCAAATGGTCGTGACATATCGTCAGCGAGAGCTAAGCCTCCGAATTTTCTAGTCGGCTCGTGGCTGACGGCGTGGCACGTGCTGCGTAACTTTTCATACAGTAGATTTCCGTATCCACTTTTGTGATTCTTGACGTCTTCTCGTTTCCGGTCAAGCTTACTCCGGAATACCGTATTGTGTGTGTGACAAGCGACAGGGCTCGCGTACCCGGGCATTTCCTGGGCAGCCTGCTAGTCCGGGCCTCATATGGCTAGGTGGGGACTGGGCCAGTGCTGGTTGACCAAACTAGTATTTCATGTAGTGTATTTATACAAAAAAATTTACATTTTGGCTGCTGCGTGACAGGCCAATATTTTAAACGGCCGGTCGGTGTTCCTAAGTTTTGTTAACTTAAATCTTGTTAAAGTCTACATGTGCACATGTTCTGATATGCTCAAGCGCTGCAGTCACATAGTGCGTCTCAATTTCGTCGCCCTCGTCATGCAAGCCAGGGCAGCCTAAACGCGCCAAACCGGTAAACATAACTACGCCATTTGTGTCGTTTCCCTTTCTGAGAACGGGGCGAGGGCCGGCGAGGGCGGGGCAGGAGCGGGCGGCAGGGCGCAGAGAGCCCTACGCCCTGTGTGCGGGAGCGGAGAGAGCGGGGCCAGGGCCAGGAGGGGTCTACGTCGTCCAGCCAGGCGCACTCTGCTACCCGCCACGTCGCGAATGCGTGCCAAGTCCAGCGACGCCTCGTCACGCCGCGCCACAGCAGTAAACTGAGTCCCGTAAAGAAACACTTATTCATCGCCGCCCGCCCGCAGGGCCATAAATGCATAGACAAGGGCCTTCTCTGGCCAAGACATTCGAGCTCTTGTCTTGTCGTACCCTTGGCCTCTCAGACCCTCTGGCTCAGCCTAACACGCCGCCTCCAATCATACACAAATGCGGGCAAACATGAAAAAGGGCCTCTGCGCATAGGGCCGCTGGCTAGGGCTGCGAAGGACCTGGCCGGCCTACAGATCTTTCCCGGTGCACAAGGCCGCCCCTTTGCATTTCAACGACGTTTGTCCGCGCATGGAGAACGAGTCTCGTGCCGCGGCTGCGGCATCAGGCGACCCAAGGCCACCCGTGTAAATTTAGGCAGATCAGAATTTGGGGGGGGGGGGGGGGTAGATTGGAGAAGGTAATAGGAGACCGGGGGAGGGGGGCGAGTAGCGTCTAGTGAAAGCGAGTAGGGCAAGTACAGGTAATTTAATCACGCTAGCAAAACAATCACATGGAGTTAAAAATGTTACACACTTCTCAAGAGTAGACATTTTATCCCATACATTCTAAATTTTTACTTTCGGAACGTGTCCTTTTTTTGCCTGCTTTTGTTTAAGATCGTGATTTTTTTAACCTTCTCTCAATTCTTAACGCACAACATTCTGAGGATTAAATCGGACGTAAATGTAGACGTTTACGAGTGTAAACATTCTCCACGCCAGCTTCTACGTACGGTTGCATTCTTGGATGAATGAGAAATATCATTATTTCAAGTACGGTACCTTAATGCTAGTGTTTCTAGTGCCACAGAAATTTTTGGGAAAAAATAATTGGAAATTTCAGAGCTGCGTGCACACGCTATTCTCGTCACTCGCTCTCTACCGTTTGGGACTAGATAGACTGGCCCAGGGTGTCGTCTAGTGGGTGCAGGGAAGTTTGGCAGAGCGGCGTCAAAGGCTTCGGGGGACAATGTCTCGGGTCTTTGTGTACACAATTATCAACGCTCATTTATGGTGCCCCGGAACTAGACCCACGTACCTGCAGGCGGGGCCCGCATGGCTACGGCCGGCAGCCCAGCGCATCCCTGGCGACCTCACAATTATTGCCTTCTACAAAAGAATCCGAGAGCAAAGGGATCCGCTCTGCCGAACTTCCCTGCACCCACTATAGCTGTGGCTCGCGCTAGTCGGTACGGCTACGACCGCTGCAACACTCTGGGGCAGAAGAGTAGGCAGTAGCGCTCTTTTGGTGACACCCACTCTGAGGCAGCGGGCACCCGATGCCCGCCCGTTTCCAGTCTCTGGGGCAAACAATGTGTCAGGACGTAAGTTTGCCTAGCGGCCTTCATCGGCTGGGGCCGAGTAGGGCAGCTCCTCGTCTCGGCTACACCGGCCCTGCGGCTGCCGGCCGAGACCGGCTGAGTAGCGGAGCGGATGCTGAGCGGATAAGCGTGCCTCAGGGCCTCGGACCCCGCGAGGCCTACGGACAACAGGCGGCTCCCAGCCGGCCGTGCTGCCGGGACCGTGACCACATAGGACTATGATCGGCTACAGCGGCCCTACGGCCGAGAAGCCGAGACGAGGAGCGGCCCGACTCGGCCCCAGCCGGTGTACGTTAGGCAAACTAGAGTCCTGACACAATGGAAATTGAAAGCATGAAATCATGACATTTCATTGCATCTTCCTTTGCAGGCAATGCTGCGCGGACGGTGCTGCGTGATGACCACCACACCTTTCTGCCGAATCGATGTGGACGTTCCTGGCTTCGAGACGAACACGGTGACCACCTACAAAAGCGTACTAGCTCGAGGGCGGAGGAGAAATACACATATGGTACAGTATGTTCCGGTTTAAAATTAGCAGACACTTCCGTAACCCCTTCTGTAAATTATAAGAGTTCCCTAAGTAATTGCTTTCCGTGCCATATATTCTCCCGCACACTGCTAAAAAAGACTTCTGAGATGTTGCGAAAGATCAATAGGTAAATTTATTTCCAACTGTTCTCTGTAAATTCCTAGAGAACCTTCAGAAATTTGAAGGAGAACATGATTTACTGCTTCAGATTGCTGTTGTTAATAAGAATGAGATTGCGGCCATAACTGAAGGCAAGGCGCCCTGTATTGAGCACGCAATGAAGTACTGATGTCAGTAGTGCGAATCTGAATATGGCGAACGTCGGGAAGAAAGGGTACAAAAGGGGGAAAAAGTCCGATGGCCTTCAGGAGTTTCCAGTATTTTTCGAACAGTGTGCCTTCTTTCGCACCCTAACCGCGTTTCTTGCTGTGTCCCATCCTCACATCACATTGTCAGAGACGTCTTAAGTTCTTAAGTAATCAAAGGATAATTAATAATACGTTGTTACTCGGCATTAAAATACTCATCCGCGCATGCAATGTTATTTTATTAGTTTTTGGAAAATTCTAATATTTGTTTGGTACTGTCTGCAAATTATCAGAAAAATTGATGAGATATTTTTTTTTTCGGTCAATACAAGGAGAACCATAAGCAGGAAGTTAGTTGAAGACATTTGCCGTCACGTAACGCTATAGAAACGTGCTCGAGGTTCGTTATAATAGGGAAGCTGGCCTTTTGCACTACGCGTGGTCTCTGTATGTTTTTCTTGTCTTTAACTTGATGTCCATTTATTTCAGGTAGAAGAGACTGAGGAAGGCCAGCCGCAGCACCATGCTGGAGGGAAACCGTTCTACAATCCACACACAGCAACGCAATCAAGAATCCGGGCCATGGACGAGACAATGGTGGCACTGCTTCTCGCCCGAAGCAGGTATTTCAGTTTGACTTGGAACAGCGGCACTGGTACAACACTATTCCTTACTCCTGTGGTACAACAGACGCGCTTTAAGCATACCTGCTTTCGCCTCCTCGCGCATAACGCACACATACCTAGGCATGCTCGCCTGACAGCGATCTCCGCCTCTGGACGCCTGCGTGACGGCCCTCAGCCCTCATTGCCGAAGGTTTGGCAACGGTTGCTGGAGACGCACTTTTCAATTCTAGCTCCGTCTCTAACCGAAAAACTGCCATATTGAAACCTTGGCTAAGTGGGTCGCAGCGTATCGAAAGTGACTCGAATTTAAGCCCTCCACTAGCTATTTCCGAGAATTGACGCTATAAGGGAACCTTAAATTTTCAGTATCGATTTAGAAACCTTCGTCAAAATAATCTCTAGACCAGTATACTGCTTCTTAGTTTCAAAATTTTCGAATTCAATTTGGTTCTGGATCAGAAAACAACCCTTTTGAGGTCATGTTAGTGGTGCCGCGGGGGCCTAATTGCCCCTCTACAGGGCAACAAATAAAGTTTCTAAAAAAAATTCTTATGTTATTTCGGTGGAAATAACGCCCTCACGGGCTAAAATTTCGAGTAAAACGTCGTATCTTTTACGGTTTCTGAGATATCGGCATTGAAAGTGCAAAACTCAAGCTAAACCGAGCAGAACCGCGGTATACGCGGTTTTTGCACTTTCAATGCCGATATCTTAGAAACCGTAACAGATACGACGTTTTACTTGAAATTTTAGCCCTTTAAGACGCTACTCTCATCGAAATGATATTGGAAATTTTTTTCCCAATTTTTTGAGAAACTATTTTTTGCCCTGTAGAGGGGCATTTAGGCCCCCCGCGGCAACGCCGCCGGCAGGACAAGCTGGCCAAGTCCCTCCTGTCGAACCGAGGTGCCGGTGGAGCGCTGCGGGACTGGCAACGAGATTTAACGGAGGGACGGGCCAGCTCTTTTTTCTTACCTCCTGCAAGAATCCTCGCTCGTCTGTACGATTTTGATATTTTAACATTGTAATACTTTTGTAGCTGGCCCCAGATCGCAAGAAACGAGATTCCCCAACTGAACCGTTTGTCATCTCTATGAGCCACTTCTGTCTCCAATGTCGTCACGTCTCCTGTGTGGTAAGTATATATTCTTTGTACATTTTATTTTTTGCTGCAACCTCAACCTCACATCTATCTCTCTCCTCTCTTGTCAACAGTGCATCCCTCCTGTTCGGCGTTACCGAAGAGGACACTGGCGGGCTCCCGACGACCATCGATCCACAACGCTAATTTAGTGTTTTCGTGAATGCATTGTTCGCTTTGGGCAATTAGCTTGATGCACCACTCACTTTCTGAAGTGCGCTCGACTAGCCTGTTGCCGAATAGGCCTTTAACACTGGTTTCTAGTCTCGATCGCTGTCTGCTCTCCGCCTCAGCCTCCTGCAAGTCACTGCGTTCTTGCTCTTTACAACCTACCCAGCAGCAGGCTGGCGGCTCTTTTCACTAGCTCTACTATCAGTAATGTGGCGACGTGATTGGCGCTGCACTTCCATTTTATTTCGAACTGAGCTAGTCAACAGAGTCAGCAGCCAGCTGGTGGGTGTGCTGCACGGAGCAGGGCAGCGAGTGACTGCGGCCGTCTAAGGCTGTTTCCGGTTGAGCGCACAACATCCGTGCATTAGCAGTTTTGTCATCCGGAGTATTAGCGGAGTATCTTGGAGCCTCCGCTGACAGTACTGTCAAACGCTTACGAAAGTCGAGGTTTTCCACTGCAAAGAAATTTAGGGCATTCTGTTATGAAGTTTTTTTTTGCAAAGCACTTCCGTGTAATGTGAAGGAAAAGTTGCAAGGAGGCTTGCAAAGAAAATCCTTCGTAAGCTTGCGAAGCTTTTCTTTGTTGTGCGAGTTTTTTCCATCGCAACGCAAAGAGATCCTCTGCAGGACAGCTTTGTCATAGTGTCCTTGTTTTCTTTCGTGAAGTTATAATAGTGTAGTGTCAAGTAGGAGGTGAACATGTGTCATTTTGTCGATAAGAAGGGTTTGCTTGGTTTCCACCCTCCTGATGGGTAGAGCCTACTAGAGCAGACAGCGATCATGGGAGTGAAACAGTTGTTCAGAGTATATAACGCTACTGGGTAATAATTAACGGGTATTAGAACCACTTTTTGACGCACTGGTTTCAGCTGTATACATAAACTGATATGAGGTGGCCCCATCGCTCTTTTCTTTCTCTCGTTGCTCGACAGGTGGCATGCTCTGTAAGCACTGCAATAGAAAAGCGTGGCCTTACGAAAAGCGTGTCTTCGTACGCTGCGTTAGAAATATTTGCGGTGCAAATGTCAGAGGAACAACGTCATCCCTCTAAAGGTTTTGAGCACATCCGGATTCAGAGACAATTTTGTCACCGATTGAGACAATGTTTCACAGCGGGCCACAAAATTGTTCTCTGGTTGGGTTGCGCGCAAAATATCACGAATGTTGTCCTTACGGTTAGTGTGCAGGTGGGAATATGATTCTGACGTAAATTACGGACACGACGCTTTTTGTGAATAATACTGTGTAGAGCCATGCCTCACTGCCGGACGAGTGGGCGAAACGGCCGACGTGACCACCTTCTACTATTGGTGACCTGTGGACATTTTAGGATAGTTGTGTGAGCCATTGGAACGCTCTCAGCCGCAGCTGTGCTGCGCCATAGACTAGCATTATCGATCAGTTCGGCAGTGGAGACAAAGGGGATGCATATGCACAGATAGTATCGTACAGTTATTATGTTGTTTCATCAACCACTGCAATCTGGTGGATGTCTGGTTCAAAAATATTCATGTGCGGTTCACTTGTACGTTTCTGCATTATATTGCGCATTTCTGTGGAATGAGTGCATAGGAATATACAAGAGCGCTATGCATTGCTATTTAAAACACAAACATGCACTGGACTGCGTGAATGGTTGTGCAATTACTCCAAAATATCTTTATTGTACTATTTGTTGAGGGTTTTGTTAAGTAGGCAATGTTTAGAAAATTTGATATCCCATGTAAAATTTGTTTCCGGAGGAAGACTCAGCTTGGGGCTAGGGCTCCAAAATGAGGTCACACAACCTTTTCTGATATAAAATGCGGACGATAAATGGTGGGGTGTCCACGATGAGACCAAGCACTACCCTCCACATGTTCCGTCAGAAATGGTCATGTGACCGAATTTGGAAATACTGGC
The DNA here is from genome assembly GCA_038380765.1 of Odontothrips loti. NCBI lineage: Eukaryota > Metazoa > Arthropoda > Insecta > Thysanoptera > Thripidae > Odontothrips > Odontothrips loti. The sequence goes on from CM076253.1 coordinate 2,112,189, forward strand.
GCTATACTGAGTCTCGATTCTGAAATTGAAAATGTATGCCCAGTTTTGAGACCAGTGCCTGTAAAGTCCCTTATAGCCTGAAATTAGGCGATGATCGTGGCGTTTCCTTTTGCAGTGACGATGTTTTCAAAGATATGCTGAGGGGGTCCTTTGTTTAAGTGAAAGTGAGAACTAGACAAGCCGACGGTTTTGTGTTCTTCATATCTTCGTGGTCGTATCATTTTCTTCGCGCTTCCTATTTACTTTCACATTTGAAACGACCGTACTAGGCGGTCGTATTCAGGGATAGGTTAAGGAACTGGTTGTCTTCGAGCATTATGTATGTGGTTGTTGTATCTTTGACGACCGGGGGATGAAAAAGTACTCTTAGACAGTTCCACTGGGAATGAGTAGACGAGGAAAACCCTGGAACGTTTTCTCGCCCAGTTTTGTGCGAGGATCAATTCTCCCTCAAATTGGGTGGAGGATACCGTCCTTGCATAAAATAAGCGAGGAAATTATCGGGAAATGGAGCCTTTCTGGCCTTTGTTGCCACAATTTGTGCGAGAAATGTCCATTGAAACACATTATTTGCGAGAAATATATTTTTGAAATGTAGGCGTGGTTCATAACTTCCAAGGCTTTCTAAGTCACGGAAAAATATACGCGATACACTACGGCTGTTGACTGATAAAAAAAAATCATCGTTATTGCTGTATGTAGGTGTCCCTAAAAGGATCGAATCACTTTTTTCTGTCTAGGCTAGATGGTTTGTCAGTGGTGCATCATGCTATTTGTCAGTTTATGTCATTCCACTGTCACGGCGTATAAAATGTAATGAATGTAATGCGGGGAATCGTCACATTCTTCATAATTGGTATGATAGCATGTCTAGTATTTTTTGGGAGGCGCTCACCAGTTCTGGAGAATGTGATGCTTCTTGTGTTTCTTAAATGAAGAGTGTCCGTAGCGCAGGTCTCTGGTTATGTTCAAACTTTGGGGGTTCCGGGGAACTTGTATTTTTAGTACCTTATAGTATGCTGTCTGTAAAATGTAGCGTGTGACTCAATACTTGATACATCTGCAACACTGCTATAGCACTTCACGTCGCAAGACGCATTACTTGTATTTTTAGTACCTTACAGTATGCTGTCTGTAAAATGTAGCGTCTGACTCAATACTTGATACATCTGCAACACTGCTATAGCACTTCACGTCGCAAGACGCATTATCATGTACACGAATCTTGAAATTTTCTTATCTGCATACATATTTGGGCACATAACTCTGACCATACTAAGCCAATACAATAATACTTTGCGGTGTGAATTTAAGGACTATTGTGTGTTTATTAGGGTAAGTGTGCGTTGTGTTTGTTACGATATATAATATATTGCATGTGTGTAGTTAGGTGCCGGCCATGACCTCTCAATGGCCGGCACATCGCCAAAATGTGCTGCTTGATTGTCGCTCTGCCGGAGGGTGGCACACGCCACATCAGCGCCGCGATGCTGATGGCGTGGGGTAGCGCTGGTGATCACTAGCAGTGGTCGTCCTCCCCTAGTGGAGGAACGGACTCGGCTTTAGGCTGGCCAGCGGCACCTTTATCAACGCGGCGCCGCTATGGCGAGAGGAGCGCTTTGTTCGGCGAGCACTGCGAGCAGTGGTCGCTTTCCTTTTGAGAGGGATCAGCTCAGTGCTAGACTGGCCGACAGTGCGCATTAGGTATTATTTCAGCAAAACGTCACTGCATGCCACTGCGTTAGGACAGGCACTGGAGTTTAACGGCCAACGAGAGCCGACTCGTGTCTACTACTATTCAGTGTACTGAAGCTGCGCTTGGTCGTGACTGCTTATGTGGGCACTGACTCCGAAAAATCTCGTACATCCTTTTGAAGACGCGAACATTCCCTGGTTTCCCCACAACGAATAATACTTTGCTCTTCCCCTGTCCGACTTTTTTTGCGAACTTCGAACAAGAATCACACAAATTAACATTCCGCTCTCATTCAGGCTTTTTTCACAGCATCATGCATACGTGTCATCACACACTCGAACTACATATCTGACAGCACTCACGGCGAAATACTTCCTGACTAACATAAAATTAGATTGCGTTAAGTTTAGAAAAATTGATTTTTTCTTGTGTAAAGGCCTGCTTTTTTAAGTTATTTGTTCATTTACTTTTTGTACTTATTAAATGTACCCTCATGAATTTTGTTTCATTTTTGTGAATGTGTTCATGTGCGTTCGTGTTTTCATTGCTTCTTTTCAGGTGTTACATGACTCCTTGTTATTCTGTAATTAAAATACACCAGTTTGTGCACAGTGAAAGTGCAGTATCGTTGCTATGTGTCTACACTGTTAGTAAGATGGGCTGTGAAAGGCAATGTGAGTTTTTTAGTCCGTACGTTATTGCTGACAATACTAATAAAACGGCTGCTATGTACGAGGGGCGAATCACTAGCGTAATCATGTGTACAAAATTCTAGAAATATTTAAGAAGAAAGTGATAAAAATTGCGAATTTGAAGTTGGACTCTCTGCCGAAAAAAGTACCTCCACAGGCTGAAATAGGCCAGGAAAGGAATAAAATTCTAAAATAAACGAAAACCACGGGGTGTAATCCGACGAAATCCTGAAATCTGTGTACACATTTTTAATGAGTGGTTGTCCCCTCGGCTATGTATTAATGTAAATTAAAAATCTGCTGGGATACGAATTAAATCTTTTATATTATTCTTAAAAGAACGAGACGGTTTCATGTTTACTGCACACCAAACCAACCAGTCACGAAATTAACTTGAGTCAGTGCCATTTTGCACTTTGCAATGCTTGGTGCTAGTTGTATGCGCTTTGCATTTTCGTTTGCACTGCGAAGTGCAATGGATCGACCGTAACGTTTTCGTGAGCATCTCCCGCCCCCGCCAACCGAAATAACGCCCCTACAGACTTGAATGTTAACATAAACTACAATAGAAAACTACCAACGAGCAATAACAAAATAAGCTTCCACGTGCGTGATTTTCGCGGCTATGAAGCGATTAATGCAAATCTTTCGCAAGTTTAAAATGAAGAACGCAATATCTAACAGTATGTCATAATGTGAGGAATGAGCGCGTATCTCTCTGGCAGCCTAATCGCCTATTGGTTTCCTTTGGTGCCTGTCCCACAGTTTCGCTTTTAACACTGGTCAGCCTTACCTAGTGACGCCCCCAGGCGAGCGGCTGGTCCGCCCGGGAGGTAGGCAGCCCATCGTGCTCGTCACCTCACAGGCAGGCGGTGATCACAGCGAGGCGGGGTGTCGATACCCCGCGCCCGCACAGCACGAGCGGCAGTGAGGAAATTATTCCGAGGAAATTAAATATCGTCCGCTGCGGTGAGGAAATCAGGGGAAGAAGGGCGGCAGAATATTCTATTTCCCCAGGGGAAGAAATGCACGGAAAGAAACCGGGGAAGAGGGCCGGGAAGAAACCCCTTGGAAGAAAAATCGGAAGAACTGCCAGGGGCACAAATGAGATGTTCCCGGTTTGTGTGCCTTTGTTTGTTATATAAGTGGGCATTAACAAAATGCAATTGCGTCTTTATTACATGAATTGATAAGTTACTTCAACAATAATGATTAAGTATCATAAATGTGTGCATAAGTTTGTAAAAAAAGGAATGTATCAGATGGTGTACTTTAACAGTTGCGAATATGAAATAACAAAGCGATGTAAGTATCCATCAAGTGCAAATTGTTATGTTCAAAAAACTTAAGCCTTAGACAAAAAATTTAGAATTCTTTTTAGTAGTAGTTATGGACCAGTATAGAAATAATAAAGGAATGTAAGTTACTCACCAAGTGTGAAATGTTATGTTCAAAAAACTTAATGCTTAGATGAAAAATTTGGAATCTTGTTCCTTTGAGCAGCAGTTATGGATTTGAAGAGTTATTCAATCTGATTCACAATATTATTTTCTTGGTTTCTTTTCTGCACCTAAAGCAGTTGTGCATGCATCTGCCGGTCCTACATGAAAAATAAAGACGTTTGTATGTTTTCAAGTTAACAATTTATCATTTGTTTTAAACTCTTGCGTTTTCTAAGAGAGTTCTTGTTAGTTTGTCCTGTATTGGTATCAGTTTTAGCATCTGTAATTTTAGAATTGTGTTATATGGTTGTCATTGATTTTCATAAATTAATTGCAGTTAATTGACGACCTTGAGGAAAAACTGCGTTCAGCAAATATGGGGGAATTTCATTTCAGAGGCTGATTTGTTTGAAATTTTGTCAGAATTGATGCATCTAGGTATCAAGTGAAGATTGATATGAGTAAAAAAGTAAGGTGTGTAAACATTAAAGTGGTGTTTGTACTGTAATTTCTTACCTTCGGCAACACAGAAATAAGCGTATTTGTTGACACTGTTGTACGTTGCAAAATATAGGTGGTGATGTTTCATCATGTTGTTCAGGCCGGTGACTGTTGTATTTAATGATTTACCAGGTGGAGGATTTTGGAAAATGAAGTATTCTTCATTTTCATTTGTTATGATGTTCAACTTAATGCATTCTCCATTGCAGGTTGTTGTCTCATTGATTGTCAAAATTTTGTGAGGTGCTAGTATTTGTAATTCATTCAATCTTTTCATTTGAGCTGTGCGAGGAATTTGGGCTTCATTCAGATCCTGGAGAAAGTTCATCTTGGTAAGGAGTTGGAAACTTGAAAGTGGAAATTTGTAATAATGAGTATTCGTAACTATTGAAACAAAATTTTACCAACTTTGGTTTATTGAATATCTAATTTAATGTACTTATTGTAATTTGTGATACAATGTTTATGTTTGTGAATAAAAATGTTTAAATGCAAATTTGTAAGTGATTATTTATCTTTGTATAGATCACTGTTATTAATTTTCGTACAAAAGATGAGGTTGGTATAAACAGCTTATGAGAAAGTGTAAGAACTTGTAGAACTCAAATCTGGTTTGTAAATTTTTCATGAAGTGCAGCCTCACTAATACTTAGTGTGAATGTGAATGCTATGTATGAGGTGATGAATACATCTTTTATCCAAACCAAAATCTGACCTGAGCTTGTTTATTAACTTTACTAGAATGTTGTTTTTGAGAAAATGGGATTCATAGTTCCACATAGTGGTTGTTTCATCTTTTCTTGATACACTTTTTAACACATTTAGTAATTGAAATTTTCTTTGGTTTTAGGTATTGTTAATGGTTGTGTTTGAGTTTTATTTGAGTGTATTGGTAAAGTTCGTTTGTTTTAATGGAGGAGGACACAACACACTCTGTGTCTACGTTTTCAGGGCTTTCCGTGTACCTATCATGCTACACGTATAATCATCCCAGGAGACGAACGATACGAGTTTCTTTTTCGCACACAGGTTGCTCTCATACTCCCATCACTTCCAACTGTGCTGTTTTTTCGGTTCGAATACTATACTGAATATGACGCTTGCAAGGGAACGATGTTCATTAATCTAACAGTTGACCATCTAGTCGATATTCTCCTCTCCTTTTGTGGTTTTGGTAACGCATACTTGGTTCGCTTCGAAAGAGGGGCGAGTGATCTTTGCTAAAGTAACGTAATAAGCCGAGGGTGTTTAATGAAGGAAAGGGGTATAATGCACGAACTATACTCTCACCGGCAAGTAGTTCGCGATGTAAAGTAGTTCGCTCTTCAAATCGAAGACATTATTGAACGGCAATTGCATCCTCTTAATTTCGCTAAACTATGCACTATGCACATATCTCCTTATATTCTAGTGGGATACAATTGAGAAGTCAAAGACGATGAGTTGTGTTTAACCAAAAGTTTTCACCGGCTTCGCGTTTCGCGCTCCCTACGTCCTCCACGAAGAATGAGAAATATGTCATTTACAGTCACGCAAAGTCGCTACGACAACAGCACCTCCTGAGGAACTAGACGATCGTATAAATCTGACATTTATCCATGAAGAAAGATAAAAATCACCTTGTTTTACGTTATAAAGCATATTGCATCTGGTGGGATACCTTAATCAATATATTATTATTGCAATATGTAGAAATTATCAGATTTAGTGACCGTCTAACTGATTCGTCGTCGTGCAGTCATGAGCTGGGCGATTTGGAAAAACCTTTATATCAGCACGAGAAAAACTAAGAGACGGCGAAACTAGTGTGTGAAAGAATACTACTTCTGGTGGGGTGCCTCTCTTTCACCATCAAAATCGGATACTGTGAGAAATCATGACATTTTCTCCACCATACGCCGAATTGCCAACGCGATCCACGCAACTTGGCGATTTGATAGCGCTTACATATGTGCATGAAAAATAAAAGTAATTACTCAGGTCGATGCAGTAATGAATTCTACATCTGGTTGGCTACCTCCCATTACCTGTCATGCAAGCGTTCTTTAAATAAATCAGGCAAACTGGCGAAAAAACGACCTGAGGGACTACTTTCAGGAAAGTAATCATGGGCGAACTATAGTCACAAGTTGTGTATGTTATGAGAAATTAGAAATGAGTATGAAAAGATGAAGTTGTTGTTGTCACACTTGTGTGTTTATAGATTTTTCTTGGTATGGAGTTTCACTTACTTTATTTTGTGAAAGTAATTCCCAATAAAATTTGAAGTAAAGCACAGTTCTTTGTTATTATGATTGATATATAACGTTTTGTTGTGTTATTTAATGCACGGTCCGGAGTACTTATTTGGAATATGATACTGGAACAATATTAATATTAAAATTTAAACGATAATAAATGGTTAAGTATAAGTTAGTCAAAGTTTGGTAAGTTTAAAGTGGAATGGAATTTCCAAAAGTCATTTTTTTGTTCATCCGTATTAAAGCTGCTTTTTTCCTTCCTCCTTTTGTTGGAGGCGTGCTTTGACAGCTGTATTGTCTGCAGACATTTCTTCTTCTGTCGAAATCTGTTGCAATTAAACATGTATAGTATGAAGTTGCATATTTAAAAGTTCATTTACAATAACGATATGAAACAGAATCTTTTGTTAACTTACTTTGTCATTTACTGTTTCATTTTTATTGTGATGCTTGGTTTCCATTAGATGTTGTTGGTATTTCCTGTTATAAGGCAATTGGATTATTTATGGTGTATTTAAGAATTTGTATTTGTAATGTAATGTTTTACTTACAGAAGGAGCTGTTGAAGTTGCAGGTGCAGGAGATGGAGCTGTGCAGGTTTCATTTGTTTCGTTTGTATGGTATGGGTGGAAGCCCCCTCTACCTCGTCCTCTTCCTCGGCCTCTGCCTCGTCCTTGGAAGTGCTATAAATTTTAAAATAGTCAATTGGAACTTTTAAATTTGTAGCAAAGAAATTTTATTAGTGTTTGTATATTTACCGTGTTGTTGTTGTTGAAAGAATTATTGTAAGGTCTTGTTAGCATTCTTACTGAATTCATGACCTGATCCATTGTTCCACTTATTGTTTAACTATTTTAAACAAATCTTATTTCAACTCTTTCAGGATTGTTATTTGCCATATTTAGCAGTGATGTTTGAAGAGTGATGGAAGTTCAAATTAATTTAAGTAATGTGTTGAGTCAATAGAGTACTGTTATGTGCGTGTGGGAAGGGAATTGGAGGAGACGTTCTGAGGATCGTGATTTATTGCGAGTGCACTCTAGCATGGTTCACAACAGACTGAGGCCAGGAGGCCTCCTTGGTAACCTGCTCGGAAAGTCCCTACAGTGTTTAGAATAAGAGTATCAGAGAGTATAGTCGGAGTGAGTGATGAAGATGGCGGCTTGCATGCCAGTGACCAGAATGGGTTATGTTTACTTTTTAATATGTATCAGACCATAACATCACCTTCTCCTAAAAAGAAAAGTAAACTTTCCGGCCTTACAATAATTGACTTTTTTACTGCATTTTCTTTGAAATTCTGGAAGTTCTAGAAGTGTAGACCTGTGAAAACCCTAAGTACCAGACTCCCACCTACAACGGCTTGTCTAAGGCGTCGAACCCTTGACAGGAAATCCAGTACTATTCTACACCTCAATACTTCAGCGTATTGTTAACAACATTTTCTCCTCGGGCCCACTTCCACCACAGTGTGGGTGTAGCCTTTCAGATTCTCCGTCGAGACGTGAGGGGTAGGATCAACTAAGAAAAGGGTTAGTATTCCTGGAATGGAGATGATTTCACCTGAAACACACAACACACATCTCCCACAGTATTTACTTTTACCAGCGCCCACCCAATCCTTGGGGTGGCTTGTCCTCATCCCAGTTTTCATTTAACTTAACTTTTAAAACCGCTCAACTGCTTGTGCACTGCAGTAGCTGGACATCTGGGACACCGTCGTCTCAGTAGTCAGTAGTTCGGATCTCTGCGTAGTTGCTAAAGTTTTCCAAAAGGGAAGTGTTTGGGAGCTGGGAACTGGGATGCTGAAAAGACTTGTTTACGCTTAACTGCATTCTCTTCAAGTCTGCTGTCGTAGGCCCATTTTTTTTAAAAATTAGCGTCATTTTTAGTGCTGCTTGAAATGTTATTATTCACAGATGGTCAAGAGTCAGTTAGCCCAGTACGTGGTACGGCATGACCTTCCAGTAGTGTACACGGTACAGTCTTCCCGGAAGTCCGGCATCATTCGGAATAACCTGTTGTAGAAACTGGGCCGCTTCCTGTTCTTGACCATCAGCCCGTACCTCTTGGGCACCACGTCACCCGCTTCCCAGCAGGTCACACTGTATAATGATCTTCTGAGTGGGGAGGGCCCCACGTCCCCCACCTTCACCTCCAGCAGCTCGAGGACTTCGATCTCTGCATGGGAGTGAAGGGGAACATACTAATATTTCTAGCGGTTCTAATAGACTGATTCACCGTAGCGAGTTACCGGTTTGGATATCAGGGTTTTCCATTTCGGAACTCACCATACGACTCGGTGAGTCAACACTCCTCCTGATCTTGCTTCATTTCTTCATCCATTGCGGTTTTAAAGACTTAAAACCTTTCTTTAAAGTCGAATCCACCAGGGAAGGCGAGGATAGTTATAGTTGTTAACCGTTGTCCTTAACAACCATTTCTCAGGATTAGTTGATCCTTCGTACTCGGTCAGCTTATCCGCGTTCACTTTCATACTTCAATTGTTTTCGCGCCATTCGGCAAAAAGGGTTACCACCTTCCGCCTTGGCATGGGAGTTGGCGGGGAGCTTTGCTCTAGGTAGGGGTCCGTGGTCTATTGGGAGCTTAGTTCAAACTTCTTTGAAGAAGAGTTCCCAGATGTTAGTCAAACGACTGATTTTATCAAATCAGTCATCATTGGATTAAATGATCCACGACTGGGAGTTGAACCGGCTACATTCCTCACCCGACGCGACACTCCTACCAACCAGGCCACAGGTGGTTGTGAGGGACGTAGTAACGTCATATCCTCTTGAAGCACCGAGGTCGTCTCTGTCGCCTCTAGTATTTATTTCGCCTGGGTCAGTCTGAGTTGTTCTGACTCCAGTGGTCGTTTAGCTTCTCTCGTTTCCGATTGGTCGGGTATGTTAGCGTCGGTACGCGGAGTGTGTTGGTGTATTAAAAGTGGTGAGTAATATTTTTCCTTTATCAATTGCTTTCACTATTTTAACAGTCAAGTTTATTTTAATAATATTCGTCTCCCTTACCTCATTCGAAAAAGGAATTGTGTGTGACCATTGGTATTGTTTTAGGTCATTGGCAAGTACTTCAGCACACCTGTCGGTCCCCAAACAGGCTTATTGAGTACTGCAGTTAGGTTATCGGAAACCTGGCACAGCCGTCTGACAGGCCAATTAGTTCAGTATTGAATATTCTAAAAGGAGATTTCAGGGACCAACAGTGACACAGGTTTGTGGTTAAGGTAGTTTATTCACTTTTCACTCTTAACCTTGAAAGTGGAGAAAATCATGGCATTAGGCAGTGAGGCAATTAGCACTTAACAGGCATTGGTGCTAGTAGTCCTCCAGGAACGTGAACGGCTTTGGAGGTTCCGGTACAGAGGCAGCCGCCTCTCTCGCAGATTGAAGTTCTTGCGGCAGCTTCTCACCTTTCTTGGGCGTTTTCAGGTAGAGACGCTGCTGGGCTGCTGTTGCTGCAGCCTTCATCTGCCGTTTGGAGGGCCTCTTGCAGTCCTCGATCGTGTGGCCCCTACCACCGCAGTTCCGGCACCGTCGTTTGGCTGGTGGCTTTTGGGCTGCTGTGACAGTTGTCTCGACTGCCACTGTTGCTGCCTCTGGCGGTGATTTCTTGGGCGCTCCGTCGAGTTCCAGATCAGCTTCTGAGACTTAGAGCTGTAAGACGTCCTCATCCAGCAAATTACTGGAGGGCTGCTCTACTTCAACCATGTCAACCCACGACATGTTCGTGAGTCTTGACTGCTGGTCAAAACTCATCATTTCCAGGGCGTTATCGATTTCAGCGACCTCGCGATTGATTTCTTCCCTGTCCATATTGTGATCAATTGGTTTGTCCAAGAAATCCAATTGAAGAGTGTGTCGGGCTTCAATTCCTTCAGCAGCCTGCTCACTCATTTGCCTTCTCAGCCGTTGAGCCCTATCACGTTCCTTTTGGCGTTGATCTATTTGCCATTTTGCCTTTGCCTTTTCTGCTGATTGCAGAAGCTTTCTTCTAATTTCCTCCTTTTCTGAGTTCATTTGAATCTGTTGGAGTTGCGTATTGCTTTTCTTTTCTCCCTGTTGTTGCAGGAATCCAGGGTGACGGCGCTACCCTTAACAGTGCCACCTGTGCACGGGGTAAAGGCGGCCGCCTGGCTATACCCCTTGCCTGGGCGCCATCTTGACGCGGGGTAGCCACTTGTCAATGATCGGGAGTATTGATGGGAGATGGTCTCAATCGATTTCTACCACCTCCACATCGACCCAGTTGAGCCAGGCGCCGACATGGTCCGTTTTTGGACTTGTTGGATATGGTGCCAAACGGTCCATGTGGACAAACTGGGACTTCTTGGTGTTATCGGCTTTGATTAAGGCATTGCAATCGTTAGCGATTGCGGTTACTGTAAATGAGCCAGTCCACATTTTCAGTAACGCCTTAGACTGTCCCTTTTTCCGGGCGTCATTAAAAAGGTAGACTTGATCTCCTGGTTTGAATGGTGCAAGACTGGCAGTTAAGTCATACTGCTTTTTCATTTTTCTTGCAGCTGCTCCATTCATTGTGCGGACTTGGTCATGAATTTCCCGAAGGATGTCACGGACCTGGTAGGGGTAGGCTTCTATGTCTCCTTGGAAAGGTGGAGCCTCCCGTTCTCCGCACAATAGTGTCCCCATGGGGGCGCCAAACAGGATCTCATAGGGTGAAAATCCTTGGACAGAGCTTGGCAGATTTCTGTAAGCTTGGGTTATGGAAGGTAACCATTTAACCCAATCATTGCCAGCTGTGTTACATAATCGCTTGAGCTGTGTCTTGATTGTTCGGACCCACCTCTCTGCTTTGCCATTTGCAGAAGGATGTCTGGCAGTCGTCCGTCGCTTCTTAACATGGTAAAGGTCTAAGATGGTGTTATACAGGTCGAGTCGAAAATTTTAGCCCTGTCCGTCATGACAGAGATAGAAGAGCCAAACACTGAGAAAACATGTGTTATCAGCTGCTCTGCGATTTCCTCAGCCTTTTGAGTTTTCAAAGATAGGGCAACAGGCCAACCTGAGAAAGCATAGATGGTGACCAATATAAATTTATATCCTGAATCTGTTACAGGCATTGGTCCGGCTGTGTCAATGTGCCATCTGCCATGAAGGACACCTTCTCGGAACAACTTCAAAGGGTACCCTGGTCTTACCCTTTAGAGGACCTTTATGACGCCTGCTATCCTCGCAGTCATTAAGGATTTGGGCGACGTCCTCTTTCATTCCAGGCCACCAGAAGAATCGTCGTAAGTGCAGCAGTGACTTGGTATGCCCAAAATGGTTCGTGGCTCCCAACTGTTCATGGTACATTTTGACCGTTGCCTCCCTGTTTCCTGGGAAGAATGAGGCGTAAGGTTTCCTTTTCCAAGTCTCCTGTCTCATGATGGATTCTTTTCCACAGGAGTCCACACTCAACTTTCAGGGATTTGAATAGATGCCCCAGCGTTCTGGTGTGATTGCTGTACTCTATTATCTCCTAGAAGTGAGGCCTTTCCCCGTCTGCCACAGCCACTAGGATTGGCATAGTGTCCTCATCTAGCCTTTGATCCTTGGCCATTTGGACAGTGGAAACTCCTTCCGGCACGATAGTCACCCAGTTTAAGAAAACGTCCTCGAAGAAATGGTTTTTCTGTTTTCTACCTGGCACGAGTTGCATCTTGCGACAAAGCGTTTCCATTTGGCTGGTGCTTCTGCCGGGTGGAAGTGGAACATGGTGATTGTCATGTTGGTGTCTCCGAAGATTTCGTTAAGCAACTTGACTAAGGTTGCTGGCTCCAATTTATCAAGCCCACACGAAAATTCAGGTAGACACCACTCTTCAATTTTGTTTTCCAGGAGCCACTCCTTGAGGGTTTGGAGGGCTTCTTGGACTCCTTTGGCTGTTGGCATGTGGAAATGCCTTTCCTTTGTAATGACGTTGACTATGGTTCTATGACCCCTTTCAATCGCCACTATTCCAGGACATGTCCACTCCTTTCTGCGGAACTCTGCTTGTAGGCCAATGTGTTGGTCCAAGTGGAGTGCTAAGCCTCTGCCAAACTGACTGTCCCGACTGACTGCATGGACCAATGGCCAGTTGGTGGGGCTTTGCAAAATGGAAGCGTCCTGGTGCAACAGCTGGAATCCGCTGGAAGGCCGAATTCTACTGGCCTCTGCATCTCGTGCCTCCAAGGTGCAACATTTCTTGCATTCTGGATTGCACGGTCTGTCTGGACGCCGACTCAAAGCGCCCGCATGGCCAATACTGGTTCCTTTTTGGTAAACTACCTGGAACTTATAAGGTGAGAGTCTTTCTAACCACTGCCAGCATGCCCGATGGGTTTTAGAAATTCTTTAACCATTGCAGGGCGGCGTGATCAGACTTAACTTGAAACGGAGCTCCAGCCAAGTAGAGATGGAAAGCTCTAATTGCTTCCACCAGGGCCAGCAGTTCTCTGTGAGTCACACAGTAGTTCCGTTGGGCTTGGGTCAGGATTTTCGACCAGTATGCGATCGTGACGTCCTTTCCGTCCTGCTTTTGGGAAAGGACTGCCCCTAATACGATCAGACTGGCGTCTGTGGTCAGAGTGAAAGGCCCCTTTTCTAGGTTTGGGGTGCGCAGGATGGGTGCAGAATTGAGTAGCTGTTTGATCTTATGGAATGCTTCGTCACATTCTGTTGACCATGCAAAACTGACTTCATTCCTCAGCAGTCGGAAGATTGGGGTGGCTGTAGTTGCCAGATGTGGTACATATTTGGCATAATATTGTACCAACCCCATCCATGATCTCACCTCAGCCTTATTCCGAGGTTGGGGCCAATGGGTGATCTTGTCAACCTTTTTGCTGTCGGTCTTGACACCAGCGGCCGACAGCTTATGTCCCAGGAAAGACACTTCAGGTTGGAATAGATCACATTTCTTGGCCTTTAGTAACCAACCTCCGGCTCTGCACCTATTAAACAGTGCCGTTAACCGTTGCAGCATCACCTGGAAGTTCTCTCCGGCAATGCATACATCATCGATGTAAACGGCTACTGTGTCTCCGAGGTCATTTTCTGGGATAGGCTCCTCTGCTCTGGTGATAAGCCTGTCCACACATTGCTGGAAGGCTCCAGGGGCCGCAGAGAGCCCCAAACCCAACCTGGTGTATTCATACTGTCTGCTTGACAGACCCAGGTCCTCTGGAAGGATTACTGCCGTTTTCGGCACGTCATCAGGGTGGACTGTCAAATGATGGTACCCATGGGCCAGGTCGAAAGAATGGTACATTTTTCGACCTCCCAAGTGCTGGAGCAGTTCCTGTGTTCTAGGTATGGGAGTTGCAGGGACCCTCGTAATGGCATTGAGAGCCCTGTAGTCCACACAGACACGGACCTCTCCAGTCTTTTTGGGTACACGGAGGATGGGTGAGGCCCAGGCTGATTGGATTGGCCTGATTGTTCCCTTCAAGTACTTCAGGAAAGTTTCTCGTACTTCCTGTCCATAGTGAAGTGGAACTGGACGTGCGTTCATTTTGGTAGGTGGATGGTCACCTGTATCAATCCTGAACTGGAGCCATGGACAAGTACCAAAGGTGTTGTTGTCCGGGGCAAACACGTCATAGTGCTTTCTTAGCACTTGCCTCAACTCCTCTCTTTGGCCGTCGCTGAGCTGCTTGCTGCGACTTACCAGGTCCTCCAAGTCAAGGGGTAAGTTTTGATTTTGGGGCAAGGGTGGTTTTCGTGGCTTGGGGTCCCATGCTACCCCACAGAAAGGTTTCACGACATCTTCAGTAGTGGCGCTGAATATGTGTCCTTCCTGTTCCTCTTCCCCCTCGGGAAAGTCGCTACAGCCCCTGTCGTCGAAATTTGTGGGAGTCAATCCAGAGTAATCCAGGGGGTGTAGGAGGTACACTCCTATCACCGCACACTTTGGAATTGACTGACAGGTGTCTCCGATGTTAACGAGAGTCACTGTCATAGGTGCATTAATGCACGGCACCACTCCTGATTGGGCGATTACACAGGGAGACAGTTTAGTCATCAGATTCTCTGATATTGGGTTTGAAACAAACAGCCCCAATTGCACTGGTCCAATGTTAAAGCCTCTGGTTAATGCTTGTTGCTGGCTCTGTTTTTCTTCACCAGCTGGCGAGTCCTGTGGCGCACCGAGAGAAACAACCCGTGTGGACAGTACGGGCGTCTCCCCCATTGATGCACCTAGTCCTCCTCCAGACTGCGTGGCGCTAGACACTTCTAGCTCATCAGCATTGACATCTGCATCCAGATTTGTTCTGAGCTCTCGCTCAACATTAGGCGTTAACAAAACCTTGGTATGTGATCTTACCACATAGTAGAGTTTACCACTATTAAAGTCTCCCAAGTGTTTGGATGGGCCCTGTTGGAAAGGGACCACTAGGTCTGCCCCAAACCGCATCTCTCTTTTTCGGCAGGAAATGACTGCATCTATGTAATCAAGTAATAAGTAATCAATAGATCTTCTTCGATGACTGCCTCATAAATCGGGTATTTGAAGGTCATTCCCTGGATAATGACCTCCGTCCAGACAGGACCGTACAGACGTGTCCTGTGCGAAGTAGCACTTTTCAGGCGCAACTTGGCAACTGGTAAGTCCTTCCGACGGTGTTTGAAAACTGTGATGGTGGCCCCTGTGTCCACCACAGCCCGCGTCGTCTGTCCGACCACCTGACACTCAATGATGGGGGCATCGGCTACTCCATCATTTTCCTGACAGGCGCTACAGGGTGCCTCCCTGGTCGAAGTGTTAAGTTCACAGTGTAGTAGAACTTCTGTCTGTCTACTTTCAGATCGTTCAAGATATTGAAAGATACTTCAGCTGGAAATTTACTGAAACAAGCTGGCCCGTCCCTTCCGTCATCCTCGGTGCCAGTTCCGCTGCGCTCCACCGGCACCTCGGATTGACAGGGGGACTTGGCCAGCTTGGCCTGCCGGCGGCGTTTGCGGGGGCCTTCGGCCCCCGCCTCAAGTCTCCCTAGAAGTGCCCTATAGCAGATGTATTTTTTGCGATTAAAATCGTTAACCTGAGCCCGTCCCTGAGCGCGCCGCGATGGTAATAGTGTGCGCGCGGCGGCCAACCCTAACCTCAAAAAACAAACAAAGACAAATTTTCATTAATCAAAAGTGCGATACAAATCGAAAATTGTTGCCACCGTACGTGATTGTACGTTAAAAAAGTAGTTGATCCTCAAAATTTGAAGTTTTTCTATGAACGATAAGTCGGCGAACATACGTCCGCCCGAACGAACATGCGGCATCAGACTATAAGCCCGGCTCCTGCCGTTTCTAAAGAAACGTGTCGGGACGGGCTAAAAAGGCAGGCGTACTTGACACCAATTCGAGTGAGAGCATTATTTAACCAACTTGTTAAGAAACCAGCAGTGCAGAGAGAGAAAAAATTTGATAGTGAGGCATCAACTTATGGTAAGTTTCCATGACCTTCTATGTTGTCTAGGCTGAAACGAAGAGTTTATAATTTTTATTTTGACGCAGAGACCGAACTTGATGCAATTATTCGGTTTTGTCCCATGCTGTTCTTGGAGAAAGCTCAAATGCTGGTGAGAAACGTTCCCAAGGACAAACCGGTGAGGCTTCTACTTTGTTTCAAGGGTGCTGGGACTAAACAGTGTTTATGAAAGAAATTAAAATAGTCTTATGTATCTATTCAGTCATAGCAGCAGCCTGGACATTTCATTAATTTGATATTTTTGTGTAAGGGAATTTCTGGATTTTTGTTGTTTTTGAAGTAATCTCGCACATGTCGGCTATCTAGTTTCATATTGGAAGCGTTACTGTGCGAATTAATTTTAATTTCTATGGTGAAGAAATTGAACGTGCACAATTTTCAAATATTTGAATTTGTACTGTATTTGCTTGGCATTTCTTAAATGTTTGAGCAATGACCTAGTCTTGTAGTTCTTCTTAAGCTGCACATCAATTTACATATCACGTAGGATTTGAATTTAAAATTGTCCTATACAAAGTGTTCCAGAAATTGTTTGTGGTACATATGTTATGAATTGTTTTAGGTTGCTCCCTCTGGGTTTCACCCGCACATTATTGCCCAAGAGGGCGATGAGGATACATCCACATTTTCAGTGTTCGTTGACAAGCAACTGCTGTGCAACAATAGCCCGGATCTTCCCATGGCACTAGATGTGCTGATGTCGGCAATCTACTTGTTTGACATTGCCTTCCCGTGTGTGCGAACTGGAAGGTACTTAGCAGAGATGGTATATGGTGTGCCTTTCATAACTCTGAGGCCGGACTCTGTCCAAACTGTTATCAACAAGTTGGCAACGTTCTCTCGTGCTGTTGAGGACCTAAATGAAGACTCTGACTCGTGATTGCCCTATTGTTTAGTGATTCACAGATGTGTTATTGCTATCACATAATCATAATTTTTGATGTGTCTGGTGGCGCTCTTTTTCTGTCATTTCATTTTACTCACATTTAAAAAAACTTGACAAGGATTTCATTTGGTTTGTTGATTTTCAGGAGTTTTAATATCTTACAATTAAGACTTCGTAGTTATTCACGGAACCAGATTGGTCAGTGATTGAACTTAATATTTCATGTGATCAGCATCATTATCACAAGTGTGATCTTGATTAATTGGCATATTGTTCTTTTGTATGTTGTATTTTTTATATAGATTTATTCTGTTCTTGTTCAGAATTCTAATTCAAACACCAAGTTGTTTCAGGTTCAATCTTATCGTCATATACGATATTGTACTCATTAAAATGTTTGTGTTCATGTTTCTTCTCCCATGTTAACTGTTGATTGAGTCTGGTCTCGTCAGTTTTGATAGTGGTGCAATTTTATTTCATTTTTAAAAGACCTAAGAAGGATCTTCGTTGTTCTTGTATTTGATACAGTTTTAATCACTACATTTTTATAATTGTACTCAGCTCATATTTAATCAAAGTAGTCTGTTTGCTTTTGATTCTGATATTGCGCTAGATCATTAAAGGTGTGTTAATATTCATTCTATTGTTTGTATATATGTATGTTACCTTGTACTAATACCACATTGCCATTTTCTTGTTGCTAAATCGTGATTAATTTTTCAACTTCAAACAGAATTGTATTCAAAGGAGGACGGGTCAAACGGCTGAAGTACCGTCAGGTGGATGAGTTGCAGTTAGCCCATAGGGACTGAAATTAGACACGCGACCTTCGGTCTATGAAGTGTGTGTTGTAACCTTAGAGGGTGAAAATTTCTATATAGGGGTTTAAAATGTCACCAGGTGAACAAGTTCTAGGTAGCCCATAGGGTGTGTGTGATTCAATGTTCATCCTCTTTGTAAATTATAATTCTGACTAATGTACAAGTGTCAAATTTACTGATGATGCAAGGATCAAGATTGACTCTTCGTTCTGATTGTTGCGAGGCGCGCATTTAATTTAAGTTTAATATTACATCGTTTTCATTTTTCGCAGTGCAAGCGGATAATCTTTAGGAACACCCTGTTTTCTGTTTAACAGAACAGTGTTGCCAATGTGTCGTCCCCCCACCCACCACCTTCAGGAATGCACGCAGCGACGCAGCGTGATGGGCAGGTCATCCTCCGGAGTGCTCCGCGGATTCGCGTAGAAGTGGCTTACTCGTCAGCCACCGCTCCGCTAATGCGCGGTGCGGGCGATTCGCGCACGGGAGGATAAACAGTCAGCCAGCGCTACGCGAAAAAGGTCCTGGAACAGCGTAGCGCTGGCTGAATAGTCATCCTCCAGTACGCGAACGGCCCCCTGGTCCCTCCTCTTCAAAAACGCGTACAATTCGCGTAACCAGTCTCGTAGCTAAGCCTCCGCTACGCGCTTTATGGTCGCTCAAAAATCGCGTACGACTACGTCTTTTTTCAGCCACCAGTACGCGAATCATTTTTCTTCGGGGTTTTGTGTTTTGCGTGTTATTATGCCATTGCAATGGATTGTTGTATTCTGCCTGCGTGTAGTGGTTTAAGTCAAGGTGAAAAAGTGACTGTTAACCGAGGACTTGCAGCACTGAAGAGTATCAGTGCACTGAAGGGAGATGGCATCGATGTGCTGTTGATATTGATTGATTATTGCGTGTGGTGCACTCCGCTGTTTTTAAAAAATACATTCATTTATTGTGCCAAATATTTATTTATTTCTACATTTTATTAACAATGTCAAAACAATGTAAGAAATTATATTTGCATTATATTGTATTTTGTTTTTGATATTTTTCTGGTCCAATGCAGATGCAACTACCAATCGTCTCATGATTACTGAGTAATTCACACTTTTTTCGAATTCCTTAAAACAGCGAAGCTGCTTAATGTCATCAAATCCGAAGACGCTGATTTACGCTCTCCGAAACACACACACACACACACACACACCAACATATACGTTTGAACACTCACGCGCACTCACACGTACATGTGCGCGTATGTGCACATCGGAGCATAGCACGGGTGTGCACTAGAGAGGGGCAAAAAAAAGCGAAGTCAAAAATGTCAGTGAGCGAGATCGAATTCGGATGCTATAACAAAATACAAGATCTTTGCGACTTTCGAATTTTTTTTTCGATCACCGGAAGGGGTCGCGCAGGGCACCCGAATAGGGCATAACTGCCCCTTACAGCAGTCAAAATCAATGTTGCAGAAAAATTTTGAAAATATTTTCTAAGGTCAATTGGACCAAAGTGGGGCCCTAAAGGGCTTAAATTTCAAGGAAAACGCTGTAACTCCTACGGTTTTTGAGATATCGGCGTTTTTAGTCCTGAATTTGCAGAAATCTAATTTTGATTTATTTTCGCACTTAAAACACTGGTATCTCAAAAACCGTAAGAGTTACAGCGTTTTCCTTGAAATTTAAGCCCTTTAGGGCCCTACTTTGGTCCAATTGACCTTAGAAAATATTTTCAAAATTTTTCTGCAACATTGATTTTGACTGCTGTAAGGGGCAGTTATGCCCTATTCGGGTGCCCTGCGCGACCCCTTCCGGTGATCGAAAAAAAAATTCGAAAGTCGCAAAGATCTTGTATTTTGTTATAGCATCCGAATTCGATCTCGCTCACTGACATTTTTGACTTCGCTTTTTTTTGCCCCTCTCTAGTGTGCACCCCCGCCGCGCGCGCGCGCGCACACACACACACACACATACAAACTCATGTACACGTACACACACACACATTTACGTACACATACACACGTACCCATACCACACACACTGACCGTACAAAACATCCAGCTGCAACCATCTATAGAGCCAAATTAAGCCGTTTACGCAGCTTTACAAGCCACTTACGTGGTTTTGATCCAGTATTTGGACTTGCTAAGTTATTCCGGTCACGTAAGACGACACCTGAAGACACATCGGCACACAGGAACACGGCAGTGTGGCAAAAAAACGCAAGAATGCTGCAATAAGTGGTTTTTTAGGTGAAATATGCGCGATTTACGTGGTTTTACCGCAAAAATTTGTCGCATGTAGGTGGTTTTTGGTGATTTTCATGCTCGCTGTACTCAAACGAACAAAATTTGGTGTTAAAAAACTGATCTGAGTATGGCAAAACGAAAAGTCACTTTTCACTAATTACCTTAAAAATTAGACAAACTATAAAAGCACATTACAAAAATGCCAATGAGGGGATTTTTGGGGATTTTTAGTATGTTGTAGAGCAATGTTTTCTGAACCAGAAACAAGCTTCAGAAGTTAGGAATTAATTTTTTTGACCCCTCAGACTATCTTTCTTGGACTAATAGCCAAGTCACTGATTACATTGCTGCAAAATTTACTGCTGTAAATATTTAAATGTAATGTAATATTTAAGTGAGATTCCATTTGTAATCATATATTGAGTTCAGTGGCATTGAAAATAACAAGACAGGCATGGAGAACGCTATAGCGTTCGGGGTCTTGACTGACAGGGCGAGCGCAATACTCGTTCTTTTTTTGGTTCTACGTCATAGTAGTAGTAGTAGAGGAAGCAAAGAACGAGTAAAAATGACTTTTATGAAACTGCACATTTGCCGCACAAATTCGTGAACCTTGGGGGGGGGGGGGGGGGGGGGGGGGGGGGGGGGCAGGTCGACCAGGGCCGTCGGGTACTTTTGCCGACAGGGCCGTAGGGGTCCCAGACCGACACTGCATAATATTATTTCAGTTTCAATTAAGGGCCTCTTGTTGAGCTGTATGTACATTGCCAGCCCATTTTCAAAGATGCCAGGCCGGCCTTACTTGGCCTACTACTACACCCCCGCACCCCAGGAGCCCTATCACGTATCTTTTGGCGCTGCTACCGTTCGGTTTGGTAGGTACCCCTACCGAGAGGTTCTTTTACCGAGTCCGAGTGGCGGGGCGATCACGTACGACGTTCGGTAGTGGTTCGGTTCGGTTTCGGAGTTACCGAGGCGAGCTCGGGTGTTTTCGGCGGAGTTCGTGCAGCATTGCCGTTGTGCGCGGCAGTAGCCAATCAGAGCGAAGTGACCACTGACGCACCCGCTGGCTTCTGGAGCATGCCCTAATATATCTGCGCGGAGTTGTTTATGTTGTGAAATGTAGTTGTGTATTTTTGAAAAGTTTTTCTCTGTTTTGAAATACGACGCGAGCCCGAGAGGTTCAGGGTGGATTTAGACCGTGAAGCTCGACGGTGAAGCCGATGGCGCTCATCACTTGTTTTGGGTCCGTTCAACTGTTTTGGACACCGAAAGCGACCAAAAGCGACCGAAACAAATGACGAGCGCACGGAAGCGACCGAAACCGACCCAAAAACAAGTGATGGGCGCCTTCAAACGGTCGACCACACCCGCTAGGGTGCTCTGTCTGTTTCGCGCGAGCTGTTAACGCGCAAAGTATGAGCATTCAAACTCCAAAACAGGAATTACACCAATACGACGTAATGTAAGGCTATCCTCAGGTCCTCATCTCTGTGCGCCCCGTCTACGAGTGAGGTAAGGATGTGAAAAGAATTACCGAAAGCTGTAATAGCATGGGCAGGAACGGATTATGTTTTCTTTTTAAGTTCTCCAATGAACCCCGGCACTTGATAGAAGTTTAGGTTCTGAGGGCTGCAACCATCTTAACCACTCGCCAGTCTTCGCCAATGAATTCAAAAGTTCAATATATTTCAAGTAGAATTATGGATTAAGTTAAGCTGCGGGTTGGTCAAACATACTCAATATGTGAAAATGAATAGAAATGAGGACTCGACTCGAAGAAAGAAAGCATTTTCTACTGTCACTTTGAGCCAGATATGGTTTGTGACTTTCTCTTTAATTTCCCCGAGGAAATCTTTCTCAGACATTTGATGAACGTTTGGGATCTCAGGGCTGAAACTTCCACGCCAATCCAATCCAATAAATTAAACGTACAAAATATTTGAAGTAGAAGTATGGATTTAATTTTTGCTGCAGGATGGTATTACCACAGTATTACAAGACAGTTCAGAGGTGTTTCAGAAAACGTGCACAGCATACAGCAGAAAATTTACAACTCATACAATTAAAAATTCAATTAACAGAATCAAAATTCACTTGTGACATTTCAATGTGAAGTCATCAAAGTACACTGCCAAATTTACAACTTACAGTTCGAAACTGCATAAACTAATAGAACAGAATTACATCAGTACACCATAGCATTTCAGAGGTACCATACAGGACACATGTACAAGGGTACTACAACAGTAACTCGCCCCTTGGCTAAGCACTATGGGGCTTTAAAAGTGGCAAAAAAAAAGAGAGAACAAAGGAACAAGTGCTCAACAAGTATTATAAGGCCACATCATGCCTTAAAATTAGCAAAAAAAAATTCACAACAAGAAAACATTACTAGCCTGGCCCTGGCCTGGGCTCGGACACCACTATGACATGACAAAGTCACCAGAAAACAAGGACGATCACTGGCCCGTGCTGGGGCAGGAGTTGAACATGACAAAGTCTCAAAAAAAAGGGAAAAAAACGACCATTTATGCGCTTGGTATTGCAGCACATTACCATGTGAAAACACACAAAAAAAAATAGAAGAAAAGAACAATCACTGGTTCGTGCTGGGGTGCAGAAGTTAGAACATGACAAGGTCACCAAAAAAGGGAGAAAAACCACAATTTTGCCTTTGCCATTGCAGCACTTAAACATGAGAAAACTCACAAGAAACAGAACAAAAAAAGACCAAGTATTTTTGCGCTTGGCATTGCAGCACAAACACACGTGAAGACACGCGCAAAAAAAAACAAAAAAACAACCATTTATGCGCCTGGCATTGCAGCACATTGAAATGTGAAAACACACAAAAAAAAATAGAAAAAAAGAACAATCACTGGCCCGTGCTGGGGCAGACGTGAAACACACGCAAAAAAAATGGAAAAAAAAACATCACTGGCCTATGGTGGGGCAGAGGTCCAACATGACAAAGTCACAAAAAAAAAAAGAAAAAAAAAACACATTTTTGCCCTTCTTTGGGCAGCACTTTGTCACAAAAAGTCATCAAGGAAAAAAAGAAAAAAAAACACACAATTTTGCCCTCGCTGGGGCAGCACTTTGAGTAAAAAAAAAAAAAAAACTTGAAGGGGCCCTTGGCTGGGGCAGCACTTTGAAATAATTTAAAAAAAAGGAAAAAAAAAACACACAGGGGCTCTAGGCCGGGGGATCCTCCCCAGCGTCCTGATGCGGAGCATCAGCGGGCACAGGAGGGTGCTCCTGGCCTTGACGCTGCCGGTACCGCTGGAGCAGCACGGGGCCTTGCCGCCTGACAATGTCCTGCATTAAATCTTGCAGCTCGAAGGCCACCTCTTCGGGGTACCTCCCCAGGCGGGCCGCCATGTTGACCGCCCAGCCCATGTTTTGGTCCTGCGGCTGGACAGGCCGCCGGTTCAGCTCCTGGATGATGGCATCCTCCAGGGCGCCCTCCAGCCGGTCGTTGGCCCGCCTTGCGATGGCCCTTCCGCCCCTTCCCCCTGCAGGGACAGCCGCAGCAGCAGCTGCGACATCCACTACAGGAAGACGGCGGGGCCCTCCACGGTCAACAGCAGGACCTCTGCCGCGCGCAGGAGCACGGCCACCGCCACGGGGTGCTGCAGGCTGCTGCGCTGCAGGCTGTTCGTCGGCGGGGACTGCGTCGGCGGGGACTGCGTCGGCGGGGACTTCGTCGAGGACGTCGCCGTCGTCGTCGCCGTCAACATTGGGGCGTCGACGCTCCTCCCGCAGACGGTCCCGCTCGGCGTACCCCTGCTGCAGCAGCCCCTGCCGGTACTCCGCCCTGTCGACCCTCTCCACGTCGACTGCTGCAGCGCCATCCTGGTCCACCGGGGCTGGAGGCGGTACGGGGAGGCGCACAGCCAGCCTCACCGGTGCAGCAGGTGGACGCGGTGCGGGGTGAGGTGGAGCCCGCACTGCAGCAGCAGCAGGAGGTCCAGGGAGGCGTGGAGCAGGAGGTCCAGGGAGGCGTGGAGCAGGAGGTCCAGGGAGGCGTGGACGGATGACGGGGAAAGGCACAGCCCTGAAACGCTGCAGGCCGGTCGGCGTGCGGACCACCACCATCCGCGCCTGTCCCGTCGCAGAGGCAGCCGGCGGCCGCACCGTCCCGGAAGGCCCCGCGCCTCCAACGACGGCGATGCCGTCCGCTCGGCGCTTCACCGCCGGCGCTGGCGCCACCCTGACGACGGACACTTCGTCCATCCGTGCCGGATCCACGGCAACCACTTTGGGCTGCTGCAGTCCGGCCGGCGCGTCCCCCAGCACCACGTCCTGCGAGGCAGCCACGAACAACGCTTCCGCATCGTCCTGTAAACAAAACAACGCACCCATTAGATCCCGTACGGCAATACAGTATTCCGGAGAAGCGCAAAACGGAAGTAAGAAGTGGGGGACAAGAAAACAGGAAGGAGTTTGGTTGTCAAAACGAAACGCATTTTACTCACCCCAGCTGACACAGTCGACGAGCCGTCGTCGTCGTCCGGCCCCATGGTGCTCTCCAGCTCCTCGTCGCCCTCGCCGTCGTTGAGGAACGACAGCTCCGCGGCGAACTTAGGAGGGTCCGGCACCTCGTCGGCACCCATGCCGCTCCTGCGCAAGGCATGGCGGCGCATGGCTTGCCGGAAGTTCGTTCGAACCCGCAGCCATTGGGCTTTGCATTCTTGCGCTGATGGTAAAAAATAGACACTTCAATTGGGGCTCACACGCGCCACGTTGGAATGGACAGGGGCCACAGCACTATACTCACGTGTGTCGCGCAACAACGCCCCAATCTCGGCCCAAGCCTGCTCCTTCTTCGCCTTTGACTTATATCCGCCAAATTGCGGATTCCACAACAGCGGACGCTTCTTCACCAGGGCTATCAGCGACACCAGCCACTGCTCCTCAGCAGCCTCCAACGCGGTGGCCATCGCGACGATGCGTTCACCACGAGTGACGACTTGATAGTGACTTTGTTTGGCGACGAATGGGACCAGGAAGGGTGCGTAAGGAAAAGGTGTTGCGTTGCGTTCGAGAGTGGCGTGGGGCGGAGCAGGGCGGGGCGGGGCGGCAGGCCACTGCTGACCAGAGTGCGGGTCAGTGGCAAGGCATGCAGTGTAATAATCGCAATTCGGTTCTTCGCACTGTGCCGAGACAAACTCGGTTTTACGGGTTTAGCCGTTGCTATAGCAAATTAAATGAGAGCAGCGCCTAATTTCACAGGGCGTTCCCTCGTAGATGGAGAGGGGCGGGGGGGGGGGGGGGAGCAGTGGCCGGCCGTTCTGCGGTCGGGACTGCCACCGTCTGGGATACATCCGAGTCGTTCCGGCCTGTGCTGGGATGAGAGCGCCTCGGACGTATCCGCTTGTACCCTACCCAGCCCAGCTCCCCGCCTGCTTAGCTGCAGCGGGGGCCGGGCCGGTAGAGCTGACGTGAACTTGATTCGGATCCGGATGTGGACGGCCACTGGGGTCGGTCTGCCGCCCCGCTGGGGGTCCTGGGTACAGGCGGGGGCCTGGATGCGGTGTGTGGACACGAGAGTCGACAGGCCGGTGGCCGTTCTCGGGGAACAACGGCCCCCTGAGCGCCTCCTGGGCGTATCCCCGTATCCCCGACGTATCACTTCCAGTCGACAGGCACATCCTTTTGAAGGCTCGGGGGGGGGGGGGGGGGGGCAACAACAGCAGCAGCTGCGTGCGTTCGGGGCGCACAATTGCAGTGCCCAGGCCAGGTTCCTGGACTTCCCCGTGCAAATGTGGGGCTAGGGGGGGGGGGGGCTTTGGCACTCGCGGATGCCTCGGGTGATTGGTGGGTCCTCAACTCTGGGCTAACATGGGGAAAAGGGGAGGGGGAAGGGTGATCGTTTGGCCTCATGCGATGCTAATTCAGATGCTGTCTAAAACGTTTACAAATCCGTGCCATCTGCCTTGTCTTCAATAAATCAAGATTTCCGATACATTATCAAAATATCCCAGGGAAGTACCACCTATCTATTTCGACAAATTCAAGCTCCGGAAGTAGGGGTTCGTATGTCATGGGGGCTTTCCCTCCAAAGAGTCAAGCTTTGCGTACCCAGGCCACAAAGCGCCCAAGTGGGCTATGCTAGGGAAAGGCACGACTGGGGGACGCGTTTTGTCCCCACGGCCACAGTTCCTAACGCCGACATGTGGCAACGTTGCCTCCGGATCTCCGCCGCCCTCACCCCGACCCTCATACCCCTTTCACCCACCCCTTTCCCCGTTGTTTTCTTGCGTGGTTGGGACCGTCGAATCGGTCATTCTCGCATCGGTTCTGAAGCACTACATTGCTCTCTCATCATGGTGGTGAGCAGGTGGCTTGCGCGCCTTGCGCTGATTCAGTCGCTGTTGCAAAGAAAGCGTTTTCACGAAACCCACATCGAGGTTCCACAGTTCTTCGGAGGTGAGTAGTCAGATCGTGGGTTCTTGTCGCGGTGGTTGTGGTGCTTGTTTGTGTGCACCACATGGTGACCGTCCAAGTCCTCGGCCTAATCTCTCCTGCCATAGCAGACCACGACCTTCGCCTGCGGAGGCTCTTGCTCATGCGGCTGGTGCAGTTCCGGACCCGGCGTCTGGCCGCCCTTCGTCTGCGACGTCCCCGTCGTTGGCGGAGGCGCCCGACCTGGCGCAACCGGATGCAGCACGGCGCGTGGCGCATCACTGTCAACACCATGCTGCAGGAGGACCCGGAGGTGTTTTTCTCGTACTTCCGGATGACGCCGCCGGTCTTCCAGGAGCTGCTCGCTCGTCTGGCTCCTCGCCTTCAGCGCGTTCGCCAATTTGGCTACCTGCCGCCCGGCGAACGGTTGGCCCTGACACTTCAGTGAGTACCGCCATGTGCTGGTGAATGTGCCCCTCGCACGACCCCTGTGGAGCTCACGTTTTCAATGGCTTCTGCTATCTTTTGCAGTTACCTGGCGTCAGGGTCATACATGAAGTTCGCGGGGGCGTTCTTCTGTGTGCCGGCCAGCACGACCTCCGTGGTGATTCGGGAGACGTGCGAAGTCATCCGGGACGAGCTGCGTCCGGAAATGTTCCCGCCGCTCACCGAGGAACGTCTGGCGCAGATCATGGGGGAGTTCTGGCAGGAGTGGCAGTTTCCGAATTGCATTGGTGCTTTGGACGGGCGTCACTGCATCGTGCAGGTAAGGAAAGGGCAACGCCTCTCTTCCCACCGCCCCCCCCCTCCTCCCCGTTTTAAACACGTGGACCAGTTTCCCCGCTTTTCTTTCATTGGCTTTCAGCTGCCCGAACTGTCCTTGTCCCCTAAGCCCGCGCATCGATTGAAATCTCATGGTGACAATTGTTGTTCCAGAACTTTCCTGGTGGGGCCAGTGACTGGTTTAACTACAAGGAGAGCTTCAGTATGGTCATGATGGCAATGTGCGACGCCAAGTACCGGCTCACCCATGTTGATGTGGGAGGGCGCGGTCGGCGCAGCGACGGCGGTCTTTGGGACCTGTCCCCGCTGCGGAGGGCCATTGACGATGGCACGCAGCCGCTGCCTCCGCCGTCCCAGCTGCCTGGCGGGTGGGCGACTGTGCCGCCAGTCATAGTGGCTGATGCGGCCTTCCCCATCGGCCCGCACCTGATGAAGCCGTTCGGCGGCAATTTCCTGCCAGATGAAAAAATCATTTTCAACTATCGGTAAGATTATTTGAAATCGGTGCAAAGAAGGGCACGGGAATCGACACGCCCTCCGAATTCTCGGCTGTATTTAAGTGCATCTAACTTACCTGTATCTTGGCACTTGCAGATTATCCAGAGCGCGGAGGATGATCGAGGCCGTTTTCGGCATCTTGTCAGCGCGGTGGCGGGTCCTGCGGAGGGCGTTTGTGGCGAGCCAGAGGACTGCCAGGGCCGTCATCTGGGCTTGCTGCTGCCTCCACAACCTCCTCATCCTCAGCGAGGAGAACGTCCCCGAACACCAGCGGTGGTACGCTCCTCCTGACCTGAGGAACGCCCAGGAGTTCGAGGACGACGACCAGCTGCCTCGGTTCAGGGAGGAAGAGTTCGAGGATGAGGATGGAGAAGCCATCCGAGAACTATTCGTGGACTTCTTCCTGGGCCCTGGAAGTGTTCCTTGGCAGTGGGAGCATCTTCTGAATCCTTAGTTGTGTTTCTTTTTTTTTTGTGTGTGTGATTGGTCGTGTTTCAACTGCTGCCCAAGCAAGGCCCGCTAAGTGTTCTTTTTTTTCCTTGTTTTTTTCTTTTACTTTTGTCTTGACAAAGTGCTGCCCAAAGAAGGGCAAAAATGTGTTTTTTTTTCTTTTTTTTTTGTGACTTTGTCATGTTGGACCTCTGCCCCACCATAGGCCAGTGATGTTTTTTTTTCCTTTTTTTTTTTTGCGTGTTTCACGTCTGCCCCAGCACGGGCCAGTGATTGTTCTTTTTTTCTATTTTTTTTTGTGTGTTTTCACATTTCAATGTGCTGCAATGCCAGGCGCATAAATGGTTGTTTTTTTTTTTTTTTTTTTGCGCGTGTCTTCACGTGTGTTTGTGCTGCAATGCCAAGCGCAAAAATACTTGGTCTTTTTTTGTTCTGTTTCTTGTGAGTTTTCTCATGTTTAAGTGCTGCAATGGCAAAGGCAAAATTGTGGTTTTTCTCCCTTTTTTGGTGACCTTGTCATGTTCTAACTTCTGCACCCCAGCACGAACCAGTGATTGTTCTTTTCTTCTATTTTTTTTTTGTGTGTTTTCACATGGTAATGTGCTGCAATACCAAGCGCATAAATGGTCGTTTTTTTCCTTTTTTTTGAGACTTTGTCATGTTCAACTCCTGCCCCAGCACGGGCCAGTGATCGTCCTTGTTTTCTGGTGACTTTGTCATGTCATAGTGGTGTCCGAGCCCAGGCCAGGGCCAGGCTAGTAATGTTTTCTTGTTGTGAATTTTTTTTTGCTAATTTTAAGGCATGATGTGGCCTTATAATACTTGTTGAGCACTTGTTCCTTTGTTCTCTCTTTTTCTTTGCCACTTTTAAAGCCCCATAGTGCTTAGCCAAGGGGCGAGTTACTGTTGTAGTACCCTTGTACATGTGTCCTGTATGGTACCTCTGAAATGCTATGGTGTACTGATGTAATTCTGTTCTATTAGTTTATGCAGTTTCGAACTGTAAGTTGTAAATTTGGCAGTGTACTTTGATGACTTCACATTGAAATGTCACAAGTGAATTTTGATTCTGTTAATTGAATTTTTAATTGTATGAGTTGTAAATTTTCTGCTGTATGCTGTGCACGTTTTCTGAAACACCTCTGAACTGTCTTGTAATACTGTGGTAATACCATCCTGCAGCAAAAATTAAATCCATACTTCTACTTCAAATATTTTGTACGTTTAATTTATTGGATTGGATTGGCGTGGAAGTTTCAGCCCTGAGATCCCAAACGTTCATCAAATGTCTGAGAAAGATTTCCTCGGGGAAATTAAAGAGAAAGTCACAAACCATATCTGGCTCAAAGTGACAGTAGAAAATGCCGTCTTTCTTGGAGTCGAGTCCTCATTTCTATTTATTTTTACACATTGAGTATTTTTGACCGACCTTTAGCATTAATTGATCCATAATTCTGCTTGAAATATTGTGCACCTAAACCTTTTAAGTGCCGTGGTGAAATATTTCCATCAAGAAATTGAATGAAAAATACAATAAAACAGAAAGCACCTCTGGCCAGTGAAAAATGAGGCCAACTGCTCAAAGTATTAAAAGTTACTATTTCGCGCAAATCGACCTCAGTTCTCTAAGTCTATGCAAATCGTCTAAGAGCAACGATGGGAGCAGTTAGGCTCCGACCTGCTTTGAATTTTGTCCGCGCTATTCATTTGTTCGGTGTCCAGGTCTTCTTTTGTTCGGTGTCTGCGTCTTCGTTTGTTCGCACCGTCGCCAGCCTGATGCTCGGTCGCTTGTCACTTGTCACCGTACAACTGCATGGTTTGAAATTTGGTGCGCGTTTGGCATTTGTTCGCACCGCATCGACTTCGCCAACTACACGAACGGACCCAAAACAAGTGATGAGCGCCATCGGCTACCGTCGAGCTTCACGGTCTAAATCCACCCTAACTAAAGACGGTGCATCTCACGAGCACGACACTGCTCTCGCAGACGTCGCAGCAAAACTTGAACTACATCCATGACAACTGCAAATGTTCAACAAATTAAAGTCACCTGTTGACATCGTCCTAACCTCAAAGACCGGTACTTAGGAAACGCAACTAGCTTTTCAGGGAACACTTGTGAGCCTCTTGAAGCGTGAAACAAAACTAGTTTCAACAGCAATCGGACCAGCAAAGGTTTTAATAAACGCATCACTTTTGACGGTTACAATTTAAAGAATACCTGAATCGGCAAGGTTTACCGAGACCTCAGACACTCTCGGTAAAACTACCGATGATTCGGGGTGAATACCGTACGGTACAGCCGCTCGAAAGCGTACGTGATAACCCTTTCGGTAACCGGACCGAAAATGACGTCACTACCGAGGCAAGACAACCGAACCGCGCGGTAAGAGCGGTACATGATAGGGCTCCAGAGGAGGGCAGGAGCGCAGGAAAGAGCCCCATCGCCGTTTATGGGCCGTACCGGCGCGATACGCCGTCTGTCCCGTGCAACAGGCAGCCCCCACCGTAAGTCAAATCCTGAGCTTCAGCTGCGGGTACTCATTGATATTTTTAAAACAACTAACCGAGGCACCCATTGGAGTCAACCAAGGTACAGTTACAATGTTTTAATAACGTATGGATGAGTAGTTCACATACCAAAGTCGACCGGGCGACCCCCCCCCCCCCCCCCCCCCCCCCACGGCTCAGCCGCCCCGGAATTTTTTTTGGCGAGCGCAGCGAGCCCTTCTTAAGGTTTAGAGCAAACCTGTATATTTCTCCCGGAGGGATTATGTTTGCTGGTCGCAAGTGAAGTGACCGGTGCCAGCCCGGCCGGCAACAAACACTTTGGATTGCGTCTACATAAGGCTAGTCAACGGCGCGTCGCGGCCCGTTTCGGCGTAGCGTACCTGCAGCAGCGCAGCGTGAGCCGTGAGCGTGTCGGAGCTTCGCTGTGCTTCGGCCGCCGCATTGTTGATTGTTGGCCCCTCCCCTTCTCCTCTCACCGCGCGCTTCATCCCAGCTGGGCGCTGCATTGCCGCCGTGCCTGCCGCCTGCCCTTGCCTACGCGGTCGGTGGTCGCCTCCGCGTCCTTTGCTGTTTCGTGTTTGAGTTGAGATCCGCTCTTGCTGCTCAATAACTTAATGACAATGGGTAATGATACTGGGCAGTGGCGTACCAGTATCGGGAGGTACGCTGCCGTAAGCGGAAGCGGTTCGCGAGGGCGTTCAGAAGACGAAGATCAAGATCCGGCTGATGTACGGAAGGCAATTGACCAAGGTTAGCTTATGTCGGAGTTTAGCGGCGTCATGGAACGCAAGTGGAGGATTGAAAAGGAAATGCGGGTTTTTACATCGTTTTTTTTTCTTTCTTGCATTTCTTTAGTCTCATGTGTGTGGCCCTCATACTGCTGCCGAAGAATAGGTCTCAGCGTTGGCAGTGCTTTAATGGACTGGTGTGCAGGCTGCTGCTACTTGCAGCAGGAGTGGAACCCAATCCAGGACCCAGTTCGCAGGTAAGGGATCTCGTCGCTGTTCGCGGTTGCATCGGTCACGCCTGGTTATGATGTGCGCGCGGCGGCCAACCCTAACCTCAAAAAAAAAACACAAATTTCCATTGATCAAAAATGCGATACAAATCGAAAATAGTTGCCACCGCGCGTGATTCTACGTTTACAAAGTAGTTGATCCTCAAAATTTGAAGTTTTCCTATGAACGATAAGTCGGCGAACACATGTCCACCCGAACCAACATGCGGCATCGGACTATAAGCCCGGCTCCTGCCCTAGATAAAGAAGCGAGTCGGGACGGGCTAAAAAGCATGTTATGTGATTGCCATACTTACCTTAAATTAAATCAGTGGCATTTGGTTGTGGTGGCTTTTGGTTCTCAGTAAAATTGTCATGATGCTTTGTTTAGTGTACATTTCACCACAGTGATGTCTTTCACAGTCATGGAGCACATAACATGAACAGTACAGAGCAAATTGTTTATTATCTGTTGCAGCAGCACACGGGGGGAAGCCCCGAATCGGTCAGTGGGCCGAGGGTGGGCTAACCATGGTGGCTGGTGGCCCTGCTGAAACGAATGGAAAGGGCGCCTGCTGGGTCAAACGTACCAAATGGCTTCATAATATTATGTGGCATTAATGCCATTATGACTGTTAGTACCATTGAGTCAATGTTTTCCTTTTTAACGCTTTGCTATTTCAACGACACAAAAATATCGAGCATAGCATATTATAACAAATTCTTTTAAAAACTGACCACCTTGGTTACTCACAAGACAGTCAGTACTAATTTTTTTTCTATAATATTAGGGCTTATTTATTTGTTCGTGGACAGTTATATTATCTGTAATGTACATTTATACTGACAGTCCAATGAAGCTAATGCTATACTGAGATACGGAAGTACAACTGACAGTCTTACAATTCTGCAAATAATATACGTTCGCATATACCGCTGTAACTTGTAAGTGTATGACAAGAAGATGGGCATCTCAATACTGTCCGAGAATAGCATATTTTTCTGCATCATTCCTTTCCTTATTCCTTAACTACTGTGCCATACTCATACATACTTGCAACTTTCTAGTAATGCTTGCCAAGATTTTTGACCACGACCTCAATATTTTGTTTTTTTAATGCTTTGCAGCAATTGACCAGATGGATCTATGGACGGGTTACACCTGTCGCCCCGTGGCTCGTTTAAGACCTTCTGCAGAATCCACGTGCAGCCGGCGAGGCGAGGCACCAAGAGAAGATGAACCAAAAATGGAGGAGTTCTAATGCTGAAGATTTCCTGGTTGATTTGTTAATTTGTTTTTGTGTGGTACTCATTCTCAGTAAGCATCATTTAAAAAATTAATGGACAATATTTAAATCATGTAATGTGTGCTGCTTTTGTATTGTATTGTTTATTTTGGTCAAATTACATAAGTCTCTGCACATTGCGCAGGCTAGACCAAGTCAAAAGATCTTTTATTTTCCCCCTTTGCTATTAACCTAATGCATAAATACAAACAGACATAAACATGTTAAAAGTATACGGATTTCTCTATAGAAAATAATAATTAATGAACAAAAATTAACACAATTAGTTCAATTAGAGGCACAGCAGTCTTTCAGTCTTCTTATGAGCCTTCTTAGCCCTACCCAGTGTCCAGTTCCTCCAATAAGGTCAGCAAAATGTGGCTTTCTTCGGCAGTTGCGGCCTGCTCGCACCCACGATACACGCTGAGACACAACTCAATTAGCGCTTTTTTTTTCAGTGCGGCAGCAGCTGGACTGAAACACCTGCTTCAACACCATTTCAAAGAGAACAGATAGAGTGGGGAAGTGGGCACGCAGGGCACGAGAATAGGACTTGCCGGACATCACCTGGGGAATCGAATTTTTGGCATACACTGTACATCAGACGTCCTCGATTCCACTGCCTGACATAGGCTTGCCAATGGAGCCCATTACTGACATGTGAAAGTGGAAGCCACCTAAACGCGGTATGATAGAGCGCAAGGGACTTCCCTCAGGCGGAGCTTACACAATGTCGACGGCCTTCCAAACTAAGGGCTGATCAAATGTTACGGGGACCGCATGCTGGCTCATATAACCATTCCAAGCCGGAATAATTTTTGGCAATCCAGAAGTCCCAACTAGCCACATGCTATCCGATTTACGAGCCTTGGTCACACAGGTGGCTTCATCAAAATTAGACAAGATCGGCTCCGGACGCAGATCCATTACGGTTATCTTGCTGAAGCCAGGCTCCCGAGGGCTGCTATAATTCTGAAGTGGAATGATCCCATAGTGCGAAAGCAAAATTCGCTTTTCTCCTTGGAGCACCCTAGGAATGGGACCCTGAGTTGGCACACCTGTCTTTGGAGTGGCATACTGCATACCCCTCATGCTTGGAACGTATCATGCCCAGTGGTGGTCGAAATGTCAAAATCGAAATTTTGAAGGCGAATTGGATGTATGCCTCTGGATCGACGTCGAAATTCGAACTTCTTGTACCGTATCGTAGCTGCAGCTCGAGCCCATTCTGTAAAGAACGTCAGCTGAGGTTTTCGATGCAAATTTTCGATGCGCCCAGACAATGAGTCCGAGATGCTGGGGAGAAAGAAAGAAATTCGGCCGAGTTGCTGCAATTATGGAATGGGCGGTGACATTTCAGGTACGAATTGTTCTCTCAATTCCGGTTCCTTTCTTGCGCTTCATTGTTATCGTGTGAAGTAGCTCTGTAAGTATATCGGGCAAGAGGGGAGCTCCACCTTTGATATGCGGTGCGGTAGGGAAAAAATCAAGGTCGGGCACCATAGATTCGATCTCCGAGCGAATGATTTCTCCTGCCTTTTGGCATACACGCAGCCAGTCTTCCTTCTCATCCTTGTTTCTGGCTGCGTTCCACTCTTCCCCAAGCTGGTCAAATCGTTCTCCCCGGTAGCAAAGTAGAGGCGACCTGCCTGGCAGCTCCACTACTATAAGCTTGTCTGTGTACTTATCTTTTAAAACCCGACTTGCGTGTTTGTAGCTGTACAGTCCCGAGAAAGATGCTGGCAGGAACGCGAAAAGTTCAGCCATGGTCAGCCAATGTTGCAGTTGACTGCACAGCTCATCAAATGCCTCCATTTTGGAAGTATCCCGTGGACGCCCGCGTCCCCGTCCACGCCCGATCCCGAGCTACGTCAAAATTAAACCAGAAATATTATAAAGAATGCCAAAACCCAACAGAAAAAAAATGTCGAGTATTAGAACCCACGACCTTTGCGGCAATCTAGTCACATTGTCACCATTGCCCTTGGAGCTGGAATGCGTGACGGAGTGCCCTCAGCTGGTGATGTTGCTGATCTTTTCGGTGTGCTTTTAGGGCCATGGACGGTGAGGGGGTTGAAGGGGAAGGGGTTGCCGGACAAGATCCAGGGGCAGAGAACTGGGAAAATCCGACAGGGGAGAATAGGGGCTGTGACCTAGAAAAAAAAATTCCAGCGCTTACAGCACTGAGTCGCCCTCGTTAACTGAACGATGACTCTGAATAACAAATTGTGAATCACAACTTGGGATATTTAAGCTTAGACAAAAATAAAAGGAAAAACGGAAAGTTCTGACATTCGAACCGGCGACCCGCCCCACGGTGGACCGGTCTATTAGACCGCGCAACCAAGCCGACATTGTTACGAGGCTACGCGTGGCGGACCTACCAGGAAACTGCTGAAAACGACAACTGTATTTTTTCCCCGCAAAAACCCGAACTATTTCAAACCAACAAAACCTGCCTTTATAAACCTCTATATGTTAAGAGGCGCTACGCAAACTAAACGTTTACCTTCAAAGGTAAAAATATAAAGAAAATCGGGTACAGCATGGGACTTTGAAACCCTCTTCGCCTCTTCGCGAGCTGCTTTTATAACGTAAACTTCTACAAAAATGCTGAGAGACTAGTCATCTAAACTCAGTATGTGCAAAATACACCGGAGAAGGTTTATCATAAGATTAACATGCTGTAAAAAAAGAATTACATACTTTTTGTTTTTGTTTTTCAGCGGTTTCCTAGTATATTCAGTTTTATCTCACAGACTCCGCCAAAATCATCTCCAGTTACCAACGTCGTAGAAACTCGCTAGTACGCTCAAAAGACTCGTCTTGGCGAGTACATTAAGGGACATATCTCAAAACTTGCGATTTCGACCCTGTTTAGAAGTTTGTTTTTTGCGGTATGGTTTTTTTTGGGGGGGGGGGGTATTTTCGCAACCAACGGAACTATCATTGCGTAAATGCCGCCAAATGGACTCAGGTGGTAAAAAGTACCTCTTTTGGCCCCTTTCATGCAATATAAAACACCGAGAACACACAAAATATTTTCGGCGCACTTTTGCCTACATTGTCCCACTGTGCGTTGTCCGTGAAGTTGGGTCCCATCATGATGTTGCTAATCAAGTCGTTCGCGCGTTGCCTCTCTCATGGCGTAAAGTCCAGGTATTGATAAGGGTACACGCGTTGGTCTTGGTTCGCGGGCTCTTGAGGAGGAGGTTGCAACGCGGGCGCAGGCTGCGGCGGCGCCATCTAGCCCTTTTCATGCCGCTTAAAACACTCAGAACGCACAAAATATTTTTGGCGCATTTTTGCCTTTTTTGTCCCACCGTCAAATGGCGCGGGCAGAGCGACGGGCCACTCGCCGTCGGCCTGCTGCCAGGGGTGATGTTGCTGCCGGCGTTGGCCATGAGAGAAGGGCGGCCCTGGAGAAGAAGCTCTGAGGGCCTTAAACCCCGCCCCGATGACTTTTGCAGCAGTTTGTGAGCGTAAAAATGGTCATATTACGATTCGGATGCGCACATCGTACTGCCGAAACTCTACCGAATCCGGAGATGTGCCGCTTATTGCCGTGCGGTCACTAGACCCAGCGCGCTTCCACAGCAATGTTTGAAATTCCCCGCGGCGGAGCCTCCGTGCGGGCTGGCCTGGCTGTCCCGGCGGCGGGCGGCTGGCGGCGGCGGGGCGGCAGTGACGCGCTACTGCGCATGCGCGCGCGATGCTCCGCTGTTCGCTCTTGTTTACGAATATCAAGCAGCCGACAAAACAACGTGGGCCAGGCGGACTAAGGAGTTTTATCACGAGAACGCTATCCGTATGAATTGGATATTTTAGAAGATTAAATCAGGCGTAAACTGAGATCTTTTCATCTTAGTGGTGGTGGTTAGTTCGATTTTATCATTTTGTGTTCGTGTGTTGAAGTGGTGAAAGTCTCTGTTCGCGCTAATCTTAAATCGTGTCATTAGACAGTAACTTGCTGCAGGAATTGGTTACTCGCACAGTTTTCACTGTGAGCTAAAATATGCCGAGGTGCTCCACCAGGAAACGGTTGTATCATGAGAAAGGATCTAGAAGAAAGAAATCTTTAAAAAAAGTTGCAGATGTGAACGTAGAAGTTCAGGCGGTTGAGGTAAGCCTCGAACCTGCACCTAACTTCAAGTTGTACACTGTATGAGATTTATTTTGGAAAAATATTGACTTATGC
Source organism: Odontothrips loti (assembly GCA_038380765.1). NCBI lineage: Eukaryota > Metazoa > Arthropoda > Insecta > Thysanoptera > Thripidae > Odontothrips > Odontothrips loti. The sequence goes on from CM076253.1 coordinate 2,149,326, forward strand.
GTTTCATAATAGGATGGTTTTGACCATCACGTGTGTGACTCACCAACCGGCGATCGGAATGATGGTACTGGGGATTCATTTCCACCTCTAACCAACACTTCTGAGGTAAACCTTTTTTTCCCTCAAATTGAATAAGGAAACAATGTACTTCTTGCCACAATATAACCCATTTTTTTTTCTTTCAGCCTCCTTCTGTTAATGACTACCTCTCTTCTTCTGGTCCACATTATGAAACAAGTAGGACTCATCAAACTACATGTGAGGATGAAGGAAACCATGAAGGGACCGTTGGATTTTCTTTTCATGAAGAGCAGGATGAACCTGAACTTCCTTTATCTGAACTCCTGCTTGAAGTTAAAAGCAAAGTAGATTTTTTTCTCCATAATCATTGGATATCTGTTGTAGATAGGGAGAAGATTTATGTGATGTGCTTGTCTGTTCAGAGCAACAAGACTGTACAGAGAACAATTGAATTTTATCCTGGGGGTCAAGTTGATGTGTACGTTCATTGTCAGAAAATATCAAGTGATAAATTAACTGAAAATGTGGAGCCATTTCTTTTTCTAGAACCCGGTACTGTCAATGATTTTGTAGACAGGATAGTTTGCATAGTGAACAAATTCATGGATGTGGAGGTGTGCAGCGGATTTGATGATGATCAAAAGTATGTTGAAGTTTGGCCATCCTGTCCTTATGGTAAAATTGATGAAAGCCCTTACAGAGAGTGTCGTTATGTTCAGTCTTTTAGATCTTTATCCTGTTTAAGAGGTGTCAGCAAATTTAAATGGCGATGCACAGAGTGTACAAAAAAGAGCAAACGCAGCAGCAATGGAACAACGCAGCAAGTTTACAGCCAATATACATCTGACCAAAGAGCAGTCACTGAAGAAGCTGAGCGAACTTCGAAAGAAACTTGACTCTACAAAGAAGAAACTCACCCGTGTCCATCAACGTATGCAAGAAGTTATAAAGAGACAAAGTATTTCAGTTGACCACGAAGTCTCTCATGATTTTTCTCAACTTCTAAATAGTGGTGACATAACCCCTGCTCAGTCAGTTTTCCTGCAGCAGCAAGTTAAAGCGTCTCAAGTCAAGAATGCTTGTGGGATGCGCTGGTACCCCACAATGGTGAGGCTTGCACTTTCCATACATCTAACTTCACCCGCTGCCTACAACCTTCTGCGTGATACTGGCATGGTACGCCTCCCATCAGCTCGTACACTCTTTGACTACTCACATGCTAAACCAATAGAAGAGGGCATTGATAAGGTGGTGGTCGAGAAGTTATCTGAACGGGTATTGAAGATGTCAAATGAAGTGAATGCCAAGACCCAAAAAAAAAAGAGCGGCATAAAATATATCATGTGTTAATGGGCGATGAAATGCATATTTCCCAAAATCTTATTTTCCAGAAATCTTCCGGCGAACTGATCGGCTTCACATCTTTGGATGATGTAGATAAAGAAGTGAAAGTACTCGAGCAGTGCATTGATAATTCTGAAAAAGATTGTGAAGAAACAATTGCCACCAAAAAATGGTGTATATGGTGAAAGGGGTGAGTAATGGTGTGAAGGTGGTTGCTACATATCCAGTGGGTAATATGTCAGCCGTTCAGATGAAGAAGTGGACTTGGCAGGTGATAGGGGCTCTAGAGAGGAGTGGCATAGCTATCGTGGCTTTTGTTTGTGATGGTTCATCAATAAACCGAGCATTTATTAAATCCCATGTACCAGCCGACAAACACCCCAGTGATATTGTATTCAGCACAGTGAACAAGTGTGCTCGAAGTAGGAAAATCTATTTGCTATCTGATGTTCCACACCTACTCAAAACTATCAGGAATTGCTTTCTGAACTCAAGGTGGGACAAAAAAAAGAGTAGGCGAAGAATGATGAAAAACAACAGCAGGATATCATGGGATTTTATTATTAAAAACTTTACCAGGAAAAGCGTGGAAAGACTCTAAGGAAATCTTATAAATTGAGTCCGATGAACGTTTATCCAGACAGTTATGCACGCATGAAAGTGAAGTATGCTGGACCGGTTTTGATCAAAACTGTCTCTCAGGACCTTATTGACCAAGGTTGGCCTGAGGCAGTAGAGACGGCAAGATTTATTTTAAAAGTAATTGACTGGTTCGATTGCCTGAACGGCGCCCACTCTTCAATGGCCAAAAAGACAAGAAATGAAAACCTTGCCCCTTATACAACTGTAAATGACAAACGTTTTGATCTACTGCTGGATTTCCTCAGTTATTTGGATGAATGGAGAGCTGAAGCCACTCACCCTCATCTTGCTGGTGCTGCAAATACTACACTTAATTCTACAAGAGCTTCTATATTTGGTGGTTTAGATGAAAGTGAAATTGATGAAGGTGGTGCACCAGAGGGAGAAGAAACTCATGCAAGCCTACGGCAACTGAGCAAACAAACTTTAGATGGAATCAAAATGACCACCTTGGCATTTAAGCCCTTGGTTGAATTCCTTCTGGGTGAAGGGGTTTCATTTATTTATGCCAGGGTATTCGCACAGGACCCACTGGAGCAACACTTCAGTAAAATTAGAGCGGGCCAGGGAGGGAGTAACAACCCTAATCTGGGACAAGCTTAAGCGCAACAGAGCTTTGGAAGTTATAGGAGAAATGGGAATGAAGAGGAGAAAGGGGAATTCTGGTGAATGTTTTTCAGTTGTTGAAGTTACTGAAAGTAGACTTCCCAAGCTGAAGGGAAGCCGAAAGCCAAAAATTTTGTAGTCTTTTAATGTCTGAGTAACCTCTTGCTTTATTTCTGAACTTTATTTCAGTTGATAGGTAATTTGCTGTGGTTAAAGGCTCCCGAAATGTGATTGCATTAAAAGTAATATTTCCACATTTATGAAAAGATAAGTGTCATTTATTTGTAAAGAAATAATATCAGTACAAACAAGGACAGTAAAAAGGCACAGTTGTTAATTGTAGTTTGACAAACTCCTATTTTTACAATGAAAAGTATAATTCTAGAAATAAAAGTCTTTATTAAAACTTACTCAAGTACTGGACTACCTTGTGTGAACAGTTTTCCTCTACCTCAAAACCATCTCAAAAGCAGTAACCATCATGGCACAAACAGTAAGCTCAACTGCTAAAAAAATTAAGTATCAAGCAACAAATACAGTCTTGAATTCCAATAAAATACCGTAAGAAAAATCAATTCTCATAAAGTGAACAATTTAGAACAAAAAATTAACAAATTTTCTACAAAACCTAACTTAAACACAGTAAAAGTAGTTCCTTGGTTCAATTCTTACTTTCGTGACTAGCAACACAATGCCTAGCAGGCATCTAGTGAGTACAGTTTGCCTTTAAAAACTCATGTGTTTCCCATCAGGGCACTCACAGCAAGGTTGACTGATAGAAAATTAAATACAAAGCAGTCCAAAGTCTGCATTTTCAATAAAATACTATAATGGAGATCAAGCAAATAAAGAAAAACAAGTAAGATCAAGCAACAATGTTTAACAATAACTGACTTAGACTAAAAATATTTCCTTGGTTCATATTACTTTTTGCGACTAGCAACAGCATGTGTAGTAGGCATGCTAATAACAGGTTTATCTCGTAGAGCATTAAGTCGTCTTTTTGCAATTCCCCTACCACAAGCTTTACAAAAAGCAGACACAACGTCATTCATAAAATTAACAGACACATCCTCAGGAAAAGAATCTTTAAAAACATTATCCCAAAAAACACTAGTATCAGATTCAGTCACTAGTTTTATTATGAGACCGTAATCTATGGACCCGTCACGTTTCTCATTTTGGTAAATAACTTTGGTCAAACTAATGAAAATTTTTTGGCAGTCACTATTAATGTACAGCAAGCCACCTCTATCCACTTTCATTGTCCACTCAGCATCAATATCTCCAACAGGTTTGGAACACAAAACAGATGATTTCAGCACAGCACAGATGTCTTTCCAGATCACACTATTTTTGTACCTCACTGACATTCGTAGGTAACCCCTCATTATTGATCCTGCAATATAATAAATAACCTGTCTGTCCTCATGATCAAGCTCAGGCATTGGTCTCACAGCACGGGGAAAATAACTTCGAAAAGTTGTTGATATGAAAGAAAAGATTTCAGAAGTTAGACACAAACAAAATTCCAGCAGGAACTGAGATCGAGTGTCTTCTGGAAAATTGGACTCAAAACCTTACACAGAAAAGCACTTTGAACAGAAATCATCATCACTCAACACCTCTTCCATCTTCCCAAACAAACTCTTTATCACTGCATATGGAAGAATTGTTTTCTTCTTCTCAACAGAAACTATTTCTTGTACAACCATAGTGCTGAAGTCAGTGAAATTTTGAAGTGTCACCACATAACCAATCAGTTCTCTGAATAATTGACCACTAAGTCCATAGCTAGAGCAATTAGAAACTGCAGTCATAGCTTTCATGCCAATATCTGCTGCATTTGCTACAATATCGTCTACATCTGGAAATCTTGAGGCAGCATCTGCAAGAACATAATATAAAAATATCAAAACAGATCAAAGTATAAAAAAAACAAGAACACAGTCATAAAATTAAAAAGTAATAATTAACCATACCTTGCATTGTATGAGTCCGAATGTGTTTTCTCAACCCTGATTCAGATATATATTTATTCGCACAGTGAGTTCATCGAAATGTATACTTCTTCGTATCAACACAAACTTTTCTCTTGGTTCCAGGTTTTGAATTCTTCCTTACTGGTTTGGGGACTGCAGGTTTTTTGAAGGGAGTACTGAAGGAAAGATCACTGATATTCAGAGATCCCTGAGTGATGTCACCAGCAGTGACATTTCCAGGGCCTGCAAAATAATACAGTACACATGAAAAATTACTCTTGTAACCATTACTGCAGTATAAAATACTTTACATTAAATATTACTGTCATTTCTGTAGTACTAGCAGGTAGGCTCATGTAGGGGTACGGTTGGAGGGTAAAGGGGTGGAGTGGTTTGGGGTAGCTCGGCTAGAAAGCAAGGGACAATGTACCACTACTGACTTTATCCGAACCGCATCCTACTCCTGTCCAGTCAGTGGTCTGCTGCGCGGCCGCAAATAATACTCTTGTTTTATAATACTCTTGTCTTGGTTTGGTATTTAAGGAATTGTGAGGGAGCACGCTTGTTGGTTAGTTTACTTCATTATAATTCAATGTAGTCTCAAGAACAATACGACTAAGCAACAGCTACCGTCCTTTCGCCTTGGCCGGCAGCGCCGCCATTACACTTACATTTTCTCTACTTCTCCTGTCGACGTCTCTTCTTCAGCAGCTCTCGTCTCGACTCCCTCACTTCTTCAACTCCCGTCTCTCACTGTCGCGCGCTGTCCGGCCCGGCCGGCTGGCCCTTCGGCCGTGACCCGAAGTCCCCCGAAGGCCGCTCGACCCTCGGCTGGACCTCGGCCCGCCGTCTCGCGGACAGCCGCTGGAAGCGCCGCGCTGTGCGCTGTCCCGTCCCTCTCACGCGCACACACTCTGCGGCCGCGCGCACGGCTCGCGAAATCAAAGCAAAACTTATAATAATCTACTTTTAATTTAGATACGGGTCGTTGTCAGCTGTCTGACAACACTCAATCAGAAAACTTCACCTCTCACAGAGTGCCTTCCTTGAAGAGAGTGGGCTGTCTCCAGATGACGGTCGTAATAATACTTAATTGTTTCTGGCAGTGAGGACATATCAAATTTTGGTTACTCCTCTTTGGAGTAGACTGGGCTGCAGGAATGGGAGGCAATCCTTTGCGGGGCAAAGAACTGGACATCCTACACAACACAAAATTCACGATTTTAGTAGTAATAGAGAAAAGCAGAACTTGGCACAGCAAGACTTCCGGCCACAATTCAAGAAAGTTTCAAGCTTTCACTCTCTCACTTACCCTAAACAGCCTTGTCTCGAAATTTCTATTTGAAAACTATTTGGCCGAAGCCTAACGCTCAGGCACCTGCCCACACGTTGTTTTGTCGGCTGCTTCGTATTCGTAAACAAGAGCGAACAACGGAGCATCGCGCGCGCATGCGCAGTAGCGCGTCACTGCCGCCCCGCCGCCGCCAGCCGCCAGCCGCCCGCCGCCGGGACAGCCAGGCAGCCAGGCCAGCCCGCACGGAGGCTCCGCCGCGGGGAATTTCAAACATTGCTGTGGAAGCGCGCTGGGTCAAGTGACCGCACGGCAATAAGCGGCACATCTCCGGATCAAGGGGCGGTCGACTCTCATAGTACCTCGTACAGAGCTCAATAATACCTTGATAATACCTGGATAATACCACAATACCTTAATAATACCGATAATACTGTAATAATACTGATAATACTGTAATAATACCGATAATACTTTCATAATACCGATAATACTTCAATAATATACCGATAATAATTCAATAATACCGATAATACTTCAATAGTATTGGGTGCGTACAGCCTAAGAGGTAGGCGCTCACACCACCGCCGGTGACGGGCGGGGTGGCCTACGCCACCCTTTGCAGGCACCATGCGAATGGGACGCGGGCAGTGGGCAGGGGAGGGGGGTGACGGTAGTCCGTGCCCCCTCTCCGCCCTCCCGCCCCCCCCTCCCTCTGCCGCGGCCGGTCGCCGTAGCCAAAGTCGACGTACGACGTCTTATTCGCACGATCAGAGAGCGAATAATGGAAGACGATATTCGGAGAGGGTTTCGTTCGAGTGTAAGGATTTTAAATTTCCGGAAACTTTCAAAGTTTTGGAAAATTTTACTAAAATTGCCGTTGTATTATTCTTCAAGCTAATAACCAAGTAAAATGGTCATTTCGAAGTTAATTTCGGTTAACATGAGTGTTGAAAAATGTTACTGTAGGCACTTAACAAAATCGCAAACTTTGCTCCCATAGAACGTATGCAGTTTTCCCGGCGTCGACAGTTAGCCTAGTACACCGCATAAGTACTGTATTTAAAAATAAAACAAGCACTGCAACTCTGCATCGTCTGGTTTGGCCATGCTCAGGAAAGGCGATGGGCACATTTCGACCCATATGCAGGCGGCCAGCATCGCTTCAGGCGATCCTGTGTTGCCAGCCCCTGGCAGCGGGGTATCAGCGAGCCTTCCCTGCCTGCAGTCCCGCGACTGTAGCGCGCCCAGTATGGAGCATACGGAAAGCTCCAAACGAACCTGACGCGCGTGATTTTAAAATTCGAACGAAAGAACTCGCGCAGGAGCATAGAAACGCAAAAATTTCCAAAATTTCCCATTTTTCGTACCCTTAGGAAATATTTCAAAAATTCCCGGACATATTTCGCTTTTTTCGGAAATATTTCCGACCTTTAAATCCCTATTCGAGTGTTCCAGACAAGCGGCCCCAGCGACCAGCACGCAAAAAAATGACCTGCTAGGGTGCTAAAATTCTAGCAAGGGTGCAATATTTTTTTAGGAGAATAGACTCAGCTAGATTCTTTGCTGTAGTGCTAAATTGGATTTGCAAAACCGATTTAGCATGTCCAGGTCAAGGAATTAGCACCCGCGCTAAAAATTAAGCTAACTACGTCTTTCGTCAAAATTTGATTTTTACTCAAAAAATGAGGTGTCACCAGCTTTCTCCGTTTTCCGCAGCTACCGAGTAGCCACAGTTCATTCCCAACTATAGTTCAAGCCTCGATTCAAGATATCGGCATTAAAAGTGAAAAAATCGATTATTGCATTTTCAATGCCGATATCTTTGAAACCGTAAGAGATACGACGTTTTCCTTGAAATTTCAGCCCTCTAGAGCCTTACTTTCGTCGATTTGAGAAAGGGATTTTTTTTAAATTTTTTTGACAACATTAATTTTTCGCCCTGTAGAGGGGCATTTAGGCCCCCAACCGAGGCGAGTCGGACCCCCTAAACGGTCTCCAAATTTTTTTACCTTTTTTCCTCGGAATCAGCATGGAAAATGGCCTCGATTGAGGTAACGCGTACACCGAATTTCGAAAAAAATGAAGTATGGCACACCCTAATGCGAGGGCCCGGACTAGCTGCGCTGCGTCTTATTGGTGCAGATCGAGTCATTACCGGTGCTCCCGAGGTTTGCAGGGACGCTAATCTGACTTGCTATTGATTCGCTAGCACCAAAGCTAAATTAATTAGCTGAACAGGACCAGCTCGTTTTGAACACAGCTAAAATCAAAATAGAACCTAAGCTAATGCGAAGGCGACCTCGGCAAAATGGCGCAGCAAAACAGTTATCAATTTTGTCCCACAGCTAAACCCATGCCAGCAAAAAAATTTGCACCGGTCTGACTTTCTTTTTTTTTGAGTGAGCGGTGTTGAATTCTGATCGATCGATACTTTGACTTTTTCTTCCTATCGATTACCTGCAGCGCGCATTTTGAATCTTCGACGTATTGGCGCGTATTGGCGTATGGCAACACAGTCAGGGTAGCACTAGCCCCTAGCCTCCGGCCTCACCACAAGAAAGGAATGGCATATAATAGTAATGGGATGATTCAAGGGGACCCCAGTTATGCCAGACAGCCATGAGCGTGCATTATGAATAATAATACTTTGGTAATAGCCTAATAATACACAATAGTACTGATAATACTTTCAAAATAGTTAAATAATACTTATAATACTTCCGTAATACCATAATACTTGTATAGTACCATAATACTTTCATAATGCCATAATACTTTCATAATACTATAATACTTCCATAGTATAGTGCTCCGTACATGACTAAACTGAGTCGACCGCCCCTTGCTCCGGATTCGGTAGAGTTTCACCAGTACGATGCGCGCATCCGAATCGTAATATGACCATTTATACGCTCACAAACTGCTGCAAAAGTCATCGGGGCGGGGTTTGAGGCCCTCAGAGCTTCTTCTCCAGGGCCGCCCTTCTCTCATGGCGGCATAGCCGGTGCATCGCGGCTGGTGCTGGGGAGGCAAGAATGGGGGGGGGGGGGGGCATGACCGAGCTCAGGCGAGGTGCAGTCCTGCAATGTATTCAGAATAAACGAACAAGGCGCAAGGTGCACAATGGGGAGGGAGCCACAACCCGTGGACTTAAAACTTAGGCACAAAACAACGTGCAATCAATCGTCGAGGAGGAAGCCTGCGACCCGGAACAGAACAAGCTGGCCAAGTCCCCCTGTCAAACCGAGGTGCTGGTGGAGCGCAGCGGAACTGGCACCGAGGTTGACAGAAGGGACGGGCCAGGCATGCCGGCGGCGTTTGCGGGGGCCTTGGGCCCCGCCTCAAGTCTCCCTAGAAGTGCCCGATAGCAGATGTATTTGTTACGTTTAAAATCGTTAACCTGAGCCCGTCCCTATGCGCGCTGCGATGGTAATGGTGTGCGCGCGGCGGCCAACCCTAACCTCAGAAAACAAACACAGACAAATTTTCATAAATCAAAAAATGCTATACAAATCGAAAATTGTTGCTACCGCACGTGATTCTGCGTTAAAAATGTAGTTGATCCTCAAACTTCGAGGCTTTTCTATGAACGATAAGTCGGCGTACACACGACCGAACGATCGAACATCCGGCATAAGACTTTAAGCCCGGCTCCTGCCGTTTCTAAAGAAACGTGTCGGGACGGGCTAAAAACACTCATAAGGCACGGAACAGGGTGCTTAAACGGAAACCTTTGCAGAAAGATCAAGAACACATTACTTCATTCTTAACAATCACTGCGGCTCACTTTCACTGGAGGTCGAGGGCGACGCGAAGGACAAGAAGTCCGTGTCTGGACTCAGATCGCCAGCTGAACTCTCGCTCCTCGCTCTTGAAACCTGCTCCCCCGACGGTGGTCCCGGACAGTGGCGTCGGGCCGCCGGTGGTCCTCGGGCAGCGGGATGAGCGGCGCGGGAAGGGCGGGCCACGGCACGGCGTCATCCTGTCCACCGAGATGTCACACCACTTCTGACACCAAATGTCAAGGATCAGGGCGGCAGGGAAGTGTACGAAGGGAACTGTATATCAGGAGAGGCGGGACGCATGCGCGGCGCCGGGGTGAAAGGGTTGTGGGCGAAACCGCGCAGGGTATCTCTTTAACAATATATATACATCAATTTACCTCATATGCACGGTCTTCAAAAGACTCCTCAGGCACTTCTGCAATTGGCCTGCCTGCAGCTAGACTGACAATTGATTCTGAATCGGAGCATGTATATCCATCGGATAACTTTTCCAATTTATTTCCAAGGATGGCTTGTCGGTGAGATTGTTATCAATGGTGTCAAATTTGGTTCTCAAATAGTGGACACAAGCCTGCAATACAGAAAGGGAACATAGCAATACAAGTTATAAGACATACTTTCAGGGAACACATGTAATGTATTCCAGCAATAAACAGGATTGAAAAATAACTTACAACATGATCGGGGAGAGACACATGTATCCTCACTGCCAGCCTTCTCGGAGCGGCCTCATCGATTTCTTCAGGATGGTTGCTGGCCTGAAGAGCCACACCCTTGCTGAAATACGGAACAATTTCAGATAAGTTTGTTAGTGATGAACCCCAAAACAGATTACACAATAATGGTAGAGAGGACATGATACTGACCATCTGTGCCAGAAATTAATTTTTGACCCTTCTATTCACATCCGTTTCGCCTGGTTTTCTGACCCCCAATTCAAAGAAAAAGAAGGATGGCACAGTATTCAATCACAGTTTCAGTCTCATTATGTTACCTTGATAGTGTTTTTAACATCAAGTCCCACAATTGAATCCCACGACTTCCCCTTACAATCCAGAATGGTATTCGAGATACTTTTGGCCTTTTTGGGATCATATTTTCCAGCCAACTTATATTCAGTGAGTTCCTCTTGTATTTTCTAAAATTGAAAAGTAAGGCCAAATTATATCTAGAAACACAATTCAACAAATTATTAACCTAAGAGTAAACCAATACCCCCTTCAGAGATGCCATCTCAGCGGGTGACGATTTGGGTGCCTTTTCCTTCTCATCCTCACTGTTGTCACTGTGGAGGTCAATTACTTCCTGTACCAAAAAGAAAAGGGAAGCTGAACATTCCAGGAAAATAAACAACACACTGATTGTACTGTAGCATTACTTTCTGAATCTGCAATCACACAAAGGACATAAGAAGAGGTGAAGTGGTTTCCCATTAGGTGGAATACGTAAGCTACAATACTTATTGTGCCAATTAGCATTGACTTAGAATATGAGATGGTACTAGGCAAACATGTATATTTAACAACAGAGAAATCAAAGCACAGAGAAAATTGACTGAATAGCTGAACAAATGTCATAAGAACCTGAGACCAGCAAATAATTTTGAATTCATTATCTGTCGCCCTTTTCTGAGGGGATATTGCAGAGTAGTTTGTGAAAACATAGCATTGTATAAGCAAGGGAAAAATAATAAACTGAAATGATGAATTAATTTTTAATTAACTTAATTAATTCCTCATTTCTGTTTTGGAGCTTGTCTATCAGGTCTTCCTGCTGCTCAACTTTCTCTCTCAGAACTTAATTGTCTTTCTCGAGCTGATCAATAGCAGCAATGATGTCCGCTTTAGTCATTTTTTTCATCAAAGCGCCCTCCTTCCGCCTACCTTTGCCTTTTTTCTGCGAGGCCTTTCTCGTTCCACTCCTAAGCACCCTTCCCTGTAAGGAAATATATGCATCTTAGAAACGGGTGAAAGTATTAGCATATTGCCAAACGCTCGTACTTACAACATGCCAAGAATGAACAAGTTAGGGGAGCAATAATTCAATCACAGTCCTACTCCATCCAGACCGACGGCTGAGGCTGCGGCTCCGTAGGCTGGACGCCGCGCGTTCAGCAGAACGACCTACATGGCCGTCTTCACGTCGGCGGGATCCAGACCGACGGCTGACGTTGCGGCTCTGTGGGTGGGACGCCACGCGTTCAGCAGCACGACCTACATGGCCGTCTTCACGTCGGCGGGATCCATTTTCAACTTTTAATTTCAACCTTGATTAAAATTGGGAAGAACTCTGTAATTTTGAAGCAGTTAGCAGCTGCATCTTGCAGCTTCCTCTTTCTTCTCTCACATCGACTGTAGACATCGACCATTTCTTATGCCAGTAGCAAAGCTCAGAGTGGAGGTGACTGGTCGCCTAAAAATTCTGGTATTCTCCTATTCGGTTCGGGCTGTCCATTTCTTGGTCCTCTTCATCATCAGAAAATACTATGCGTTTCCTTTCTTTCCTGCCTGCTGATATTTCATCCTCAGACTAATTTATGGTCAGTTATCTTCTGTATTTGCTGTTAGTGGTGTGGTTGCTTCTGGTGGTGGGGTTTCCTCTGTAGACTTTTCTGGTAATGTTGGAATTGGATCACAGGTTTTGGCATTTTCGCTGGATATTCTCTGAAACATGGTCTTTACAGGATTGGCTCCACTCTTGGGCTGCTTTCTTGCGTGCACTCTGGCATGCGTGTAGTAGTTGCTAGGATTCCACCGGTTGCCATTCTTAGTGATGGTGAAGATTTTCCTACATCCAGTAACCAGGCAAGTCACCTTGGCTGAGTCGTTACTTTGCATCAGGGCACTGGTTTCAATTTTGCCATCTGGTGCAATCTCTGGAGTGTTATGATAAACGTACTGAGTGATCATCTTTTCCAGGGCAGCTTTAGACTCTAGTGTTTCAGTTTTTATACTGCTTGTTGCAGTAGTGCTTGATTTCCTTTTTGGCAGGGCCAGAGGAATGGAGCTCAATGGTTTTTCGTTTCTAAGCAACCATGATTTTTTTTAGATGCATCATCTATGTGGCATACAGTAATTTTGTGCCCTCCGACTAGCTCAAACTCTTGAGGAGCTTCACTGAAGATGTCATAAAGCTGGCGCCGCCTGACTTAATTCACCAGCTTGTACAGGGTGTTTCTCATAAACTTCTCAATGCTTCCCTTTCTAGCTTCAAATGTGAGACTGCCTAGAATTTAGAGGGAGTTCAGTTTAAACCGTCTGCAGTATGTCCCTTAATTCAGCTGGAACTGTGCAGCCCTCCATTTCCAGTAGCGTCCAAATATCCGTAGTATTCTGTAACAATGGGAAATGCAAGGTGAGTTTTCAACTTAATATGGCTCTACAAATATTTTGCACTAATCATTTAATTAACAATTTTCATTTACCTGATTGTCACTCATTTTTCTTTTTCTAGGGAAAGGAAAGAAATGAAATTCTTAAGAACATGTAACATGTGAAGAGAAGCACCAGAGGAGAGTTAGCAACCTTGCAAACAGATTGCAAAGGTTGCTCACATTTTTTTAAAGAGTAGTCTTTTAGCTCCCATCGAACTGTTTGTTAAGGCTTTTGATATTTTTAAAAGGAATGTATTCAAAGCAAGGAATACTTAGAGGAGATAATGTAACTATGAAGCTTTCAATAGTGGTTCTTATAATTTTTCCTCACCAATGATATGGTTTCAGGCAACAAAAAAAACCTTCTTTGATGCCAATATTTTTCTTAATATACTTTCCAATGTAAACAATGGAGGAGGTTGCTAACAGAAGGAACTACGAAGCGGCCATGGTTCCATAAATGAAACGGAGACAGCTATAGAATGAGCTTTAAAAGACGTGTAGCTATGACATGAGCGGCAAATTTAACATTATGTGTTTATTTTGCAGTTTCTACGAGTACTCCTTAGGGCTGACGTTCGGTCATTGAAGTTCTCGTTGGCAAGAGGTAAGAAGATTCAAACGAATCATGTGGTTGAATCGATCTATGTAAAGTTAACAAACCCAAAATAAGTAGTCTCATTGGAAATCTTTTGACAGCAACTGATATATTTACATATCATGCACAAAATGTAAATAGGGTTGGGCCGAGACATCCACCTGTGTTCAGATGTGTGTAAAAATGATCTGCGTACCCTACTGAAAATGTATAATCGTGATTATCGTGAGTTTACTTACGAATGGACGTCGTTGACGTTTGAGAGTCGGTGGAGGCGACTCAAAATTAGTAAAACAGTGCACAAATGTCTGCCTTCGGACCTTTTAAACAAACTTACGACTAAAACAAACTTAAATAAAAAATTATGAACTTGGCAGATCATTTGGTCAGAAAGAAACTATTTCAATTCTCCTCATCGTTTATCATCTGTTTGTAGTCATTGAACTTGTTTTGAAGGCTGAGGGCCCTGTCAGTAGATCTCCTGGTGAGGGCTGCTGTCATACATTTACCTCCCCTTCCGCTGATTTGTGCTAGGGCTCTGCAGTGGACAACAAACCAGACAAGTATTAAATGTGCTTCATTGGCAGTCTTTCAATAATTTAATTAATGTGATGGATGCAATACCTTCGAACGAATGTGAGAAGTCCAGACAGTGCTGGTGCATACTCTAGGTTCAATACAAAATAAGTACTGAACAGCATCCCAAATGCATCTTGCACTGTATTGGCCGTTGCAATTGGTGTGTTATCCACACAGAGGAAATACTTAACGCTATTGTACAGGGTGGTTCCTGAAATTAAAGAGACTGCTTTTACTTTAAAGTACTTAAACATGTTAAAAAAAGAAAGATAAAGAAAATAATTTTTCAAACCTGCAGCAATAAGGATTGGAGTGCCTTCATTAGGGGAAAATTAGCCACAGTCACGACTTCCTCAAAGGTTGTTGTAGACTGCAACAACATTTAAGACGATCCATGATAATTATCTCAACAGTTGATTTTAGCACCAAATATTTCAAAAATACTCACTTCAACAAATTGGACTAGTCGTGACAAATCATCTTTGAGGTGGAGAGTTAGCATCTTGAGTACTGTTGCAAATTTGACTAAGGCATGACCGTTCTTCTCCGCCCTCCCCATTTGTCTCTTCATTTTAGCCAGCTCCTCCCCTTTGCTTGCCAAGTATTCAATCATCAGGCCACTTTCTTCTTTATGAAATTCATTAAGTGCATCTCTTAAGTCAACCCCAGTGAGACACTTAAAATGGTAGTTCATGCCTCTTGGTGTGAAGAGGTAAGGCCACCTCTCCTTGATCTGAGTCACTGTCAGTTTCTGGCCAGGATCATCCACTGTATTCTCAGCACCATCAACCTGCCTCTTCCTCTTCCTACTGTTTGCTGAATCCTGAAGTGGTTTGTTAATGTCTTGTCTTTGCAGGTAAAAAGTATCCTCCATGTGTCTTCTGATAACTTTCCATTCCCATTCCTTTTTCGATAAATGGTGCATATCAACAAGTAGCAGACGTTTATTTTCTTGGGATTCATTCGATTCACCCTCAGGTAAAGAGGGGTTCCAGTTTAAACAGCCATATGCCTCCTTTGTTGCAGGAGTTGTCTGTTCATTTCGAGTGAGGGTCCTTGGTCTCTTATCCTTATCAAATTTATCTCTCATCTGCTTGGCGAGAGAGTCGCTGCCATGGTCGCTTACCAGGAGAGTGTCCTTAAATGTTTCTGGGAATGCCCTCACAAGCTGGAGAGCAACTGAATTAAACATTGATCGAGTCAGGCCAGGGACAGTCTCCCTACAGTAGTCTACTATCCTTTCGACCATTTTAGATCGTCCTCTTGGGGGTGCCCTTTTTTTCTGATCTATAGCTGTTCTGACACTCGAGGGGATGTATGGGCTAGCCCTCTCGAATACAGGCATTGCCTGTTCTCTGCGCTGTACCTGTTCTCTTAGGTTTTCAACACTTACAAGAGGTTGGCTGCTCCCTGCAGCTGGTTGGCTGGCAGCATTTGATCTACCAGGGCAGATAGCAGGAACAATGGTGGGAGCTCCTAAGGAAAATAATAATAAAAGAAAAATATAATTTAGGTGGAGTTTAAAATGTGCTAGCAGCACACTCACTGAACTAAAATGCTGGAAGTTACCATATGCTTTCTGCCACTCCTCATGCAGGTCACTAGCATCCACCAGGTCCTGCAGGTGTCCCTCTAAAACCTCTACCGTCATTCTTCGGAGATCCCTCTCCCTTTTCACGCCTTTCATAATCAGAAAGACGACGAGATCACTGACTTTTGTAGCCTCAAGATGGGGCAGTATGCCCAGGATGTTGGCCCTCAGCGATTCCTCTAAAGCCTCCATCATGCTATTTCTGAAAGTCAGACAATTTTGGGCGTAACTTTTAATTTTCTACTTCCTTTTCCTATTATTAAGTTCTTGACACCTACCTTCTTACCTCCGATTGCGTGATTGGAGCTCCTTCACCTTGCAACACACGTCTTCGCCGCGACACTGTCTAACGGTCCAGTTTGAAATTTGGGAGCAAATGAAACTCTTCCGTTCTTCATCTGTTCAGTACTGTCAGGGGGGAGGTACGGTCGTGATGCAGTCGGAAGAAGTCTTCCAATCGGATTACTGAGTTATAAAACTAAAACCTGGGTCAAAAAGATACAAATAAAATACAATTTCATGAAACTTTTCAAAGATATATGTTAGTTTGCTTATTTCTCAACCCTTCCACCCACTCAGGAACAGAAGTTTTGTTCTTTTTCCTCGGAGGGAAGGGACAAACTGAACTAACTGCACACACCCACCAGCATAAACAGACATCAACACAGCTGAACACAGCGTAACCCACACCAACTCCAGCCGAGTGCCGACAGCTTAGTTCTCGACCAAATCTACCACAATCTACCGACATCATTTATTACCGTTACTGTCCGAAGCAATGCCTAACAAGTAAGTTTGTTCATACGTAGTGTTTTTGAGTTCCTCTTGTCTTGCTTGTGATTTTGGGCTTCTGTGTTTCTAGCCGTCTTGGTTATTCTCTGGTCAGCCAATATTATCTAGTTTTTCTAAATGAAATGATTGATGGGCACTCAATATGCTTCACACAGCATCATTAACTCTGTTCTCATTGTATTGTTTTTATTAACTTTCAGGTGAAAATAACAGTAAATGCAGTCCCTTTTTAGCCTTCTGTAGGCTTGTTGGTACAATGTTGTTGCTCAGCCCTGATCAAGTTTTGGTTTGGGGAACGTCTTCATCGCTCGGTAAGTGTCCCAGTCGCCAGCCCGATGTTCCAACTGACATCCCGTGGACATGCCATTTTCACCTCGGGACGTCCCACCCGACCCGCTCAAATGTCCTTCTTTTTGAAACATCCATGATGTGGTGCGCGACATGGCGGGGCATGGTGCGGAAGACGTGCCTTTGACATTCCGAGATCACGTCCGTCCCGTCCGCCGCGCTGACGTGTCTACGACGTCGCCGTGTCACGTCGCGTTGATACGCGTGGCTGACGTGCCTACGACGTTGCCCTGTCACGTCGCGGGGAGGTCGCGTGGCTGGCGTGCCTACGACGTCGCACAGGCGCGTCGCAAAGAGGTCGCGTCGGCGCATCTCTTGGACATGCTAACGTATCGACGTGGGGTTGTCCTTGCGGTACTTTGTGTGAATGTTCCTAATCAGTACCTTTGGTACCTCATTGTGTGTGTGGGGGGGGGGGGGGGAGAGTTCAGATATACCACGTGCGGTTTAAATGTGCTAATGCAGTTTATTCAATGCTTCATTTACCATTACACAAGTCACCCATATCCTTAGGCTCATGGCGATGCATTAAAGCATTTCAATGTGGCGCTTGTGAAGTCCCAGTCGTGCCCGGTACTCGTCTTCATACTGCGTACTGCATACTGATGAGTGCTTGCACTGTGTTCCTCGCTGCTGTGAGTGCCGCCTACACGAAATCCCTGTCGGCAGAAAGCACGGGCCAAATTAGTGGATGCCACACAATACTAATTGGTGACGATACCCCGCGCCGATACCCCGCGACAGTACACCGCGCGGGGTATCGCCGTTGCACATGCAAACAGACATTGAGATACAAGCCCACGCCTGCTGCCAATCACACAAATTAAGTGAACCCACAGTTCCAAGTATATGCATTACTACACACACATCAACAGCATTAGAGCAATGGTCACTATAAGTACCTTAGTTGTAAGTCCTAATTATGACCCCGCAAATTCTGGAACACTGCGCCATTGTGCCTTCACTGTCTGCACTGTCAGTTTTCTTGCCAGTGCACTTGCTGTGGTGTGTGCCCGCTGCTGCAGTGCAAGCTCCGCATACACGCAAAACCCTGTCGGCAGAAAGCACGGGCCAAATTAGTGGATGCCACACAATACTAATTGGTGACGATACCCCGCGCCGATACCCCGCGACAGTACACCGCGCGGGGTATCGCCGTTGCACATGCCAACAGACATTGAGGTACAAGCCCACGCCTGCTGTCAAGCACACAAGTTGAGTGAACCCGCAGTTCCAAGTATATGCATTACTACACACACATCAACAGCATTAGAGCAATGGTCACTATAAGTACCTTAGTTGTAAGTCCTAATTAGGCACCCGCAAATTCTGGAACACTGCGCCATTGTGCCTTCACTGTCTGCACAGTCAGTTTTCTTGCCAGTGCACTTGCTGTGGTGTGTGCCCGCTGTTGCAGTGGAAGCTCCGCATACACGCAAAACCCTGTCGCCAGAAAGCACGGGCAAAATTAGTGGATGCCACACAATACTTATTGGTGACGATACCCCGCGCCGATACCCCGCACTATGAAGCCACAGTACACCGCGCGGGGTATCGCCGTTGCACCTGCATTTCGAAGTGTCTAATGACAATGTTCATTATAAATACCTGTGCAGTAAAACCCCATTCCACTTGTACATGACGGCCTTCAATTTCTGCAGAAGGTCCCGGTACCCGTGCCAGCTCGATACACTAATGGGTCAATCCTAAAGAAATCACATAACCTATCATTACTTCGTCAATTTTTGTGCAACTCATCACACTGAAGTGGACGTTGGCGGCACATCTTACCATGTACTCCGACACGTACGTGCTATAGCGTCACTTCATAACACTTAATCGAATACTTAATAATGCACAAGTTATCTAAAACCATCCCAAAACGGTGATGTCTGTCCGGTGCACACCGTCAACCGCCACTCCAAAACCGACCAAACCATGCAAGGCACCTAACACTGCAGCCAACTGCAGACGCATCTCGGCTTCCCGTGAGAGTGCCCCTTTGAAGAATACACAACACTTAACGAGGGACAGTTTATGCCAGAAGCCCACGCCAAATCGTCGGGCGATATGTCAGTGCATAACATGAAGTACACAACATTCCCGAACGGAACGTTGTGTCTGTTGGCAGCCCTACATTTTCGGCGGGTGATATGAGTCCCATGTTCCTGCTGCTAGTCAGGATGACAAACGGTTCGGGTAACCGCTTCCACGGAACGTCCTCATCTGAAAAATGAATTACCGATTAATTGTTACTGCGCAGGGGGCACCTTTCGTTACATACTCAGTGGATCACATTCTACTTACCCTGGCATGTCAGTGGAAGCCTCAAGCACATCGCCATAAGAATCCTCCCAAGCTGGACGTGTTACACCGTATTCTGGGGTTATTCGCACATTAGAGTTGATTTTGCGACATTTCCTTGCCACTGCGAGTCGCTGATTAGCTTTGATTACTATTCAAACGCGTCGTATAATAGCAACCAGGCAGCTACATAAAAATCTCATAACATGAAATGAAACTTTCGTGGCGAGGTGGACACATAAGGAGGTTAATGTCTGGGTGTCTGCTAGTCCGCTGCGCGCTCTGGTGGCACTCAACCGAACAAGTATCGTGCTTGTTTTCAAATGCCAAGTATGTACCATTATTTGCTTATATTTCATTTCATTTTTATTTCTTTTGTGTCAATCAATACTTGTAGAGAGAAGTGATGAAATGATTGGTTGTTTGACTCAGATGAATATGTTGATGGTGGCGCAAATAAATGGAAATCTCAGGAAAGAAAATTCATCCTCGAGGAAAGTTTAAAGGACCGGTGAGAGTAAGTATTGATCTTTGATTTCCTGGTTGATATGGACAAAACAAAATTAACTCCCATTCCATCTTTGTGCCTTATCCTTGAGTACCTTAACCATTATTTAATTTTCTTAACAGCTCTGCCTTCAATTGCAAAAAACGGCTCTTGAGGTGCTGGAGTCCTTGACCAAACTCCAGAGCCAAATAGCAGACATGGCCCAGCAAACACTACCGCAGCAAAGGCAGCAGCAGCAGTAGCAGCAGCAGCAAGGAAAAATGGAGTGACCATAGTAACGCTAAATGGGCTGCTGCAGATAAGTGGAATCTATGTAATGTAGTTTATTAATTGTGCAATATTTGCTTAAATTTTGTATGTAAACATTTTGCAGAATTCTCAGCAACAAGCAGCAACATGAGAAATGAGTCTGGCAGGGCGGGCAGTAGTACTAGTGTCAGTAGCTCAGTCAGGAAGGAGGTAATAATTTGAATGTAATGGAGTCTGTAGAAGCGAAATTTTCTCTTCATACTAATTAAATAAATATTTTTTGCAGACAGCAGAACTCAGCAAAGAAGGCCGTCCCCCGCTGCTGGTACTGCATTAATTGGAGGGAGGCAGATCAGACTCAGCTGCCTCGAAAAACTTCACCTCTCCAAATGAATCAGCAGATATACTGCTGCTCTGTGCGCTATGGTTTTTAGTGAGGTGCAGTTACTGCTGCTCTGTGCGGTATGGTTTTCATTGAGGTAGAGTTGCGGACATGCACAATAGCCTCCATTAGACTAGTTTACTTGGCATATGTCTGTTCGTGTGTAAAAAGACCCTGTGCTATTTTAAAACTTGTTGTTTTTTACATTTATCTCCCATTTTTTCTTCCAATGATATTTCAGTGTTATCTTACTGTAAGTGTACCAAAAGGCTTCTGTAATGAAATGAAAAACACTATTTGTGAACTAAAGATTTATTGAGAAGTTGCTCACTTCTTTAATACGACTTACGAAACTAATTTTAAAGTAATCAGTACGCAGAGATTGCCTTACTACACTAGAGTTACATTGAAGAAGAACTGAAATTGTCAATCACAAAATACTCAAGACAATAAACTTCCTTGCTAGCCTTGCTACTGTACTGACATGTTCTCCTTGCTCTCTCCTCCAATCACATCCATAATTACCAGACTCTCAATATTTACTACAACACGTACTTCTTAGGCATGAGGTACAAAACTAATTTATAATTGACAAACATTAATAGGTATTATCTTATGTAACTATGAAAAGACTGTGAACAGGAATTCTTTTTTTCACAAAACTGGAAATAAATCCTCGAAGTGAATCACAAAAATTTTCTTGAAAACTGTCAATGATATGTGAAGACACAGTAAAAGTTTAGAAGAAAATTCAGAACCACACATTGAACGGAAATGAATTCCTTTGCATGAATGAAATGCTGAAGAAATTATGAAAAACAAGCCACAAAAGGAAAATTGTAGTAAATCCTAACTCCTTATGTTTACGCCACGGAATCACTGGACACTTTAAAACCTGGTAGGCTGGCAGGCTACACTATTTTTACACAGAATCAGTCATCAGTACACATGAAAATAACAAAAACCAACAGGAACAGAGTCTAACTTTCAAAAATATCTCCACTGGGGCATAGTCAAAGTTTATAAGAAAATTCAGAACCACACATTGAACAGCAACAGAATAATTCAAATGGGGTGATATATACAATGTGAAAGATCTTAAGAAATATTACTTTAAAAAATTACAATATGTACATAATAAACAAGGAGAAGAAGTATTACTTTAAAATTTACATATATGTACATAATAAAAAATCACGCAATGACTACTCCTCTATCCTGCAGTGCCTCCACTGCAGCCTGCGAGAACACCCACGGTGGCTGGCGCTGTGCTTCGGCTGCCAGGTTCCCTGGCAGCCTCCGCTTGCTGAACCAGCACACTGCATTTTTCTTGAGTTCAATGAATGAGGCTCCGCCCGGCCTCATAGCGTGCTCTTGAATGACGTCTGCAGACAGAGGTGAAATGGTGTTAAAATCTCACGCATACATGAATACAGGTAAAACTTTTCCTGTTGTAATGCTTACCATTGAACACGCTGAACACAGTAGGGGCTATCTTCTTCAACCCCCACCGGCTTGTCGGGGCTTGGGCCTCATTCCCCGGCGCCATCAGCCCGTGAAGGTTGAGGAAGTAGCCAGCGTAGTCCTTCATGATTGAGCTCAGCACTCTCCCCACCACATCAGAGGGGCGCCCGCCGCCCTGGGCGCGTGTGACCAGGTACCGCCGCTGTAAAAAAGGACGTGTCAGCTCACACCTGTCAGCTCCGGTCATAAAGGTCAACAGAACACAGCAGTGCAAAATTAAGACAAGTACCAAATCTTGTCGCTTGTTAGGGCTCTGATCGAGGGCTTCATTCAGCTCCACGATCTGATCCGGGTTTTCCAAAGGAAAGTTGAACCCTTCGATGAGTTTGCTCCCTGAAGCAATTCCCAAGTGGTTCTTGATGGCCTGGATATCCTTGTTCATCGCGTCCAGCAAGGCAAATTTCTTCAGCACTCGGAGCAGAAGGATGCGGTCAGTAACTGAAACAAAAGCAATACAATGATATGCCAGCGCTGCCGCCTAAAAGACATAAACGTCAGACCACACACTCGAACACATACCCGCGCCCTTCTGGCCGCTGCCTCCTGGAGTTTCCTGGACCGGCGTTGCCTTGCTGCCGGAAGGCTTGGTGCTGCTCCTCGGCGTCACAACAGGGGTGAGCTTCACAGCAGTGGCCTTCTGTCGGTTGGTACTGGTGTCACGCCGTGGAGAGGTCTGGACCTCCCGCCCCTCGTCTCTCCAGTTGTCGTCCGGCAGTTCGCCGTTACCCCCATCATGCACTGATCCAGTGCTGGCGCGCTGTGCCGATGCCGTTCCTTGGGTTCCTGCTCCCTCCCCATCCGACGAGACGCTCGAAATGGACGGGTCCAGTGCGGACACAACGTCCTCGTCGTCCCCCTCCTGCAGGTCGTCCTGGTTCTCCTGCAGGTTCTGGTTCGCGTCCTCAGGCTCTGTGTCGGAGGATTCCCCCTCTTCCCTTTCCTGGTACCCGATAGGAAGGGCGGTGGATGTCAACTTCGCGACCTTCATTTCCTCCTCCTTGTCCTCGGCGTCCGTTTCCTGCTCCGACGGCAGAAACCCGGAGCCATATCCGGACTCCACGTATTCGCCTGCCTTCTTGCAGCACTCTTTGGAGGACCCTGTTCAGCAAACAACAAGATAAGTAAATAATATATACAAAGTGTTTATTATCGAGAAAAAGATACGGTGGATAGGGCATGCGATGCAAAGGGGATCATGTTTTCGATTTGGTAATGAGCTTGCGTGCCAGCCCGGTAGGCAACCGAGCGCGCGCCGCTGTGTTGCGGGCTGCCTGCGCCACGGGAGTGCGTCGTCTGCAGTCACCGGACAGCGCCAGCAAGCGGCACGCCGCCGCGAGCGCCGTGGCGCACAGTGGCGCGCGCTCGAGAAAAAACACCCTTCATACATCCACGCCAACTCTCCAATACATTCGTTTAATAACAAGAGCATACCATTTTTAAACCGGATTGACACCACCTTTCTGGTGTACATCCCATCCGCAGACGGGTGTCCTGGTGGTGGGTTGGGGTTGTCGAGCTTATCCGACAACCGCTGCCCGCTAACATTACGTGGGTAATAACACACCCAACTCCAAATGCATCTGTTTTTCAGTGGGATGTTTTCCCACTTCAACAGCTTATTGCTGACTACTAGGATTGGCTTCTTGGACTCTTGCGAGAACTGGACCACGGAATATCTGTAACAAAAGAAATTATAAAGCACACATACATGCAGAACAGTTGTACATTAAATCAAACCTCTCTATAACGCCGACTCATGTAAATGTTTGGGTATACCGGTCCGAGATACGATTTCACGAGAATGGACCCCCTCTTAAATGACATAAAAGCCCCAGGAGAAATCCCAAAAAAACGACCCCAGGTGCTGCTGCAGGTGGGACATTTGAATTGCTGACAAAGCTTTACATCAATGCTTACAATGAAAGTCTAAATGAACCAGTATGCACTATCACCATCATATACCAGGTGTATCATTGGCCCCGGGCAGTTTCGGTTTTAGGCAGTCCCGCAAAGCACTATCTCCGTCTCTTTCTGTCTCACGCGTCTGGCCGAGCCAGGAAGAGACGCAGATAGTGTGTTGCGGGACTGCCTAAAACCGAAACTGCCCGGGGCCAATGATACACCTGGTATTTACAACAATAAACAAAAAACCCTTCATTTGAATTGCTGACAAAGCTTTACATCAATGCTTACAATGAAAGTCTAAATTAACCAGTATGCACTATCACCATCATATATTTACAACAATAAACAAGAAACCCTTCATTTGAATTGCTGACAAAGCTTTACATCAATGCTTACAATGAAAGTCTAAATGAACCAGTACGCACTATCACCATCATTTATTTACAACAATAAACAAAAACCCCTTCCCCCACTCTCACAACTACCCACGCCGTACAAACAGAACAGAACTCAGCTCATAAGAGGGTACACAAGTAACACATCGCTCCCTTTATAAGGACAACCCAGTCCCTTGCATTTAATTTCCACCAACGGCCAGGTCCCCACACTTAATGACAGCTTACTAACAAGGAACGTGCCAAGCTCTGAAGATTTTAGCGGGCTTCTGTACCCATCAGTGTACTTCATAAACTCCCTCCCTACAAGGAACTGGCCACGTTCGTTCACAACAAAATTCAGGGCCTTCACCACACGACCATTTTTAAGGATTACAAGGTTATTCCCACACAGCAACGAAACCTGACGACCGTTCCACCACAGCCTCGAGTAACAAATTCCCTTTAAACCACCTCGAGTACCCTTGGTGTGGACAGAACTTAAAAGCACTCCATTACAAGGGACGGTGTTTCTGGACTTATGTAGTAACCTCTCTCTGGTCCTCTCTGTGTATCTCTGCACTACCTGTTGCAATGGACGGTGGTTGCCGCGGATCTGCTTCTTCAGTACAAACAATTCATTCTCGAAAGGGAACGCAGAAAAGTTATCTAAATTTCCATGTGATCTACAGTCATCCACTAAATGAACTAGATTATGGACATTGTACGACACAAACTCAGCCCCTATTACAGAATGAGACTCCCTCACAAATTTCCTAAGTAACGTATCTGCAGTCTGCAGCATTTCTTCGGACAGAAACCCTGCACACAGCAGCGTCACTGCACAGTGCAGCAACATGAAAAGCCTGTAGAATGGTTCAGGGATGACTCCTCCGCGTAAAACAAGTGGAGCCAAATACAGAATGAATGACCGCCATTCGGTAGCTTTCCATCTCTTAATGTTTTTAAGGCTCCTGGGTTTTCTTGAGAACTCTCGTGGCCACAGAGCTTTGCACCCCTTCAGTCTGTCATTTATGAACTTATATGAAGATTTTGACACCCTACCTCTCATAACGTTTTTCTTTCCATGCACCACCCAGAACACCAACCTCCTAGTTACCCCTAGACATATTAAATGCATGTAATCCCTGGGGAAACTTCCAGTCATTGATATGGGGAGTTCCTCCAGAGGGCTGTCCTCAATATGGTGGTCCATATCCTCCCTGGCACGGAAGGACTCATTTGTCCTCAAAGGTGCGTCTAATTTGGTGTATGTGAGCCGCCCCTTCCATCTCCCTCTCTCTGTACAGCCATCACATCCGTGGTAGGCTGTGTGTCCCTTCACCCCTTTGAGAAACGCTTTTGCAGGTGCATCACACACAAACCTCGAGATAGTGACCTTATAATTTTTCCCTTCGTGCTCTAAACCGCCCTCCATGAGAGATTTAACATCTGCTATGAAATCCTTCATGAAAGGTCTCAGGGGTGGTTTCCCCTCCCCAGACCAGACCGCTGACATCATTGGTGGAATATCTAGACCATCTACCTTGAAGAGAATGGGGTAAAACTCCAATGCAGAACTTTTAAATATTGGGAGGCCGTCTACATTTACAGAAATCCTTAGTTCTGTGAGGGTTGGATCGTACTGAACTCATTTCAGCAATGCCTCTCTCATGCCAAAATTATAATATTGTCCCTCCCCCATGTCCTCAACGGGTACCTTCCCGGACGTCCAGCCCAGCACAGTGTCTGGGTGCAAGTGAACAGATGGGTCTACCCTATCATGGATTATCCGCAGGAGCGGCCTTAACGTTGTCTTGGGTACATTGTACTTAATCGCCCAACTCCGCAGCTCGTCCTCCAGTGACGTGGGTCGCGGCACCTTGCCCTCGTCTGGTTCCTGTTCTATGTCCGACCCTTCGCTGCCGTCCGACCACTCTGACAAATCAGATAAATCAGACAAATCTCCCACCTCCGAAAGATTTGATATATCAGACCAACGATCATCCTCAACAGGTATGTCGCATTCCTCTTGCGCTGGGCGTGCGCGCTCCGCCCCATCCCCCCCATCCCCGTCTTCCTCCACCAAAGCCTGCAACCAATCCTCCGACGACTGCAGCAAGTCCTGAAGCTCCCGCTCCACTTGCTCCGCTCGCCGTCGGTACGAAGTCGTTCTGCTAGTCATTGCTTGCTAAGAGTCAAATTACTTGTGGTCCAGTAGCCTCAACGGCGCGCGGACTACGGAATCCTCAAGCTTGATCCTGGAACACAGAAAACCGAAATGCGTAAATCAATAGGCCCTGTTGCGGCGCTTGCCGGACACAGAAGGGGGGGTACCGGGGTGAGGGGAAGGGGGGGATGGGGGCACGTGCTGCTCGACACCTGCGCGAGTCCGGGGCGTGCGCGGTCCATGGCGCGCTCCGGGCCGGGCAGCCACGACTCCTACCCCAGTCGGGCCGAGCGGGGCGGCCAGTCAGCTGCGTGGCGTTGCAGGCAAGTTCGGCAGAGTTGAAAAGTGCTCCTTTCAAAAGAACTTTGTGAAGAAGCACAGGTGCACTGAGCCAGTATCACACACACACACACACACACACACACACACACACACCGGCACGGCTTCTTTCACCCCGGCCGGGTTATTCAAGAAATCTCTGAAGACATCTCATATATTTCTGAACTTGTACAAGCCAGAGTGAACCTTGTTCTTACTGCTGAGCTACAAAAAACTGGAATGCAGGAAGATGAAATAAGACTCCTTTGTCACAAGGTGAAGGCTGATGATCCATTGTTTGTTACTCATCGGAAAAATTTTCCTGGACCATCTCTAACAAGTGATTACTTGAGGAAAGTATATTTCTCAAATAATTTTGATTTCTTTCCCCCGGAGGAAGTGAACCTCAATGAAAATGAACCAACCTCTGACCAGAAGCTTCAGTACATCAGTCCCACCAAAACGCTGACAAAACTGTTCCAAGATGAAACTGTTCAGCGGGAAATAGATGCCTCTTTTTGCAGACAACAAGAAGATCCGAAAATCATTTCAGACTACACCAATGGCAGTCTATTCATTTCAGAGCATCATTTACCTAAAGAAATTCAGCTGTTTGTTTATCAAGACTCTGTAAATGCAGTGATGAACGCTCTAGGGTCAGCCAAGAATAAATTCAAGATGCTTACTATGTATTTCACCCTTGGAAATTATCCACCACATATAAGAGCCAAAGTTGACACGAAGTATGTTGTGCTACTTATGAGAGAATCTGTGTTAAAAGAAGTGGGAAAAGAGAAGTGCTTTGAACGTGTCATAGAAGAATTCAAGAAACTAAAATCTGAAGGGATCAACTACAAGGGAGAGAATGTGAAGGTGGTTGTTGAATTTATTCTGGGAGACAGTCTTGGCCAGCATGTAGTCGGAGGCTTCATTGAATGTTTTTCTGCCATGTACTTCTGCCGTTTCTGTCCCATCAAGAAGAAAGAGTTCAGAGCAAACCCTCACCGCACCAAAACTGCAAGAACGGTAGCTGAGTACAACAGTTGTGTCTGGAAGGCAAAACTAACTGAAAAGCATGTGAAGGGTGTGAAAGAAGGTAGTGTATTCAATAGTTTGAAATATGTTCATGCAACATCCCATCTTGTACCATGCTTGGCTCATGATCTATTTGAAGGAGTTGTAACATGGGACATGGCTGGCCTCATAGTTCACTTCATAGACAAGAAATATTTAACGTACAAACTTTTGAATCGGAGGATCAAAATTTTCCGGTGTGTGAAAGGTGATGCTCCCAACAAGCCGGCATATGTCCAGTCAAAAGGTCTAAAACTTGGAGGGCATGCTGTTCAAAACTGGACATTGTTGAGGCTTTTCCCCTTCATCATTGGAGACATGATTGAAGATCACCAGGATCCCGGCTGGCAGCTATACTTGCTTTTGAAAGAGCTCTGCGAGTATTTCTGTGCGCCTGCTCTCCTGAAGACTGATCTGCCTTACATCAAAGATGTTCTTCTTCCTGCCTATTTCAAGCTAAGAGCATCAGTTCTTGACCAGGCAAAATATCCCCTGAAGCCGAAACACCATTTTATGGCCCACTACCCTGAGCGTACATTAAGATATGGCGCCCTGCTGTACCTCTGGACCTTGTCTTATGAACAAGCGCATAAATTCTTTAAGTTGGTCATGAGGATGAGCAAAAACTTCAAGAATCCAGAGTATACCTGTGCAGTAAGGCACCAATTGAAGTTTTGCCACCAAACCTCAGGAGTACTCCTCCCTGAAGGATGCCAAGAAACTGAACCAAGGCTGCTGTCTGCTGAGAATTATGAAGGAGAGTTAGCTGAATTTATCACAAGACTAAATCTAGACAAAGATTGGAGAGTATCAAAAGCCGTATGCTACAATGGCCTCCAATATGAAGTGAATGATGTAGTGCTCCTTTCAGCAGCCCCTGGTTGTGTAATGGCAGCAGTGCTGAAAGTCTTAGCATCAAAGGACGATTCTCTTTTCTTTGTGTCAGAAGTGTTCAAATGTCCGAAGCGACTAGAAGAAGGCATATATTTCTTGCCACTTGATGCCAGCGGTGAAATAGTGTGGATTTCAGCTTCTGCACTGAGGTATCCAAGCCGCCAAGCGACATACGAATATAAGGGAAGACAGAGTTTTTCTTTGAAACACGCTTTACTTGAGTAAATGATCCCCTTTCTTTCCTTATTGCTTAGGTTGCTTTGTAATTTTCTTAAAGGACACACTTTTGTGAAGGGCCTGATAGTTATTCTAGAATGTCTAATTGTCTTCATTCTCTGTAATAATCATGATCACATCTTCATAGTTTTTGTTAGAAATTAGAGACTGTGTCCCTGTCTTGCTCTTTTGAATTGATATCATATCCTTTTGCTGCTTTACATAAGTATTTGTTAATGTTAATTTTCAACTTATTAGTGCTAAGATCGTTAAGAATTTGTTATTGAAGTTTGAGTCTTATGTGTGCCTTAAGTTTATTGAAAAGGTGAGACGGTAGGCATTTGTGTACTGTTCATTAATTTTGGAAATTCTTTTCATGTGCAATCAAAATTTAATTTGTTTCTTTGCAATATGTGATATTAGGATATATTTAGACAAATTTACTTAGTGAAAATAAATTTATTTTGAACCGGAATATTTATACAAATTTATCCTACCTTTCTCTTGAAGTAAATCAAAGAATTTAAAACAGACTGCTATGCCCATTATGAAGCTGAGTTTGTGCCACTTCTCAGAGACTGCCTGACCTGGTAGAAGAGGGCAAACTAAATATGAAAAGCATAAAATCATATTAAAATTCATAAATCCACTGAAAAACAAGAGATGATACTGAATGTAATCACCTTGTAAAAAGTAAACTTGTCACAAAGCACCTGTGAGGAAAGTGGGAGGCAGGGACTTGGAGACGGATGGCTGGCAAATAATCAGATCGTCAGAACAGATTGGTGGTTCCAGGAGACTCGTGGAACTTTCTAGCAGCCTTCCTGACAAAACTGCACCCAAAAAAAAAAAAGAGAAAGACACAGAAAAGAAATTAAATCACTGTCCACCCAACTACAAAATATTACAAGCACTTTTCCAAGTTCCCTCACACACCCTCTGTTATTTGAAGCAAAGCAAAAAAGAAAAGAAAAAAATCATTGAAGGAAGCACAGCAGCAGATGCCAGCATGAAACCACATAAATGCCTTACAGTTATTTTTGCAGGGGGATTTTTTTTATTTTTTTTTAAACAGGAATATCCAATCTGTTAGGCCTGAGTGTGCAGCCCATGACTTCAAACGTGTTTAACCATCATGGACAAGCTTACTCAGAACCAAGGGGGAAATCACTCATGAAAATGGTCGACCGACTATTACATTTTGAATCATTACAATAATTACGGACCAATTACGCATATTACACACATTACAAGCATTACTACACTATTCCGACCATTACAGTCCATTACAGTTCAATTACAGGTCTTACATCAAATACAATCATTACCCAGTTACGCTGGTATTTCGCATAAATTACAGCTATTACCTATCAATTACAGCTATTACGCTGCTATTACAATCCATAACCACGCTACAGTATAGCTGAAACAGCCACAAACAAGTGGCAGGCCATTCGGGCATAGAGCATTTAGCGCCGTGAAGTAGGCCAACCCTCCGTCGTGCCACACACCGGCGTGGAGACGGTGGCCTATCTCAGGGGCGCAGGGAGTGCTGTGCGCCAGGGGGCGGGAGGGGGCGAGGGGGGGGGGGGGCACAGCCTTGTCCCCCCCCCCCCCCGACCTAAAAAAATTGTGTTCTGATAAGCGGAAATTGTGACACACATTGACGATTATGCATAACAGTTGGAATGAAACATGTTCATTCCTGACAATTTACAGTTCACAGAAAATTTAAGTGCACTTTTACAGATAGAAATTTTTATTTTCTAGCAGAGCCCGATGAACCAAAAACTTTGAGCGGCCAGCCGCCCAGTCAACAGCAAGCGACGCAGTCAGGCAAGGCGGTCGCGGTCAGTCATCAAGGCGCGCGGCAAAACGGGACCGATTCAAAAGCCTCCCGCGCCCACCGTTTCTAGTTTTCAGTTTTCGTGCTACCAGGAGGTGAAATAACAGGGGGGCAATGAACCCCTTGACATTTTACAGGGGGGGGCAGGCTGTGCCACTTCCGGCGCCCCTGGCCTATCTTGTCCCTTAAGGTGTCCCCAGGGCATGGAGTAGTGCCGGGAGGAACTGTAGTGATAGTTGGGAAGTCCCTGTTTAAGAAGGCCCTGTTTTGCCCGACGTCACGTGCAGCAAGCACCTAAGCCCCCAGTTTTGGCAACGGGTAGTCGCTAGTGCAGGCATCAAACATGCATAATTTGTAGCTGGATGTTCATATTCTCCTTCCTGATCTGATTCTGCTCGAAGTTAAAGTATTGGCATCTAACAATGATATAAAATTAAAGCTAGTCTCTATTTGAGTGGAAGGTTACTTATAAGTTCGAGCTTCAAATAATATTTTTTTGGGGCCATTATGGCACTTCCACATTTTATTTAAAAACTCCTTAGTCACAGCTCAAGTTTGAATAGCTTATCACACTTATTATTAGATTCAAATGGGCAGTGAGCCACATAACTGGTTGTTCTAGACCAATGTGTTAGCTTTGATATGAATCTGTACGAATACTTACGAAGATTTGAAAAGGAATACGGCAAATAGAAAAAAAATCACTGTTATAGATTTATTCCAAACCTTGAGAGAAAAGAACACAAGTATGACCATCACTACAGTATAAACCAAGGATTGTTAGAGCCCCAATTGTAAAATTCCTTTCTAATCTAGTTTTAGCTCATACATATTTTAGATTGAGGTTGAGAAGAAGCAAGTTGTCACCAAGATACAAGCTCAAAAAATTCGACTTTCGCTGAAAATCGCTAACTTTTGACATTTTAAAGGTGTTTTTTTGT
Source organism: Odontothrips loti (assembly GCA_038380765.1). Classification (NCBI taxonomy): domain Eukaryota; kingdom Metazoa; phylum Arthropoda; class Insecta; order Thysanoptera; family Thripidae; genus Odontothrips; species Odontothrips loti. The sequence continues at coordinate 2,180,986 of CM076253.1, forward strand.
CACACTTCTTACACCTATTACAGGGCTATTATAGGCATTACTGCAATATTACTCCAATTACGCGGGTATTACATACTACAGAGCAATTACAGGCCTATTACTGACCGTTCGACCGACCATAACGTTAGTGATTTCCCCCTTGCTCAGAACATATCCTAGACAAGTTCATGTCTTGCATCGTGCCACTGTGCTGAGTGAAGATATAATTTATTAAGGACTCGGACCTTTCTGACTCATATTTAATAAAGCACCAAGTCTTTCTTATCTCATTTTTGGTACATTCTTGCCATGGCAATTCAGAAATCAAAGCATATATTATCTTACTGAAACTGTGCAAGTATATAGAACCAGTATATTAAGTGTGAAATCTCTTGTTCCATCAGATGTTGAGACCTGTCCACAAAAGAAAAGAAAAAAAGAAGAAAAAACTCAGTATGCAGACAAATATTTTTCTTTAAAGCAGTAGAGCTCTAGTGGTATTAAAAAAGTGTCACTTAACTTACTTTTTCACATCTTGGCTGTCAAAATTCCAGTACCTTGTCCAGAAAGTTTATAGATTGTCATCTCTCTCCTGATTGCTTATCCAACATAGATAATCACTCCAGGAAGACACAAACCTTCAGGGCACGAACAGCAATAGGATAAGAATATTTCAGGAATAAAACCCACCTTAGAGGATCAACTTGAAATGTTTTTTTGCACTTCCATAACTCACCTAACCAAATCAATACCACAGCTAACTTAATAGAGATTTTCTTCACCGAAAGCTGGCCAGGCCAGAGTCTAATGCGAGTCGGTCGGAGATACATTGTAACTGAGATGTCATCAAACAGACAAGTACATCACCTGTCATTAAACAGAGTTAAAATCGTAATCAATACAATAACACACGACATCTTAGGGGGTTATGGTTCCGGGGGAGGGGGTAGGAAGGGTCGACGTGTCGACGACTTTCGACTATCGAGTGGGTTATCGATTATCGATACTGTGTTGTATGAAAAATTTTCCAGCTCCGAACAGGGTCAAGGTGACAGGCGGTCGATTTTAAACACACGGTTTGGTTTGACATGGTAAATATCTTGATTGAACATGCTGAACTGGAATGAAAAAAAACGCAGGTCTTCCAATCTTGTTGACAAGACAAGCTGTCATGCGAAGAAAACACAAAAGGCACACAACACAACTCGTCTTCGAAACTCCGAAACCTATTTTTCATTAGCGATCTTGTTGTTGTTGATTTTGTCATTTTGTTACTTGCTGCAATTATTTATCCCTTTTTGCTTTTTGTGTACTTTAGTGAATATACCAGGTTCTGTGATGAGCTTTTCAGAATGTCAGTGTTGTTCACCTAGAAGGCTAGATTAAGAGAATTTTTGTATGTATTTTTAATACAAATTGGAGTGCACATAAGTTTGAATAATGGACAGTTATAAGGAAGCTATTTCCACTTGGTTACAGTATATATAACCAAAGCTGGTTACAATATGAAGAAGTTCCAGCAGGCAGCAGACCAGCTCTGAAGTCCTGTGCTCCTTGTGCCGGCAGAGTGGAGGTGGTTTGTAAGCAGCTAAGGATGCAGGTAATGGCTAGGAGGAGAGACAATAACTGTCACCAACACCTGTCAATCATGTACGCACTGACTGACCATTTTAATCATATTGAATAGAGATCTATCTCCACAAAGTAAGGTTCGTCAATGTTGATTTAATTTGAAATGGTCCTCTAAGGTGAACTGAGGGATTCAAAGTGCGTGAAACTGTGGACTAAGTTAATAAACCAGTCATCAGTTTGATGTTTTCGTTCTATGAAGAACCAATCGTAATTTTTTGATCTGCTCGTTGAGATAAGAGTCATGTATCGTTTGAAGACAGGTTGACTTGATTCGTTCCAGTACGCCACCTAAGTCGTATAGATCTAATACGAACAAGTTAATTTTGAAACAAGGTTTTCATCTCTACTTTGCTCGTAATCCTACAAGTTTTTTTTACAGTGCGGCCTCACGAGCGGCACAAGCCAGCTCAGGCCTAGGTTCCCGGTGCCCTACGACCAGCCGTTAGGCTAGGCCGAGCCCGCGGATCCGGCAACGAGCAGCCCCTTGGCCAGCTCGCCGGTAAGGCCCCACCGACGGCCCCACGAGCGGCACAAGCCAGCTCGGGCCTAGGGAAGGCCGCTTAGCCCCGGGCGGCGCCTACGAGAGATCCGTCGCTCGGCGCCCCGGCAGCGAGGCCCTGCGGGCGGCCCTTGCTCAGCTCGGGTCCGCAAGCTCGCGCCTACGCTCGGCCCTGGTGGCCTGATCGACGCGTGTGGCGTAACCCCCGAAATAGTCGCATGACATTTGGTTATCCAATTTCGTTCTTGCCTTTGCTGTGCCCAGACTGCGTGCGTGGACAGTGCATAAGCGGCCCTCGACGAAAGAGATAGTCACTATGGGGAGTGCTGCGACGGTCCGCGTTAGCCGTTGGGACGGGGCGGTTGAGCCTGACCCGCGGTCATCTCCCTGCCCTCTTCTCCCGTGCACCCGTAGACACAAAACCGTCAGATCCGCCCCTGTCGACCTATGGGAGGGGAGGAACCCCACATCACATTCCGAACCGCAGACAGGTGCACCCGGTGTGAGCCGCCCGTTGGCTAGGCACGCCCGTGGGACGACCGTGTCGTGCGGGGCTGCCTACCTCCACCGCGACGATGGCGTATTGCGTTGCGTTCGAATCGCACCCCGACTCACGCGCTCTTTTGAGCTTCCGATGAGGTGGTTGTCTCTCTCATTAATCTTTGTGTGGTCATATCGACATACGTACATCATGGAACTGCACGGTAAAGGCAGTGACGGTGCTACTTATTACCATTCCCATCTCGTGATTGTGTCTCTGCGCGCGTTCTCCATGATTTGTGACTTTTCAGCCGTCTCGATTCTTTCGTTACCGTCGCTCGACGTCCGTATGTACACCGGTCGGTAAGTCTCTTTACAACCCGCACCGTCGGACCGTCGGTGTAACTTTGGGTCGGTAAGTTCGCTTGGTGAATAGAGTACGCACGACGCATACGGCTACCTTTACGGTAATGCTTGCTATCGCCACGCACTTTCCCAACGTTGCGACCGTTTTCTTGGAACCAGTTCCGTTGAAGGAGGTTGTACAGTATTTGAACCCGAGAACTTGAAGCGGTATTTACAACTGGCTTGGTGAGCCGGTTCAAATACAGGCGGAGTGCATTGCTTTCGCTTTTTTCTCTCAGTTCCGCAGAGCGAGGTGGTACGGTATTTGAACCCGAGAAGGTGTTCACAACCTGCTAGTTGCTAGTGCGTTGCTTTCGGTCATTTCTACCGGGCCCGTGGTACCGCCTGGAGCGTAGGCAGTCCCGTAACACGGGCGTGTGGTGCGGCACTGCCTAGCCTCTGCCAGGCGGGCGTCCGTATCGTTGCAGTCGATTCGCGCGTCACATCGCCCCACAAAGCAAAGGTGTCGCATGTCGCGGCAGGGGTTGGACTAAGATGCACCCTAGGAGTCGCCTGGTGCTGGCTGCATACTCGGCTAGTGGCTCGGCGCATCGGCGTGTTCGAGACCCCTGCCGTAGAGTATGCGGCCCATCCGGCTGCTCTGAACGAATGCAGGGAAGTACCGTTTCACCCTCACTCCCTAAGACGGCGCTACTGCATTCCCGGTAGCCCTAGGTGAACGAGAACTATAAATGTGAAAATAACGATATGGGAGTACTATGCATGTTGATATCACGATGTCCTTATTCGATCGGTGTCGTGTTCACATCTGCGTGCGTTTTCCCGAAAAGCGGATCGATTACAGTCGTCAAGCGATCATATCGGTAAGTCCGGCTGGTGAGTAGCCACGAGTTTTCGCCTTGACGCTATGTACTCTCCATTCGGGAAGGGGGGGGGGGGCAAATACCGAGAACTTAAAGCGGCTTTGTAAGTAGGCTCGCGGGTTCGAATACTCAAAATACGCTTTGCCTACCTTTTTTTTCTCTCTTTCATTTCTTTCCCCAATTTACTATGCCCCTCAACGATACTAAACCAGGTGTCCCAAGAATAAAGGTAGGGAGGCCCGCAACGCACTAGCCCCATCTCTTTCACGCGTCTGTTCCCGAGACAGAAAGAGACGGAGCTAGCGCATTGCGGGCTTGCCTACCTTTACCTTCGCATGGCTGACGTGGGGACACCCATAGAGTAATAAGCACTGCGTGGTAGAGTGGAAACGTCCTACCCCCTAACACAGACCAGGGTGAAGCCCCCGGCGGAGGTGCGAAAAAGTTTGGGTCGAGTGCGCGCTTCGGCAGTCTTCGGGCGGTGCGGCTCGACCCGAAGAAGAGATGGCAGCCGAAGATGGCGCGCGGGATTTCAAACTCGGCAATGCATCGTCCCCACCGATCCCCGCCTCACCCCCGCGCTCCGCCACGCCACACGTCGCCACTCCAGCAGCACCCGCCCGCGCGCGGAACCCGAACGGAGCGTCCCGAAAGACTGCCGGGGACACCCGAAGCGCGCACTCGTCTCCCCAGCCCAGCTGCCGGTCTCGGCTTCACGAAAAAGGGACCATTTCCACTCTACCACGCAGTGCTTTATTACTCTATGGGGACACCTGGCTTACCGAGCCGGTAGTGATGGTGTGTGTGTGTGTGCAGGTCGCTGCAGGTATCAGGGCAAAGCCGCCATGGTATAGATACGATTCTGTTTCAGGTCGGAGAGGAAGCTTTGGAAATCGTGGCGCCCGCCGCACACAGGTCCGCCCGTGACGAGCGCACGAGCAGGAACTCCTGCAGCGAATGTACTATAGCGGCTTGGCCCACCTCTACCTGCACCTGAGTGCACCCGTACGGACTCAGCCTCGCAGCGGACCTCGCCCGGCCCGGCAGCCGCTGCGAGACCCGTGGCCGCCGGCCCAACCTTCCCCCCTCGCCGGCGCGGCCGGGCACGATCCGCGCACTTCAGTGCAGCGGACGGACACGGCAATAAAAGTGTTTTGATCCTCTGTAATCACGTGTTGTTTGCTGTGATGATGTGCTTTAAACCCACCCACCCCTATCACCACCACACACATCCTGTTCTTTTTCTATTAAAATTGCTTGTGCAGCCTGCAGAGTTTGAGGTAGGCAACCTATAGTGCATCGGTGTACGATTGGTTGCCTAGCTTTGGTGCACAGGGGCTGTGCCAGAATTGGGTCGTCACATGTCATGCTACAGTTAGTACACTGGGACTCGAACGTTGAGTAAGCGATTATAAACTATCGAGTCCCGGCCCGCCCTGATTATTGAATTTATACATAAATATGGCATGGCATGCGTGTGTGCGTTTTTAAATAATTGTGACCTGCAAGCATGTAAGTGAGCAGAGAGCTGCTCTTGCCAATTCGGTGGTGGTGTAGGTCACAAGAGGCAAATTAATTTCTGGATCTATTAAAAAATAAATTGAAGCACATGTTCCAATATCCTCTACAAAAAATGTAGACCCTGAAATATCTATGTAAGGTGGATGCGAGAGGGAGTCAAAGAAATGATCATGATATTATCAATTCCAGTTTATTAATCGATGACTTCATACAACAATATTCAGCGAGTTTGGAGTGTGTCTAGACTGGCTGCTTGAGTCGTGGTCCTGCCTGCGTGTTGGAACTGATGAGAACAAGGGGAGGCCAATAATACCATGCATTCCTGAAAAAAAGGAAGGGATAAGATACAATAGAATTATTCCATTCAATAAAAAATAGTTTAATAAAATTTGAAGGACACTAACCTTTGCAGTTTCCAGCACATCCAAGTGGAACAATTCTCTCTTGTAGACCGAAATTTGAACAACCACATCATCTGTCATATACGGAGAGTACACTGAAATCAAGTAAAATGCCTGGTTAGTGATGCCACAGTCACCAGCATACAAATGATAAAACCAGATGGAAATTTGTTAACAGTATACACCAGCTAAAACCAGGATGAAAATCAAACAGTGGAGCCCATTCACAAAATAATCTAAATTGACACCCAAGTCTTGGTGGGAAACAGGTGAACTCGAACCCAGGGGTCGGACATTTCATTAAGTCTCGCGTTTGTTGTAAAGTATAGTTTTGAATAAAAATTGAAGCATGAAACAACAATATCTTTCAACTGCTCACTGGCATAACAATAGAGCCACAAAACAAATGTATACATGCAAAACATAACGGTGATCTCATTGAAATAAAGGCAAAACAATGCCTATGCATTTAGTCGCACACTCAGCGAGAACAATCCAATTTTAATTCAAGCTACAGTAACGGCATGAGGTTAAATATAATTACAGTTCTATGACTGAACCATCACTTCAAAGGTGCAGAAGACTATGGAGAGAGACAAGAACAACACTCTTGACACAAGCTGTCAAGAGGGAGAAAATTAAATTTAAAAAAATTAAAGAAAAAATTGACTGACCATGGATGAAGATGCAGATACAAGTGAATTGAGGTTGGCACCAGCCAAATGAACAAGAAGTCATTCCAGTCTGGGGCTGTTTGTGTCATGATCCTGTCCATGTCCTTGATCTGATGACAATGGGAATCGAACATTTCTGAAAAGAAGAACATGATATGATATAAGATAAGGTATTTAATTACTCCGTTCACTAAAATGTACTCAATAAAAAAAATGAAGGATGCAAACCTTTGCGATTTCCATCGGATCCAAGTGGAATAATTCTCTTTTGGTGGCTGAGATTTGAACATCCACATCATCTGTCATTAGTGGAGAGTACACTGAAATCAGGGAAAATGCCTCATTAGTAATAGCATAATGGCCACAACATGTCTGTACAAGCTTCATTTCAAGTCGGTCGTTAAAGAGAAAGTGGAAATACATTGAATAATAAGTTAGCAAAATAGGGAAATTCTGAAAACGACAAATGGGAGTAGGGAATTTAAGGAAAATGCCAGAGGGAGAGGGGGCATCAAACAATCGCACTCAGAAAAGAAAAAGTACATCAATAACCATACGAACACTGGAGTGGACACAAGACTGACCATTCACCATCGGAAATGTAACATGCTCACAATAGTGCTCAGGTATTCAATGCATGCAATGAGCAATATAGAGAAAAATTAAAACAAAAACATAGGCGCCAAGGCATCCACAAACAGAAGGATGAATGTAAACTTTAGTTGTTATCCACTCACTTGCCACTGGCTCGGAGATGTGAATTGAAGGAAGCTGAGTTAACATCTAAGTAGTCTACCTCAACACAAATCTGGGAGTCAGAAAAAATTTGTAGACCTATATACGGGCAAATAGAATGGGGAAGAGCTAGATCCAAATACTTTGCTAGAAAAAATAATTTAACACAAAAATTATACTGGCAATAAAAAAAAAAAAAAAAAAAACAGAACAATAATACTACATACTCATAAGCACTGAAATCATTGACACAGCCCTAACTCGCATGAGTAAGAAGATGTAACTTAGAAAGCATAGGGGAAAATATGGCAACAAATAGATCCAGAAACATAGAACAGCAATAATCAGAAAAATTCACATTAAGAAACCATTAAGGAAATATCATGAACATGCAGAATAGCACAAGAAGGAAATGCAAGTGATGAGCAACGTGGGCACAAAAACATTGCAATGAACACAGACAAGCCAACTGCAGACATCGAACACGCAACAGTAAACAGAAAGACCCATTATGAGGATGAGTTAGGATGAGTTAGGAAGGCGGTGCATCAACATGGGTCGTGAAAACTGCTCAATCTGCTTATCTATTATACACCATATGCAAAAAGCTAACCAGTGCCAGAAGTGCCCCATCTGGGCTCATTATAAGTGTATCCAACTAAACAACAAAGACTTTAATTCCCCCTGCGAAAGTATCAGATTCACCTGTGAAAGCTGTCAAGCCGGTGAGGTTATGTACCCCACCCAGCCAGCTGTCAAGAGTGCCGGCTTCCAAAACATGGATGCAACTATCCAGGAAATCAGAGATCCGAAAGCCCAACAAGCTATTGCTGCTCTTCTAGAAGAAAACACCAAACTCCGTGAACTTATCGAGCACCTGACTACTAGACTGAATGGCCTCACCAACAGTGTCATGCAGCTTGAGTAACGTGTACTGGGTCCTAC